>SJOL01006422.1:555733-610894 GCA_004794785.1 Opisthorchis felineus | reverse complement strand
GTTGATTACGCCGTTCAATATCCGGCTCGTTGTCTGCGCACACGCCTTCAAACAAAAAATCTAGGATAGTTTTATCGGTTTATAAAATGTTTTTGCTTGCCGAGCCAATTGGTCGTCTAAGCGCGTCGAGCTACCTTAAAATGATCATAAATTTCGTCTAATACTGATGGAAAGCGTTCTCATGTGTTTAAGGCAGCACAAGGTTTCACACACTAATCCATGACGAAAAGTTGGATTACGCGCTAGTGTAATGAAAGCGGTGGCTGCACCATAAGAAATGCATAGATTTGGTCCAATATTACTCACGGTCGCAAAATTAGCGGTGCCATAGTCATATCCATATAACTCAAATACCACTGGGTTACAGAAGCGGTGGTTAGAACTGCAAAAATTTGCTATGTTGCAACTGGCCAAATTACATGGCCAATAAAATCGGTCCACAGTTGGAATGGAATGACAAGGGCACAAAATGTTACAACAGTGTATGATATGGTAATTGTTCAGAAAGGATTTATTTTATCCATACAGCACATGAGTTTGTTGCGCCATGTCAAATGGTGCTTTCCCACGTGTGGTTGTCCAGGGTGCATCAGGTTGCTTGAGAAAAATCTTGTGTGCAGGGTCAAGACCTGTGAAGCCGGATAGAACAGTTCCACGTGGCGACACCGGCCAACTGCGGACGAGTTTGGAGTAGTCACCAAGAGTCACTCGAGAAGCCTGACTGATTTCCATCCAGTGATCAGACCGGACTGATTGTTTTAAGATGGCGGTGGTCTACCGTGCCATTAAACTGCTGCTAATAGAAGGCGGGTGCTGTTCCCGAACACGCTACAACAGACGCCTAGACGTTTTCCCAACGTAGCTTGCGGTGTGGGGATGATTTATAGAAATAAAAATGCATATTGGTAAGCCGCTTTTTGGCTGTCGAATAACCGGCGTTGATTTGAAGGCGACGAAAATTTTGGCGACATTACACTTACCTGTAACGTCTTTGCTTAAAAGGCTGGTTATTGCTGCGGTAATGTTTCTATTGAAAAGAGGTTCGAGTAGAATCTTTGTATCTTTACCGTACACAACTCTGATAAACTTCGCCTGTCGTGTAGGTATCTCGGTGCACATCCATGAGTTTGCCTTTTCGAAATTAACAGGTCGACGAGAAAGTGTACTGCAGCTTCGATGTAATCTTGTGTTATTCATTGTCATTACCACCCCATATGCCCGAAGTTAAACAAGATTCGGCTATTGGCAGAAGGGAATAAAGCTATCAAAATGGGCATAATTACCATTCCGTGTAGTGTTGTTTTCACCGACCAGCTTTCTCTCTTAGTAACGAGAACAATAAGAAAGGCAGGCACCAGGAATGTTTCCCTCCCATTGTAAATTTGATACTTGCCTGTGCGGCTTTGAAATCGCCTGTATTTTCCTCACCATTCCAACATACTCCACGACGCTCAGAAAACCATCTATGTGTGTACTAGTTGTCAAACTCGCGGAGCTATTTTGGACGTCGTATTTCGACCTGCCTAAGAATATATCCACGGAAAAACGGGGAAACCCGAGTTTTTCTGAAGAGGTACTTTATCCCTTCAGGGTAATTGTGTATTCTGTGCTAATACTAAAATTGGCTTTTGTAGATTTTGAGCTGCAACCCTACCGGCAATACTTCCATAAAATAAGCAGCAATATTTGAGGAGAAAGAAGCAACACATTGTGAGGACATTTTTGGATAGGAAGCTTGAAATGCCTGTTGGCGTTAATAATTCCAAATGTGGCAACTAGACTGTGGACGGTTATGCACTTATTGAGCAAACCAAGGGCTTTGGCCCTCCAAAGCGAATCTCCGTGAAGTGGACCTATACTGGACTGGTTGGAAATAAATTCCAAACTTGTAAATTTTATCATGACCGCACAGTTAGAGCTTGGTAGTCCTGCTTATGCGGATCCAGTAAAATGGCGAAGCCTTTTTGCTTTGAGCACCACAGACACACTGAATCGCCGTCCTCAGTGGCTACTTCTGTACTGTCTTCCTGTTGAACCTTTCAACATTTTTTGGCTTACTTTTGAATAAAATCAGTTTTAAAATATTTATTCATTTATTTATTTATTTCATTTATTCATCAAGGTGATGTCCCTTCCTGTGTTCTACTAAAAATGCATCAGCTTCCTTCGAGGCGTTGATACATTTAGGTGTTCTCTGGTCATATTATTCATCGATGGCTTTATACAGTGCATACGTTGATAGCTACAACATATAATTCTTAATGTAAATGATCATAAGAAGGTAAATAAGAGGGATTCGGGGAATGTAAACTTTCAAAACAGTATTCATGATGCAACAAATCATTTGCCAGTGTTGAGGAGCGAAATCTAGGAACTGGACTTCGGGCTCCCATTAAATTTGCTTCGATAGCCGTTTGCAAACCTGCTGGCTTTGTTACTCAGGTATATATGCCGGTGGTTTAATGAAATAGACAGGGGGACTAAATACTCTACAGGCTTTGGCTAATGTTATCAAGCTATTTTATTCGGCTCTATAAGTTTTGGGTCTGCACGCAAGGCGCTTCTCAAATCCATTGCTTTGTCTCCGACAACACCGCATGCTCATGCAATGAGCCAAAGCTCCCATCTTATCTGAGTAATATGCATCTTTTCTGATGGACTCATTTTCCAAACACTTTTTTACTACTCCACAAACAAACGTTGCTCCGTTGAATTGTATTCGGCGAGTGGAAGAAACATTCAGTACTGATTCGTTTGCAACCTGGTTTTTTAGTATCTTTCTACGGATTATCTAACGCAGAGTTTAAATATTACTCTCGGCGTCTAAGTAGCTGAATGGGTAGATGGATTATCATCCTACAAGTTCGGGCATTTACAATATTTTTCCTCGGATGACTGCCGGTTTAATCGCAACCAAATATTCTGCGTCTTTGTATTCACTTGGTAGTTTCTCTATCATCAAAGAAGGGCCACAGTGTTCTACTGCAGCCACAGCATGATGATTTTTACTCGTGAATGTTTATGTTTTAGACAAATGATCCAATACTGGACCTAAAACTGGCGTTGTACAAATTCTACAGTTTGCTGTCCGGTGTCCCGATTGGGATCATTCGCAAATATCGGTCGAAAGTGATCTTGTGCATAATTGTCTACCGTTGTTTGTGTGGTCAGGATACACTAGAATACAGTCATGATTCGTTTCGAGGAAACTAACATGCCCACCCTGTTCCCGTCTATGTGCAAAACATTTCATTGCCTTGGAAGTACTTGCAGTGATGATTCTAGGGTACAATAGGAGTAGTCTGAGTGGATGATTCTCTGGAATTGAGGGTTGTGTGTGTGTTTGAAGTGTAATTATTCCCACTATAATGTCGGCCCCAAGTAGTACCTGAAGCATTTGTGACTCTTAGACTATACCCTGGTATAATCACTTTTGATTCGTATAACAATTATTCGTATCACTAACCTGTTGAGTGACATGGATCAGAGGAAATACACCTGGGGGAATAGAACAACGATCGTTATTATTGTGCCATAACAACGGCTACCCATAAATCACCCGTGACTGTCAGGCCTCACAAATGTTTGTTTCAGCAAGACCACACCGAACGCGAGATCAACACACTGTCCAATTTATGCATTATTCATCCGGTAACAAATCGCTCACGAGAAACACCCCGACTGATTTCATTCAGCGTAGGGGATTCGCTTGGGGATAGGAAGCACCATGTTGTTCGAGTAGCCATTCACTAACTTCCCAGACCACAATTTGAAAACTAGTCAAGTACTTCATATGGAACGGTGGTTCTTGTAGTAGTGGTGTACTCTCCGGGTGAACATCAAGGAAAACGATTCCGAAATAATGCAGGGAGCGCTCTTGTATTCTCCAAATCATTCTCACACCTGACAAAGTTGGAAATAAAACTCACGCGAAAAACGTTCACCACCAGATGATGGTTGACATATTACCTGCAATCTGATTGAGTTGAGATGTTAACTCGCACCATGGCGACGTTAGGAGTGAACTTTCTTGAGAAATTGAGCGGCGCCTTTCCAGAAGATAAACCGAGGTAGCAGAAACGAAATGGTCTCATCCGTGGGAAGTGGATCGGCCTTACTCCCTGGAAAATTGTATGTATACAGGGATTATATACTCAAGCGTGGGAGTGAAATGATCTTCTTTGTGGAAATGGCTACCATGAAGTTGTTCGTCATACGCGACCGTCAATCCATAATGATGCATTCAATGCCTGATCCAAACTACGACGGAAACCGAAATTACCTGACATTTTTGATTTGTATCCAATAAACTCAAACATGAATGAACGAGGCGGCAAAACAGGCCGAACTATTTTCTTAAGGGCCTTCGAATGTGACCGTATATGGTACACCATGGATCGCTGCTGTATCAGTATTTTTCAACAATCCTCTTTTGCTAGAAAATTATTTTTTTCTGTTAGTTTATGACCTTTCAACAGAAAAAAATGGTTGTGGCCTAACATATTTTTCACATTTTGCTCTCAGTTATGATCGGTCTGCCAAATACACCCGATTTCTCAGACAGTTTTCTCCTACTTAGTGATCGTATGGATCTCTGGTACAGTAATGAGTTCATTTGATCATTTTGTGCATCGTACGTTTACATTTTCACATTATTTCGTAAATACATGCTGTGTGACCAACTTTGGGCCAGATATCACGCAAAATGAGACAGTTAATAACATACAGAATCGGCCTTAAGGAATGAATGATACAAAATTCCAAGAAATTCTGTTGGAGACTAGATCAGCGGGTTTTCTCATCACAAATTTTCTGCCTCGTTGGATTTGACCAACAATTTCTCGTCATCTGGTTCTTAAACTGTATTGGCACGGAAAACCACCAATAAATATTCCCCAAAAAACCTACCTCTAGCATGATAGGGCATACGACGAGATTGAGAGATTCGGTGTCGGGAATTGCCGTGGATTACAAAATCACAAGCAAACTTGCACCGACATTTTCATGCTTCGGGATGCGACTCCCACATTAGGCGCGCTTACGTATTCATCTAACAATTGAGTAACCTTGGATCGTCCCCTTCATTGAACATGGAACAATCTGATATACAGCGTGGGTAAATGCAAGAAACAGGTGTGGCACTCTCTTGACATTTTCGGTGGATAAACACCGGTATTGGCGCAAAGAAAACTGCAGGAATGGCCCAGTTTCATTATTTTATTTTCTTCATTACCATACACAAAAGCAAACGGACAACCTGGTTTTGGTGGAGAATAGCATCTGCTACTGTATATACTCGAAGAGCTGTAAGTTTCTACCTCGAATATTTGAACAAAACTGCGGAATATTTTACGCGGTCTTCTTATTCTTGCTTTATCTGACCAAACACGAAAATTCACTGATGAAGTGGAGATCTTGTAATATCTTACTTGACTTACACAGCACAATCATTAAACAACCCGGAAAAGTCTGGTGGACAACAAATATATTCATAATATTCGGCGCAATTACACAGAAGGATCAAAAACATTTCAGTAATTTATTTTCAAAATTATAGTTAACATTGTAATTTGTGTACACTGGCGTTGGAAAGAACAAAATAGATCATACAATTAGTTGCAAAATTCTTTAAGAAATCCCCATTGCTATGAACAATTTGTGCACAATGTAACTAAGTCGCATACATGTATTCATATAATAATGGCCACACCTAAGTATAATAGTAATATCATAAACCCACGTGGTGATTTGTGTTGATGATATATTTGTTGTTTTCATAGAACATAGCTCATCATATACGAGATGCTGACTACATTTAGGCAGCCGTTTTCACTGCATATTATGCGCATATATTGAGCAGTCAAAATCCATCGATTTGCTCGGCGAACAGAAAAACACATGAGGCATAATTGGTGTCTCGGTAGTAAACAGATAGATAAACGATGGAATATTCTCAACACCTTGCTATTTGGAACTCATTAGTCCATCCAAATTTCAACAAGTTTCTTCATTTATGTCCAGTGGGCTAAATAATATTGTCGATCGTACGTTTTGCGTTTAATCACAACGCAGTATAACATAAGGTGAACCCGGATATACCCGTAGGTGATTCAGTATAGAGGCGATCATCACCTAAGAATACTCGAGGTTTTGCGATGCACTTTATCCCACGTCTATAAGTGAGAGTTAAAGTATACTTTTGACAAGCAGGTTAAACAAAATATGAACTAAAAGCTTGAAGTATGCAAACGTCACCTACCGCAGCAAACCATGCCGTAAACGTCCCACAAATATCCTTTTGTGTTCTCACTCTCAGAGCGACTACCGAGTTGACATCCCTGTAGTGTAAGGAGAGCAAACATATCGATAATCAGCTGCTGTTTATCGTTGCCATCATTCAAATCAAAATCAACGACATCAGCATTATCTTCAACGTTAAACTTGCCTATACAAAGTGTACTAATATCAGACATCTGTTTATTGCCTTCATTTTAAACGCAAGGAATACGTGTATGTTTTCTTATTTATGAATTAGTGAATTGCTGCTACATCTATTTTTGCCTTCTTACGTTTTTCACTGCGCTGGGCTGTATTGCGCTGTGATAACTGTATCGACGCATCACAACACACATTTATCGGAGCCTACCATCACAAGCGGATGCGAAAGGGGATAGTTGGACAACGTAGATACTTGGATGGGCAGCTTCATATATCAAAACGCATACCAAAATGGACATCAGTCACATATTCATTTTGTTGTACATCGAACACTCCGGAAGCCGCACCGAGAACGACGAAGTATTTTAAGACATACTCGGTTTGTGTCAGGTGGCATTCAAAGAATACTGAAGTGCTGGTAATATAGTTCGATGATATTGTAGTACTTTTGTACTGTTCGTTATCAGGTTTCGGAATCCGGCGCAGTGTTTGAAAAATAATACTATCATTTTCTGAAAATCTTTTGGTTACCTAATACCTGTTTCAGCATAGGGATGAGATAATCCCCTGGCTACTTGGAAGATCTGCAATAGGCTGCAAATAAATGTTGTAGAAATGTAGTGAAAAGGCCTGACAACTGACGCCTTATATTTGAAACTGTGGAACACACAATACGCTACTTGCATTTCCATGCGTTCTAATTCCATTGAAACCCACCGGAGCAAGAAATTCCACATACAGGCACGTCACATCCTGTTCACAATAAATTTGACATACTTCCAAAGTCAAAACTCCGTTTATTAAGGTCGAACCAAAGAACCACGTGTTTGGTTGGGACACCCACTTAAAGAGTTTGGATGGACAGTTGGTTTCAATGATATGTCCACTTGTTGTTTTCTTGCACACTTCCACACACATAGCTAGCTGCCAACTCACAACGGCCACAAGAACTACTGTCAGCCGTTTTGCTAACTCTGACATTGTGTGATATTGCCGGCCTACATAGTTTTAAAGCATTTAAATACTCTCCATTCAGACGGTGGAATTGGGAAAATAGCCAACCATCTGCAGTGTTCTGGTTCGTTTGTAGAAGCGATTCAACCGATGAGCGACTGACGCACATACGCAGATATCAGACAGTCGATGATTTATGAATGGTTGAGTAAAATCTGTGGCTTCGCTGGGGGATTTACAAAACCACAAAATATACCACAGAATGTGAGAGAGACTGCTAACGCCAGAAATATTAGGATTCATGAACTAGGTTATAAATCATTTTGCAGAAGGGCGACTGGGAATCGCGTTCTGAATCACCAGCAGTGATCACTGCGTTAAAGTTAAAATCTAGTACACGTATGTCGGTTAGTCAGTTGCATAGCCAGCCCCATGCAAGCACCAAGGTCTTAAGTACTTTCAGCAAAATAGTTAGATATTCACCTTTCCATGCAGGTTTACTCAACGTATATGGTGCCTACTTTTCAGTTTTCCAATTTCAGATACATTATATTTATGGATTGACGGGCAAAGATGTCAGCGCCGACTTTACACAGTCACAGAATAACTGACCTGCACGTTGCAGGGAACTGGTGGTTTCGTAAATTGTTTGGAACCGTCCGTTAGTTATTCGCTTGCATTCGGAAGGCTTTTGCACAATTCAAATTTTACAGCAATTCTTTTTCCCAGACTCTCATTTCACCTACCTCCCCCGGAACAATGGATGAGTTTGATTCAAGGGCGGATAGAGAGGATATCCAGAATTTCCAGTGGTAGCTATTTAGCATTTTCCAGTATTTTCCACCGGGAACGGTACAAGCCACCATTCATGTTCGGCAAACATATATCAGGGAACTTGTCACACTAGTTGAACAGTGTAAGAACATTTTGGCATGTTGAAGTCTCCCCTACTACATTTTGCACTCTCCATGAATAACCGGTGGTTTACTTGGAGGAAGACAACAGCTAGAAAAGTTGTCTTCGAATACACTAAAGCGTAAAGCAACGATATTTAAGGAGATAATTTGCCAGCTGCATTTTTAATAACGACTGGTCACTTGAGGATGAAAATAAATTGTCATTCAATGTGAAAATTTCAATGTCGAAACACAAGGCTGCGGAATAAGATTTTTTAATCTGACTTTTAGTTGTTGTGGGCAATGTTCTTCGAAAATTTCCACGATCAATTGATTGCTAGGCAAGTGCTGCTTTATTTGGGTCTGCCAGGAGCCCTTTTTGACTGGTGCTTCCAGGACATAAGTTGGTGGTCAACTACGTCAAGAATGTGTGATTGAGTAAAGTCTGTGTGCGTGTACGCGTGGACATGTTTGTACTTTGGCTGTGTTCCCCATTGGTTTGCATGCTAGCCGAGCTGCATCACTGTTGAGGAGCTGGCATGAAAGCAACTTCGATCGCCGTTTTCGTAGATTATAATTTTTTCCTGAAAGAAAGAAGAGCATACCGACGTTTTATACATACATCTACCTATACTGGCTTACATTTCCACGGTGTTTATTCAGTGTGCTCACAGTATAATCCTGCAGAGTGGAATATAGTAGAGAACCGATATATTCTAAAACATACAATTTATTTTGAAAGTCAGTGTGCACGGTAACCCTAAACACTCTGCATATTATGCAATGGGGCATTAGTGTGGTTTTTGGTAGCAATAGATTTACCAATTAGATTTGTGAAAACATATTTCTTTGTATGTGGTACTCCACGGTACAAAGGCCCGTTGTTAGGAGATTATTCATGCCAACGGTGCGTTTTCTCAGTTGTACTCTACGAACGGTTTGAGGCTCCAAGCAACTGCATATTCTATTGTGCTTCAATTAAATATTGCGGCTTCGAGTTATACTTCAAGCTCAAAATTGTTGATGTGTTTCTAGAGTTAACGTCGATTAATACATTTAAACAACTTGCTGAATACATTTAGAAAATGTATTTCAACGGCCTTTTGATGTTGTTGAAGATTTAGAAGTTAAGATAAACTTGCTGGATGGCAAGGCGGACGTAGCAAGTTTTTGGAATAGGCATGTAACATTTTACCCGACCGCATAACTCGGCCATTACTTGATGCATTCCAGTCCCTTTGGTTTGGTCTGACAACAATGTCCTCGTTTTGTAGACTTTTAGATTGCTGTCAACGAATCTTGCTTTTGGATGCAAGTCTTAGTGTTTTCTAGGTGGAATGAAGAGTTTATAAGTTTGATTTAACACCTTTTACTGACAGTCAACTAAATGCAAGCGAAAGTAACTAGTAGCTACATGCGGCCGTTTGTCATAATGGGAGTCAGTGGGAATGCAGAGCACCAAAATCTCAAGAAGGCTTTGAGCTGGTTACCGACAAGGTAATAATTAAAGCCTTAACCGCTCGGCCATCAGTGGTTGGGAAGCAGACCGAGATAGTCGCAGTTGGACTGCATATAACCGATAGAATCATTCTGTAGAAAAGCAAGGAGTGCCGGTCATTCTAAGTGAGGACAAACGACTACAGGGTTTTGATTGACCTTCTTGCACATGAATATTGTAGAACAGAAGTCCGAAGTTCACGTGATTTTCATGATTACCATCAACTACATCTTTCAGCAATGACATCAGCTTTGGGTGCTTCTCGGTTGTTGCCATAGCAGGATGGACGTAACACGGTGGCGACCGGATAATTTCCGAGAAAAAATGCGCTGAATCCACCTATTACGGCAACCAGGAACTTCTCATAACCNCTGGCCGATGATATTATTCTGTCTGGCCTCAGGCTGTTTGGCACTATTCATTTGAAGGTATTTATCAAGGTCTAAGTGATAGGATAGCAAGATAGTTACTAGCGCTCAAATATTTTGCCATCGTTCAAGTAAAACTGCGCGAACGTACTCTTGGATGACAGCACACTCGTTGAGTGTGTGGCGGACTTATCGCAATGTTCACTCACATCACTGAGCTAATTCGCAGTTTTCGGCAAAACTGCTTCGCAAACGAACACTGCTCCGTACCCTGTTTGAGAAAATGTTGCGTCGTTCTGACTTCCGCGATTTACGCACTGTAACTCAGCAAGAAATTGGCTTTTCTTCTCAACGTTGCGCCTCTGGTTTTTTCCACAGGAATGAAGATGGCCGACGGAGAAACATTGAAATAACGGATGTATTGAACTAAGCTTTCTTTCCTTAGTCGATCTTTTTGGCTTACAGTTGCAGGAGAATTCGTAACTGACTTATTGCCATGGTTGCCATTTATCAGTTGTTCTCCCGTGCTTCGGCGCAGGTTACGGGAATCTATTTGATGGTCCGATTGGTCCGATTGAAACGCACACCGGATTAAATTAAAAATAATTCACGATGTATTTCCCAACAGGTTACCATACAACAATACTGCAACCACTCTTGACAACACCCGGTTTTAACAATGGGTGGTGATTTTATGGGTGGTCCACTGCTTGCCTAGCTTAATTACTAATTTAGGCTCCGTGATGTGTGTGGGCTCTTATTAAATCCAACGCATCTGAAACCACCAAAAAAATCAAGATGTTTACATGAGTAGTTAACTAAAATCTTGTTCATTTTTCCGCCACGAATGTTCGTCATTCATGGATATTCTATTTCTTTGAAAGCGTTTCTTCTTAGTTTACGGCGCATTAGTTTGCAAAACCTGGACAGCCACTTTTCTGTTGTCAAATTCGTCGAGTAAAACATCAGAGGGATGTCGATCAGTAATTGGCTGTGTAAACACTGCATAAATTCATCGGTTGAATTGTGTGGGCTTGGCTTTGTTTGTCTGACAAAATTAGCAGGAATCCTTCAAGAAACACCAATGTGACTACCTCATTAGGGCTTTACTGTTTTCCTGAAGAGTGATACATGGTGAACAAGAATGAGAATCACGTTAACTTTCATCCCCTTTCAAACACACGGATACCCCTTGCGGTTCTGTTTCCCAAAGCCTTCAATGAACTATCCAAGGTTCTCTGGTGAAATGACTCACGTCACGCTCCTGCCCCAAAACTCTGTTTATAATTCTAGAGTATTAAGAATGTGAATGAAATTGGAATGGCTAGCGGAACATAAATTCAGCACTTCTTTTTAGAGCTTTGCATAATTTCGTGGATACCTGCTCCAAAGCTGTACACGACAGATCAAGACAGACGAAGTATACTCCATGAGGCGAAATTAACTCTGGGCATCTCGGAGGTCAAAAATAGTACAGGTACGTTCCGTGTCAGAAAAAAACCTTTCGCCGAAACTTTTCTACTTTTGTTTACATCTCACAAGTGCACTGGTAGTTAAATTGATGTAATAGTTTGCTGCCTCTCTTAAGGACGACTGGACACCCATCTGACAAGTTCCATCAGACGGCGATCAGGTGATGGTCAGCATAAGCAGCGCTGCTTCCTACGAGCTATCTGCCGTATGCTGATCAGTCTGCCGATCCGAGATGTTCATTTATGAGCTTTTATGTGTATAAGGTACATAAACTAAATTTAACTTTCTCTAAAAGCTACTATCGTCCAGCTACTATCGCCTCCGAATTACTNGATGGACGTAACACGGTAGCGACCGGATAATTTCCGAGAAAAAATGCGCTGAATCCACCTATTACGGCAACCAGGAACTTCTCATAACCCTCTCTTCTGACCCATATTGAAGTGGGACTGAGCAAGTCGTGTATATAGGTTTAAATGTGACAAAATAGTTTCCATTTTGGAGAAATGTCTTTGAGGATGACCTTAATATGGCCAGAATAATTCATCGATGTCATCGGTATGCACGCAAACGTACGACAAAATAAATAAAGTAGGATCTGCTGTTGTATAATAAGTCATTTTGGGAGTAAATACCATCTCTTCTGCAAGGAAGAAAGTTTCAAAATCCTTAGACACTCCCGTTCGGTTTGATAAGTACAATTTCAAGCTTCTATAATCAAAGAGATTCGTTCCTTAAACGCAGGGCTAAACTGAACTGCATTTAGCATAATTCCTCAGTTTTAGTAACCATTCGGTGTGCAGGCCACAAATAGATATCAACACCCAGTTTGAATCCTCCACCGTCTCTGAGGTAAAGGAGATTAGCGAACGTAGGGACACCTGATTCGTCCCAGTAGAAGTGTGCCTGAAACGAAAATGGCATTCAGTATGCGCGAAACAAATGATAGTATATTTCATTGTTGTGCACTGTAAACTCAACTGTTTCCCTACGATGTAAGTTACCTTTTAATTTCTCCTAATGTGATCGAGCTATTCTGCGTTTGGCCCCGGTAGTCGGGTGTTCTACTTGATCATTTGCTGAGCTCGGTTGGATGGCAGACTGCACACTTCATATTGTCTCCATTCAGTCTCCTTACAGGGAAAGCAAATTCACTTTTTTATGGTTTTGATGCGAGGCGATGGCTTTGATGCTATTAGTACTTGAAAATAGAGAAGTAATATTGACAATAAATACAACTTCCAGCGCGGCTTACAGAAAAACAATGGTTATTTAAGTGTATTTAGGCCTATTTTCAACTAAACCTGAATCAGTGCTGCTCCTGATAGCTGATCATATAAACTCTACCCGAGGATGGCTGGTCTACTGACTGGAACAGCATACTCTTGGGCTTTTTAAAAACACCTCAAAAAGTGAGGCGCACTGTGTAAACGGAACCAAAATGTACACGGGGCGGTGGTGCACATTGTCATTAAACTGGCCGATGATATTATTCTGTCTGGCCTCAGGCTGTTTGGCACTATTCATTTGAAGGTATTCATCATGGTCTAAGTGATAGGATAGCGAGATAGTTACTAGCGCGCAAATATTTTGCCATCGTTCAAGTAAAACTGCGCGAACGTACTCTTGGATGACAGCACACTCGTTGAGTGTGTGGCGGACTTATCGCAATGTTCACTCACATCACTGAGCTAATGCGCAGTTTTCGGCAAAACTGCTTCGCAAACGAACACTGCTCCGTACCCTGTTTGAGAAAATGTTGCGTCGTTCTGACTTCCGCGATTTACGCACTGTAACTCAGCAAGAATTTGGCTTTTCTTCTCAACGTTGAGCCTCTGGTTTTTTCCACAGGAATGAAGATGGCCGACGGTGGAACATTGAAATAACGGATGTATTGAACTAAGCTTTCTTTCCTTAGTCGATCTTTTTGGCTTACAGTTGCAGGAGAATTCGTAACTGACTTATTGCCATGGTTGCCATTTATCAGTTGTTCTCCCGTGCTTCGGCGCAGGTTACGGGAATCTATTTGATGGTCCGATTGGTCCGATTGAAACGCACACCGGATTAAATTAAAAATAATTCATTCCCAGCAGGTTACCATACAACAATACTGCAACCACTCTTGACAACACCCGGTTTTAACAATGGGTGGTGATTTTATGGGTGGTCCACTGCTTGCCTAGCTTAATTACTAATTTAGGCTCCCTGATGTGTGTGGGCTCTTATTAAATCCAACGCATCTGAAACCACCAAGAAAATCAAGATGTTTACATGAGTAGTTAACTAAAATCTTGTTCGTTTTTCCGCCACGAATGTTCGTCATTCATGGATATTGTATTTCTTTGAAAGCGTTTCTTCTTATTCTACGGAGCATTAGTTTGCAAAACCTGGACAGCCACTTTTCTGTTGTCAAATTCGTCGAGTAAAACATCAGAGGGATGTCGATCAGTGATTGGCTGTGTAAACACTGCATAAATTCATCGGTTGAAGTGTGTGGGCTTGACTTTGTTTGTCTGACAAAATTAGCAGGAATCCTTCAAGAAGCACCAATATGACTACCTCATTAGTGCTTTACTGTTTTCCTGAAAAGTGATACATGGTGAACAAGAATGAGAATCACGTTAACTTTCATCCCCTTTCAAACACACGGATGCCCCTTGCGGTTCTGCTTCCCAAAGCCTTCAATGAACTATCCAAAGTTCTCTGGTGAAATGACTCACGTCACGCTCCTTCCCCAAAACTCTGCTTATAATTCTAGACTATTAAGAATGTGAATGAAATTGGAATGGCTAGCGGAACATAAATTCAGCACTTCTTTTTAGAGCTTTGCATAATTTCGTGGGTACCTGCTCCAAAGCTGTACACGACAGATCAAGATAGACGAAGTATACTCCATGAGGCGAAATTAACTCTGGGCATCTCGGAGGTCAAAAATAGTACAGGTACGTTCGGTGTCAGAAAGAAACCTTTCGCCGAAACTTTTCTACTTTTGTTTACATCTCACAAGTGCACTGGTAGTTAAATTGATGTAATAGTTTGCTGCCTCTCTTAAGGACGACTGGACACCCATCTGACAAGTTCCATCAGACGGCGATCAGGTGATGGTCAGCATAAGCAGCGCTGCTTCCTACGAGCTATCTGCCGTATGCAGATCAGTCTGCCGATCCGAGATGTTCATTTATGAGCTTTTATGTGTATAAGGTACATAAACTAAATTTAACTTTCTCTAAAAGCTACTATCGTCCAGCTACTATCGCCTCCGAATTACTTAGGGTGGTTTTTTACTGCTGCCATTAGGTGCAGTGCTGGTTAACGAACGTCTTGCCAGACACATACACTGTAGGATACTCCTGACTTGGCGAGAGTACTTTGTACCAAAAACAAAGAACCGTTTGTGAAAGAACGCTCGCTTTCACGGCGACTAGCCATTGATACACCAAGGAGATTATCTTGGGATTAAAGTAACTTTTTTAGATATAAAGCCTTGGAATCAACAAGTGAAACCACAAGACTTGATGTGTGGCGAGTCATTCTAACCAATAACTTGAATGATCATTGGAAGCCAAAACGTAGGTAAATGTCGGATGGTCCTCTCTCCCTACCTGATTTCATCAAAGTCAGCAAGGAAAGAAGTGAGATGATATCTTAAGTGCTCCAAAGCTGCACACAAAAGATGAAGATATGCTAAGTATCCTACATGACGTGAAATTAACTCTGGGCATCTCGGGGAATGTCGGACATATAGTACAAATACATTTTGTGCCGAAACGATACCTTTCGCTGAAAGGGTCTTTGAAGCTCTCCGACTGTAGTTTACATCCCACGTGCGCGGGTTTCTTACCTATTCTGAGTATGCTGACCACCCGTTGACTAACTCGGATTGCGATAACCATGGAAATGTTGAAAGCTTTTGTTGCAATTGCCTCGTAAGTAAGATTATATAGTTCCAAGCAGGTATTAATATTCACTTTAAATTATACCCCAGTGGCCACGAAGCAAAAACTCTGCAGAAACTCATTCGCTTACTTGAGGCCGATACCATCCTCGGGATCGCCTCCAAGTGCACCAATAGTTAAATTGATATAACGGATTTTGATGCCTCTATTAATGAGGACTGCACACACATCTGACACCCTACATCGGGCGATGATCAGGTGATGGTCAAGATACGCAGTGCTGTTTACTACAAATTCTCTGTCGTATACAAATCAGTCCATCGATCCCCGATATTCATTTACGACCTTTTATGTGTAAACTCCACGTAACTCTCTTTAAAAGTTGCCTGTGAATGATTTCGGATGTTATTTTACTGCTGCCATTATGTGCTGCACGTATGTGTGAACAGGTTTACTTAGAAATATTTTCCCAAAGTTGAGCAAACAAATGTTTTCAGAAGACATATTAAAACGTCAAGTATAAGCTCACACAACTAGATAAGGAAGAGGGGCAAACAAGGAATTACATTTACGGCCCGGGGGAATGTTGGAGCTAGTGGGTCGAACCAGTTGATGGATTTCAAGGACATGGTGCTAGTCACAAGTAATACGCTGCATATGTTTATTTTCGATGGCATTGCACGTTCCATTCCCTCTTCTACACTGCTTAATTATTCACCATATGACATTGATTCACGGTGTAAATGAACTGCTAAAGATGAAACTGACTGCGGCGACGCAGACATACAAGCGCAGGTAAGAGCACATTAGAGTGTGTGCGAAGTCGACAGAGAATCCTAATCGGCACTGCTCCTCCTAAATTCTTCTTCGTTAACGGCCTCTTACCTGATACAACTAATGCCAAGTAATGGTGTCCACCTTATTTGTTCTAAAACCCATTTGTTGTGGGCTGGCGCCACATCTCAGCCGGCGGGTTTTTATTATTTTGATGAATTTCTCTGAGGAAAAATTATTTTGCAAACTCAATGTACTGCTCAAACAGTTAACCAACTATTTTTGGGTATTTACGTTCCAGCATCAAACGATGCCAAGTTTCAGACCATGTTCGGACTGTCCGTGGCCATTAAAGCACAGATAGCCGAAGTTACACTACCCAACTAAATTGGCCGAATGTGCATCCACGAAGGTATTCAGAATGCAGGGTCCGATAAAGAAAACTGCTTCAACTTGGGGGTTAGAGCATGTATATAATCGAGATTTCTAGGGCCACACATGTGAATAGTTTAGACCATGCACTGAAAAACTGATATAAATCTGTGCATGAAGTTATGCGGTTCGCCACATTATTAGAATTAGGTGGATTTCATCGGAAGTTCACTGTGAACACTAGTGGACTGCGGAGTGGTCAGCGGCACTCTGGCGTATAAAGGGTTTCTAGTTTAGTCACACTCTTGTCTAACTTCTGTGTACTTCACAATAAAACCTCAAGAATTTGGCTCTCATACTTTTTAAGTTTTCTACAGAAACAGGAAAGACCAATTGGAAGTATTCGTTTCACCAGATGTTAGCCTCCTAATGAGGTTTAGCCTAAATGATATCGAGCATCTGATACCAGCAGTATGAAGAATGTTTCGACATCTTGCATATCGTCTCAACGAAACGTTAGGAGGTAATTGTTTGGCACTTTCAGTTAGGGAATATTATAATAATTTATATTGAATCTAACCTGAGGCTTCTAAAACCCTAGATCAGTTTGCAAATTCGTGTTGAGCTTTCAATTTATGCAGTGTGACGTTTAGGTGGCGAATAACTGTTATATAAATTCCGAAAACAGATGCACGTGCTGAGTACCAGGATAGACTCAACCGGTGGTGCGGGGTGTGGAGTTGTGTGCAACCTTATGAATAGTGTTACTAGTAACTTGCTTTTATGATCAACTCTCTGGTTGAGTCAAACTGCGCTATTCTATTCAACTCTAGTTATTTGTGACTATGCTACTCTACCAATGAAGCCTGATTTGTCTGTACCACCGTTAAGATCTTTAATGCCTCGATGACCAATTTATTTAGATTTCCAATTGGGCCGGTCCTTATTAACTCTTGGGGGCTTTTGAGCTTGTATTTTTAACCGGCACTTTAGTGGACTTAGTTGATTACCAAACAATAATGACGCCTCACTTCCATCTCCCTCCTTTTACGTTATTTGTGAGAACCGTCCTCAAACCTACCATAAAACAGAACTTGCTTTTCCAGAACTGTTAAACCCATGCTACGAAGTGGCTACCTCAGTCTCTCCTATGTGATTCCTCAATGTGTCAATCGGTACCTTAATGCAGCCCAGCGTTTTATCAGCAGACGTCATAGACCAATGCATTTTCATCTCATACGTTATGATGATCAAGGGTGACGTTTTCCCGACAAAGTTTGCTCACTTATAATCGATCGATTACCTCTCCGCCCGTAACTTGCTAGCTTCATTTCTAAGAAACACGTCCCGATATTGTGAATTTTATAGAATTTATTTATCTCTTGAATAGGTGCGAATACGTCAGCTTTTCAGCTCTAAATTGTGTGGTTGAGTTTCTCCCGGTGACAGATCCCTCAAAGGATGACGACATGTTTTATAAGTTTGAAGCGTGTTGGAAGAATACTGTTCTAAAGGTCAGATATCGCCTGACTAGATGCGGTATCAGTTTTTCACCCTTCACCCAAATCAACATTTTGGAGAGCAGCTATTCTTTTGCAACCACAGATCAAGGTAGAATACCTCAAAGAATAGTCACAATGGCACGCAATCACTCACCTTGTTTTCCACTCGCAGCGTTTCCCTGATTAACTACTACCTCCCTATTTGTGTAAATCTGCTTACTAACTTAAAACATCGCATCCCGTTTCGTTGGTCGGCGGGTAAACCCACCATTCTTTTGCGCTTTTCGTGTTCTTAGAATCGTTTAACCAATTTTGTGGGCAATAATGTCGCAAGTTTTTGCACCGAAAATATATATCTTCAGTTTAATCTATTTGAGCAGAGTGATAAAGGACAGCACTCGCTGGTTTGGACTGAAAATCAGAATCTCATTAGTTGATTTGGAGTTGAGCAAATTCATCCTTCAATGTTAATCCACCTGTGTATCAAACAAAGTTGTCCGTGTACCGTCCCACTGATCTCAATGACTTTGCTGAATTGCACATGAAGAAGAATTATCCCAACGATCCGTTCCAGTTGACTTTCTTCGAAGGTCTTGCACATCCAAGTGTATTCGCTTCCATTTTCCCCACCATCTCTTAACCAATATTCCATGGCCTATATTTACCTTAAGTCTTTTATGGTATAGGTTTTGATTAAACTCTTATGTTTTGTTTGCTATCTCACACTCAGTAAAAGGGTAAATGTTTAACTCGTCTTTCGGATGGACCTGTGGCTACTGTAAGCCTTATGCTGGCAGATTTATTGGCCACAGTTCACATGCTGATATGGTCATCAAGAGACATTATCCTGTCTGCCAAAATATTACCAGATTGAGGACACAAAGATATATTTGACTTCGATTTTGACCGCACAGTTTCTGCGAGCAGCATTTAAAATTAACCCGACATTTGTCTAGAGGGTTATCCACATAGCAGTACTTGAAGGACTTTCAATGAATAAACGAACTCGCCATATTTTGCGTACCGAGCCCTGTTTCAGAGCATGAACGTAGTTTGGAAAGTTGTTTATCACAACTTAGTCAACAACTGATATTGGATTCCTTGAAACAAAAGGATTGTTCATCTACCTCAGGATAATTCTTGCACTGTTTGGAGTGATGAGGTGTGGGAATGAAAATGTATTTTCGAAGTATTTCCTCCTCACGTCGAAAGTACACCGAGAAGCCTGATCCAGAGCCATTTCAGCTTTTCGGACCACAATTTAAAGAAATATGGCGCACTGCATATTATTATCGCAATTATCAGGTAAATGCCAATTCAAAAGCCATATCATATTGCTCCGCTGCCAATTTAAATGAAAACCAGAATTACCATTTTATTGGAGACAACAATTTAGAAACTGTAAGCCTACTTGTCAGGTTAGAAACTGGTTTGTTTTCTGCCTAAATCCGTACTTGTCAACCCTGAAGTGTTCTTCAACGAGGGGTTTTCAGAGCGCTTCGTAGGCCTTAAGGACCGGCGAATTATTCCCCCGTCGGTATTCTCTATCCACCACAAAGTGATTACCAATCAATAGATAAATGAACCGCTCAAAACCTGTGAGATATACCCAATCCAACCGTCTTATCTTTGCCTGTGTTGCAGAAAATATTTCATGTCAAATAGTGTTGAACCTTCATGAAACAGTCGAAACCAACAAATCTATTTCAAGCTGAAAATACATGAGCCGTTGTTGAATCAACACATGTTTCTATGAAGGGTGGGTCGTCATTATGAAATAGCCTGATTGATTTCAATTGTATCTACCTACTACTACTGGACGCACTCAAACTGTTTGCTCAAACCTCTGCCTGAATTCCGCCGGTAGCATATAATCTATTGCATGCACAAATGTTACACGTATTCGCATATCCAATTGGTTTTGACGGGAGACTCACCTGGAACCCAGCTGAATGTCGCTTTTATGCTATTCTTCTTCAGCTGAATTTGCTGCATAAGGCCGAAGGCATGCTCTCACAACTCATGTGTCAGGCGGCTTTTTACTTCATCTCAATATTTTACAAGCAAACCCAATGGTCTTTTCACTGGGTTAAATTTCCTTCCCCAAGAGTTACCATTGGCATGGTATGTCCTGTCGAAAAAAACTGTACATCGCAATATACTGGCCCAGTTTCCGTAACGAGTGGGTATGCAGTTAATAGAAACCATTCTTTGATTTTAACCCAAAATAACTTAATGAAAAAATAGTCCGACCATAAACACCTATAACGCGATCGGACATCGTTCATCCGCCTACATGGCTGAATTAGTCGTGGAGAGGTTAAGCACTGGCATTCATTCCATAGTTAGTTTCTATCAGATTTGAACTTCCGAAGGTAAATAACCATATAAAAACTAAATTGGGTACGACCGAGAAGAAGAACCCGAGCAAACTCGAGGGCAGTTCGCAGAAAAACGTTTTTCATCTTGCGAAACATTTTATTTATTGGAGGTCTAATGAAGCCCTCTTGCTGCTTTAAAGAGACCTTAAGAAGGGCAATCTATATGTTCTGCGTTAGTTCATACAAGTGGCAAACAGGCATGCATTCGGTTTTATGGATATCTGACACCCATATCTTGTACAGAACATTTAGGTCTACAAACCCTTCTCTATGAGATATCCTAGCGCCCTGTGGGATCGCCAAATTAACTGTGTAGGCTGATCGCCCACAGAGCTCATCTCAAAATCTTTATCCATGGAGGTTTGCGCAGAGCACGGTTATATTAATTTGGAGACGTTAATAAAAGAACAATAACTATGTTTCCGGCTTTTATCGCACCTTGCAACCACTGGCTTGAGAATATTCATAATGACTGTCTTCCTGTTAGTCCCCAAACCTAAGATTCACAATGACTTCGGCGGCCCAACAGGATAATCACTCTGCAGATTTTCCCCGTTAAAGTCTGTTGAAAATCAAGTTTCAGATGTCCTATATTCGTGTTGGGACTGGAGTCGATCTCTCCTTCCTCAAGGTAGTTTGCTTACGTATTTACGTGTGTCCCGAGGCAGCCTGGAAAACATCAGATGGTTACAACTGGAGATTATTTGAAACACTAGTTTTGCAACAAAAAATTCTACCTTACTATAATTCAAGTCATTTAGGCTATGCCGGGTGGATTTGCGCATTCTGGGAGAATAAATTTTCAGGTTATTTAATATTGGCCACACGTGCAACGTAGCCGCTTCATGGATAGTCAACGATAAGCTTGTCAGTTCGGAAACTCCCCTTGTGTTGCCAAAGCAACTGGCCTTCCAGGCGCGTTCGCCTATATCAGACTGATCGTAAATTTTGTAGAAATTCTTTTCGAAAACCGTTCTTGCATGCTTAAGGAATCACAAGATTTTACACACTGCTCCATCACAAAAAGTTGGATATGGCGCTACTGAAATGAAACTGGCAGCCGGACCATTAGAAACGCAAAGTTGTGGTCCAATAGTACTCGAAAACCTTCACATAAAGCTAGAGCCTTGTGATCAGTAATCCTATAGGCATTTCCACAAAACCACAACTTCTTTGGGTTGCCGAAACAGTGGATCGGACTAAACTGAACGTTGGGGTTATGCAATTAGCTAAATTATATGGCCAACAAAATCGGTCTGCAGTCAGAAAGCAATGCCAAGAGTATATGATGCAACAACAATGTATGACATGATAATATTTCTGAAGGGATACATATTATTCACGTGGTATATGAGCCTGTGGCGCCATGTCAAATGCATTATTCCTTATGTGGGATTATTCAGGGTAAATCAGGTTTCTTGAGAAACAACTTGCGTGCAGTGTCAAGGCTTGTAAACCAAATAGAACAGTTCCACATGCCAAAACTAGCCAACTGCCGACGAGTCAAGGGTAGTCACTCGGACTCTGTCAGGTGACCTGTTTGACGTTCATTCAATTATCAGACTGGACTAGGTGATTTAGGATAAAGGTGGTCTACCGTGTAATTAATCTGCTGTTAACACCAAGCAGGTACTATTCACGAACATGCTAAGTTGAACCCCCAGTATTTTTTCAGCTTATTTCACTGCATGGGCACGATTTAAAGTAATGTGAACGCATATTGGTAAACTGTTCTGTGGTTGTCGAACCACAGGTGATGCAAATTTTGGCTGCATTACACGTAACTGTATTGCCTTTCCAATTTAACAGGTCAACTAGCAACGGTACTGCAACGTCCATGTAATCTTCAGTTCTTTTTTTCATCGTCACCCTATCTGCTAAGAATCAAACAAGGTTCAGCATTTTGCAGAACTGAACAAAACTGGCAAATGGACATAATTACCATTCAATGTAGTACTCTTTTAACCAAACAGATTTCTCTCTTAGTAACGGGGAAATCTGAGAGAGTCAGGGACTATTATTGTTTCCTTTCAATTGTGAATTTTATACTTGGGTGCGCGGCTTTGGAATGGCTTCAAATTTCCTCCCCATTCTGACACTTTCCCCACGCGCTATGTACATGTGTTAGCACAGTACGTGTGAGCACAGATTTTGGATAGCAAGTTTGATATATCTGGTGGAGCCAATAACTCCAACGCAGGTTTTATATATTACTCTAAGCGTCTTAGTAGCAGAATGAATGAATGGAATTCTTATGGGGTCGATTATCATTCCACAGATTCGGGCTTTCATAATATTTTTATTCTGAGATATGCTGATTTAAAAACTGTCAACCCTACTGCCTGTTTGTCTTCATTTATCGTTAAAGACGGGCGACAGCGTTGTGATTATGAGGTAAATTGTTACAGTCACAATGTGAGACGACGTCCATTTGTGATTGGTTGCGCCTTAAACAAATAAACTCAACATCGGACTTTATATGGTTGCTGTACAACTTGTACGGCCTGGTGCTATTTGCCGAATGATCTAATTAGGGAAGTGTAAAGTGTTTCCATTCGCACATATCGGAGTAAAATAATTTTGTTAATAACTATCTCCCCTTAGTTGTGTGATCAGGATATTGTCCTGATAATTTTGCAGGAGAATTGCATGTTGCATCATGGTGCCGTCCGTGTACAGGCCTTTCGATGCCTTGAAGATAATTGAGCCTGATGATTCATGGGTTCGATCGGCATGATTTGAATGGGTGCTTCTCTGCGATTGTGAGGGTTGTGCGATTGTGACGTGTACTTATTCTCCCTATATAGTCCACTCCAAGTTATAGCTATAAGATATGTGGCTCTTAGAGTATTCCCTGGTCGTCAGTGATCAAACGAAGTCCTACTCAATCGTATCTTTAAATATTTGAGTGACATAATTCAGCAGAAATTCCTCTTGGATGAACTGGACAACGATCTTCAATACTACACCATTGAGTATAAAAATAAGTATAAACACCCGTGACTCTCCGCTCTCACAAAATTGTCAGCAGCGCAACACCCAAAACGAAACCACCTTACGCAATATTCTTTCGGGAACACGTCGCTCATGAGGAAAGCCTCGAACGAATTCCGTAAGCGTGTGAATGCTACTTTGGAATGGGGGCCTATGTTAACCGGACAGTCATCTTACAAATTCTGCAGACCAGTTTTGATATCCAGTAAAGGACCACATGCACAAACAATCAACGGTCATTCTTATGGTAATCCTGTGTTCTACGAGTTAACATCAACTAAATAATCTCAAATCACGTGGCGTGTATTCTGTATTCCCCTATAACGTCTCACACCTGACGAATGTGAAATTACATGAAACGGACCCACACAAATGTTTCAACCAAATGGTTGTTGGTATAGTGTTCGCAATCTGGCCTAGTTGAGGTAGTACTTTACAACGCGGCGACTCTGTTTTATTCAGCAGGACCATGACGCTTGAGAAAAAGTCATTTGCTTAATTTCGAAGCCTTCGTGGGTCCAACACATGGTGACCGGGGCTCCATTGCTGTTGAAAGCCAACCTAGCAGCGTAATTCGGCGAGTTATGCTCACTGTACACATTTTCGCCTCAGCAATTAAGATGTTTCTTTGTAATTGCAGTTCGATGGGCTTGTTTTCGGCAACGTTTTTGCCCAATACAAGCGTCGTCACGTCTGCGGCGAGTTCCAGGTGGAATAGAAAAATTATATTCCCAGCTAAGCTCTGGATGAGTACGCCGTCTCAAATCACAACTCTCCAAATTTTGCGAGATTTGACCACAGTACTTTTGATGAGGGGATAACACCAAAATCCGTGTTGTCCGGTGGTTGATTTATTGGGTTCCCTTGTAGGTGTGTTCTGTATGCGGGTCTTCGCGCATCTTGGTGGTCTGCTAAATTAAGTGCATTTAAGCGCTCTTATAGTGTCTAACGAGAGGAAGCAACAATAAGCCGCGTGGGTTAATCCACATACGTGAACAAGAATAAAAAGACAGCTAGATATTGACTGACGCCAGAGGTGACTAATGGGAATATGGTATAGTGGGTTTTGCTGACAATTCGGGGAGACCATGTAGCCGCATCACATCGGACGTTAGGAGAGCAAATAAACACTCCGTAACCTGAAAGAAGCTGCCAGCGAAATGCAGGTTTTTCCATTTGCCTCGTTGTTAACTCTGAATATTCCAAGTTTCAGGTATGACATGCGTCATCGCCGAAAGGTGTAGCGATAAACCTGGGCAGTTTAACCCAGTTTCCGAGTATTATTATCTAATAAAACGTGATCATCCGCACAATGTGTGATATTTTGACCTCACTCTCAGCGAATTTGGAGAAAATATTCTCTAAGGTGTTAAATTATCTGCACAAAATCTACGACATTGGGGATCTTAATGTTGAAACCGTGCAATGCCCATCTTTCCCAGAGACGCAGTTTTCTTCTCGGTCAAGCAACCTGAGCACATTATTTATTTCATTTCCCTTCGTTAAAATAATTATTACTTGAAAAATTCTCCAGATACTTTTCCTAAGGCTTAAATACTGTAACCCGACATTTCCTATCCATGAACAACTCTAACCTATTAACAGTAAGTGTGTGCACTTTGGCGGTTTACTTGTCCTCAGGACTTACCAATTTATTAAAGTTGGTAAAGCTGTGAGACGTGCGTGTATTTCTCTTGCAAGCGTGCTCTATAATCACGAATGTAAAACCGAATTTCGCAGGAAGGCATGCGCAGTGGAGGGATGAAGAGAGGTTTGTTGGTGGGTTTCGATACTACTATACGCTGTTTAGAATGGCGGGCTAAGAAGCCGATTGTATTTTCAGAGTTTACATGCTCTACTATATCCTTGATTCCACAGTGCTCTCCATGGCGTGGACACAACCAGCTTGCTTTACTGAACAATGGTCACGTTGAATTAGGCAGTAGCGACAGGATCCTGGAGAACACTAAAATGGTGTTTCTTTAGTCTTCCAGTCCCGTCATTGTGGTAACGGAAGAAAAGTAAACACAAAATGTACTGGCAAAGTAAAGCAATGTCAGTATATTCACAGTTATTTTCAACTAGAATGCTGTGACGCCGCGCATCTATTGATATTGTGGACAAGCACTAACTTTAAACACACAAATGCCAAGAATGTAAACCAATCGATGCCATGAGACTCGTCTCGGATATGTTGTTTGTGCGTACAAGTAGCATCTTCTGAGGGGTTCAAGCAGCGAATAATGCTTACACTGCTTACTGAATCGTATTGGTCTGTTCCAGAGTGACAAGCGTGTCTCCCCAGTAAAGTCCTGTGCCCGTTATAAGATAAATTCACCAACATTGACACATGAGGCTTTTTCACAACACAACTTAGATGACATGAGCAAGCGTTAACGCACATGAAAAAACTCTAGTTGTTATGTGTTTGGGATGAAAACTTTTCCGGGTGGACCATACTTAATTGCGGCTTGAATCTTTTATTCATCCGTGTCGCAAATATCATATGGCTTCTTGCGGGAAGCTTGAAAGCTTCTTGCTTACCAGTACGAAACTATACAACCTTGTTCAGCTGTAACAAACTTCTGATGATAAGCTGCCCAGCCGTACCCAGGAAAGTCGAGGGATAGGATGCAGACAGTTTGCCAAAGATTGGATAAGAACACTTGCAATGCCAGATTTGAGTTCGAACCCCTGGCCATCCGGTCAGTTAATTGCCATCTTACCACTGATCTGCCTTCAGCTGCTTATGAATAAGGGAACATACCCAGATGTGTTTAGGAAATTTCACGCAGCCCTCCTGCAAACGGTTTGGAAAAGGAGAGCTCATGTGGCAGGCTAAATGGTTATTTCAATATATGATTTGCGCTAAGGGGGTTCACGATACCGCCGCAGTACATCAGCTATGGTGGCATATTTTTTAAAGATTATTTAAACTTGAATAAAAATATATTACCAGACGTCGCCAAACGGATTCTGTCTTGATCGACAGAACCCGACACGGGTTACTTTTAGTAAGGCACTTACTTAAAATTTGTAGATGACCAAAATCCCTCTGCACAAGGATAAGCCAATTATAATTTTTCCATGAAATACGTGCAAGTGGCGCCTTTGATGGCTTATGCATCACTTGATTCCAGTAAGCAACAGGTATCAACTCGTTGTAAACTCTCAACTTTCAGGCGTGAACTTTCAACAATGTTTCATAGCCCATGCATTTTTTCATGTTTGTAAAAGCCATTGCATTCTAGCTAAAAACAACGTATTCCAACGGCTAAAAGGTTGATAAAATAATGTTTGTTATTTTCACAATCGACCGTAATTTAGGAGGCAGCAGGAAATTAATTCATTTAAAATTTCGAGATTGTCAATTACACATCTGACAATCACCATTAGACTTCCCCCATTGAAGAACACACAATGCGCCCAAGAGTGTCCAGAGGAGGGTTTGATTGCCTGTGTTGTGTAGCCTACAATATTCAACAGATAATTTGGCATTTTTGCGTTTTTCCTCGTTCAGCTTTACACATATATGTGACTGAAACAGCAGGTGGGTTTGTGAAAGCGCACGGCTAGAAACATTGGGTAGAGTTTTCTGTAGCGTTGTAAATTTTGGCATAAAGCGGATAGTATCTGAAACACTCACATAAGAAAAATCCTCGGTGACCGTTTTACATATATATTATTATTTTGGAACTGGAAACCCAGACACAAAAATGAGATCTGGATTTATTCTGTAATTATTCATATTCTCATATTCATATTCATATTCTCTTCAGAAAGCATTAATTTGAACTGGGAACTGAATACAGAAAAATACACTTTTCTGCTCATTTAGTAGCTCCAATCGGATTTCTGGTTCATGCTAAAAATATTGTAAAAAAATGTCATTAGCTAAGCGGACAAATAGGTAATGACGAGCCGAGAATTCGCTAACCCAATGATACAAAGAACACACATGTAGGAATTAGGTACGCTTGTAAGGTGTTCTGTGTTACTCGGCACAATCTATGCAATTAAAATGCTTTGGCGAACAACAGCGTCAGTGAAAAATCATCATAGAATGCATTGTTATCTTACCGTCATCCACAATGGTGTGCTAATTACAAAGCTACATTTTTCTCCCAGCGCTAATACGAAATGAGCTTCTGCGGTTAATGCTAGTTTCAATAAAGAGACTACTGGGCACATTTGTCTTCTAACCGTTTCCTTTACGCCTGGCTTAGAGTAAATGCAAAATCAGAGGTAGCGGCATTGGCGCATTTAAGCATTATTTCAAGTGTGTTCTTACAAATCGATACCAAATGTTTCACCCAGATTGAGCAATGCCTGTTTTCTGAATCACAAGCATTCAGGTTTTGGAAATCGTGGATAATCTGAATTTCTTGGAGAAAAGCATTTTCGGAAGCTGTGCACGATATATTTGGCGACCTTTTACCGAGTAGACGTGTAGCTGATTTGCGGAGAAGCAGCATCTCCAGTTATATCTCTTAGTCTAATACTGTCCACTGGTTAGCGCCAACGAGTTCTAAAAACGCTATCCTGTCGTTTTTTAATTGTGCTCAAAAGTATTTTATGTGCGCGCCAATTCGCCAAAAGGTTCATAACTAGGTCTACTACAAATGCTAATATCGTTAGCGGAAAACATGTACTCAGTTTTCCCTGTTGTACAACCTCACATCATCGACCGACTACAGTGAGAGCGTAAAAATGACAACCTAACTATGTTCAACTTGAAAAAAGTTTCGGAACTTAGCCGATGTGTGTGTAAATTGTTTTAAATACAGGTTACTATGACTCACTGATGGAATGTTGTCGATTATTTCCAAAGTGTGTCTGTAAACATGGGTCCCACCTTCTTCAATGGGGCACGATGGATTCAAACATTCACACAGTGTCTTGTTTGGGGGTGGAAGCCAACGGATGACATTACCGTTAACCACCTGCATAGAAGCACTTCCTCCTCGGATATCTTCGGCTGGTATAAAATTGTGTGTTGTAGAATAATGGCAGTACATGAAATCAGTGTCCGTACAAATAATCCGGATTCAGAAGAGATAATGATGAAGCGCTTTACCAAACCAGTAAATGACCTGCTGGATCAGCCAAGTAAAAATAATGGGACGGATTACATATTGAAAAGAACGCGACTGCTCTAAGTGAAATGGTTGGCGGGCCTCACTAAGAAAATGATAGGCGTCACCCGGTGGCTTAATTGCGGAAGAAACATGTGGGCGCCATATTTCTTTCAAGAAATCTCCGACGCGCACATTTACAGTTCGAGTTACTTCAGTGACAAAGAGCTTATATCAAGCTCGTTTTCTACCGCACAAAGCGTAATTGTACCCTACCCCCAGTGGCCTTGTTTGTACAGACCGACAACAAAATGCAGGTTTTAGTTCATCTTCAGGAGAATAATGTTTACTCTTGCTGGGAATAAGATACTACAAGACTCAAACCAACTTATCTCCACATCATACATAATGCTTGTTTAGTATCTTACGTAGGGTTTGTGACCAAGTTTGATCCGCAACTGCTTACTGCAGGCAAATCGTCATGTTAAAATGTCGAAACAACCAAGAGTTCAAAATGTTGTTAATCCTTGCATCTCTTGGCCTCGGATTATCAAATAGAGAATTCCGATTTTGACATCTTTTTAAAAAATGCAGGAATATCATGCACAAACTTAAGGCTTTGGTCTATTTGAAAACTCACTTGCTGTAAACATTATGTCAACGGTTACTGGCTCCCCGGTAACAAGAACGCATGGATCACTGTTACATGGCGTTATCTCAACTGATAACGCAAACGCGTTCGCTGAACCTGCAAAGGCGGAAAACTACCAACCATTCTTATTGCGTCTGTTATGTTGATAAAATGAATTTCTAGAGATATTTCTTACGTACTAAGTAAGTATGCTTTCAAGACAGTTGGTTGTGTTAAAAGTTACCCCAAAATTGATAATACATTTTCGTTGGTACAGAAGGTCAACTTTTTAAAAAACGCATTACCCAGGCGTTGGCTAACGCAAGATCTTTTGGATTGACGAATGACAATAGGATTCCATTTGTAATACACAACGTACGACTACTTACCAATGGATACACTTTTACCTCAACGCAACTGATGCAAGTAAAATGATTCATAGTAAGTTCTCATTTCTGGCATTAACCCAGGTGCTCTGGCCAACAATTTTTAAAATCACCAGAAAATTTTGACATTTACTGTGAACGAGTAACACGAATATAGGGAAGCCGACTGAATTATTCACCGAAGAATATTTTAGTCAAGCAAAAATAAACAGAATTTCTTTGCAAGTACAAAACGTACTACGTACCACAATCCTTGTAGTTCGTGGCGTCTGTTACGGATGATGTGCAAAGCACCAGCTCCCATGTCATTATGTTTAATAGATGCATACTCGATAAGCTAAAGCGAAGTAGTTTTGCTCAAAGGGCTCCAAGTGATTTTATATCAAAGCTTTTAACCAGTTTGCGTACAAGGTTAGTTGTTCCGGACGGAAGTCATACAAGCTCTTATATTCACCTATAACGATCAAATATGAGCACCCAGAAAATCAATAGCAACGCAAATTTTAATCAAGTCCACATGTTGCCGTTCAAGCCAAATTTTATAGTGCATCCTACATATCAATGATCTGTGTCAGTTCACCCTTTGTTAATTACATAAGGTTGTAGAAGCAGAAGTCATCATTACGGTCTTCTCAATTGTAATCCCCACTCCTGAAAGTGTACGGCAAAATTTATTCGATCTAAGTGATGTAGATGGTAAATTTATGGCAAACATTTTGCCTCACATACCTTCGTCATGAGGATCCCGAACACAATTTTTTGTCCATTTCATTGAGTTATCAAACCAACCCTCCAATTTGCAGCATTTTTAATGAAGTTTCTTCTGCTACCACCAGATTTGGAAACATTATTTGTGCCTATTACTACCCCATACCATAGTGATCAATTTAAGCAGCTGTGAACTAATGGCCTCTTTTGCACATTCAGGCTTTAGTGGCTGACTTAAACTAGATTTACTAACTAAAGCCGGCTTTGAACTATGGTATTTCTTGGAGTTAACCACAGCAATTTTCCAAATGTATGCAAACTTTCAGCATATAGAAGACGGACGAGTTACTTTTAGAAATGAACTGTCAGGCATCTTTACAACATAAGTTCACTTATATTAACAAGCAAAAAAGTACTATGGAACGTATTTGGCTTCCGGTGCAGTGCGGTGCTACGCAGTCCATGAAATTTAGCAAATTTAGCAAAATTCCGAAATCCGTTGATATTCGCAGCATAACTTTACGTAGCAGAATTGCTATAAAAGATGCCAAACAGCTGATAGATCCATGCAGGCATCATGGTTTACTGCTTGCGATTTAGTTTCAAACGGAGGAAGGGAACATTGCAGAGTTACGTAAGCTTGTGCCACTGTGCGGCGAGACCCTCATAATTCTAGAATACTGTAGGGTTACCAGCTAAATACCGGATTTTACACAATGCATGTAATGAAGTGCATACAGTGGATGTGTGTACGTTTTGCCGTTTTATGCTTCTCCACTATTCAATGAGTGGAAACCATAAATGTAATGTGTGGAAGATTATAGGATGATTTGTTCGGAAAGTTTTCATTCAAAGTGTTCCACTGTGGACGTAATGGGAAACAAGGTCTTAGGCTTCCAAGAAACATATGGGAACCTTTCAAATGATGACATCTGGCATCCTTACTTTGAGTTCCCCAAAGTTTCATTGTTTTCCTAAAACCATGGCGCTTACCTTGTGAAATGAGGTTTTTTGCGTATACGAGTATATGCGTCCAATATCACATTACATTAGTATTGATTAGTTGAGTGAGATGATGGGGCGGCATCCGGTTATGAAACCCTTGACATGAATGCTTGATAATGTTGCCAATATCCAATGCACCTGAAGAACTAGGGCGTCTGCAAGAACAGTGTAGGAGCCGTTGATCCAATTGCGGAGAGATAGAGAACAATTGATAGATCATCTAATGACAAACTTTCTAGCAATAAGTGAACCGAATGTGCCTGCTTACATACGGACTATCGGCAAAACGAAAAAAAACCGTTTTTTGCTAGGCGACTTTATTTAACAATCTGGCAACCACTTAGTTAATGGTCAAATGCCGTTTTACGATTTGTTGTTGTTGTCAATAGACGTAACATGCGAGTTAATAGGATGGATAAGCCATTCCTAAAACAGCGATCTACATATCTGAGGGCTATAAAACGGAATAGGTAATGACCTAAAAATTTACAAAAATCATCACATTTTCCATGTGTATCTTTCCATGGTTGAATACGCTATTTTGACGCTATTTGTTCATCATTGGAATAGGTCTGCTGTCGTCTAAAACATCCACAAAATATTCGGCTTTTAAAAAAGGTTCCGGATTTGGGCTTCACGTTAGAAAGTGCCCACAAGATTGATGTCAGTAGATTTACCATGTAGGCAAACTGCTCGGCACATTACAACACCAGGAAAACTAGTCTTTCATTTTGGGGAAGAATACTGAGTTTTCATCACACTAACCTTGATGCCAAATATTGAAGCGTGCCGCTTTGTGCGACTTGGTGCTATTCGATCATTTATGGTAACTTCACGGATGACTGCTTAATGTAATACTTCTTGTGAATGTCCCAGAATTCATTGATTTCGCAGATTATTTAAATTCATACCGATTAAACTGCACTGCAACTGTTGCCAAAAAAGTCGCAGGATTTATTCTTAATCATGTGACACTATTCACCATCGATTGCTAGGAATGTGACGCAGATTTACTTGTCGTTGGAGATATTATTTGACAGACAGTGCATCTGAGGGCTACCCAGAAATGGAAGACATATTTCAGTCGGGGGAGGGCGCATAATTACAAAGTCAATGGGTATCCCCTGATAGCCTAAACGGTCGTTTTCCCAAAATCGCCAATTTGTCTTCCTGTGCATGGAAACAAGAGAGTTGGGCATACTGAGGGTTAAAGGTAGACAAACATTTCCAGTGTAGTTGAAGATATTGGCTTATCAGACGTAGCTTCAGTGCTGAAAACAAAAGGAACCACTAGTTTTTTGGTTCGGGTCAGCTTTCCTTGAAGAATGCGGAGTGTTGGGAGCAGGCATAATATCAATTGTCAGTTTTGAACAAATAAACATGTCACAAACTGAGTCATATGTCAATCGAAATGGCAACGCAAGTACCTTGCTGAGTTCTTGAACCGCTGTCAGAAAAATGGTGAAATGCACATAGTGCTTAAAATCGGAGCCGTTGTACGTGCTTGGAGCATCAGATCATGGGGTTTGCAAATTACACATTTTAGCTAGGCTGGAAAAGCAACGCAATTGTGGGTTGTGAGGAACCGCTAGTAATGGAGACCTCATCATTTGGCACCCGGATGCTGGAAAGCCTAATAAGACTAAAACATCAGAAGAAGAGCTTAGAGGGAAAGCGGAGAACTCCACACTCATCTCAAGATTTTGTTGCTGGATCGTTTTGCACAAATATCCACAGTACACATATTGCCTCGTACCGTTGCAGATTGCTTGCAGTATATTTTCCAAAAGGCTACGATCGATACCTGACAAACATTATCCGTTTTGCGAAGGGTTTTTGATCCTAAATGATGTGAGAACATTCCTAATGTTCTACTGGAAGGCTGAAAATTTGGGTGACGACAGCTTTGGCTGAGGACATTGTTCAAAACCTACGGCACCCCAGATCCCTCGGTGAGGGCGCGGGCAATAGAGAGCAACCAGATTGGGTGCACGTAGGAAGGTCAGTTATTTGTGCAGTACTTCGGAACCACGCACATTAGAATACGCCAATCATGCTCACAGCTGGTTAATAGATTGTCGGAAAACGGGTCCATCTTTGATCATAAACGTTTTATTATGATAAGATTGATTAAGTCCAGCTGATTTTTTTTCCATTTTAAACGTGCCACATTCGATTGCAATTAATTGCTGCAGAACCTATCTAAAACTGATCAGTCGGAAAACTTTATTGTGCTTACAGGACTCCTACCAGTACTTAAGATTTGGGTCGAGGCATGATGCAATCCTCTGTGGTGTCCATATTTGTTTCTAAGAAGGGAGCGTACTAATGAGTTGTCACAATAGAGAACCATTTTGCAACTTTTGTGTGCAAACTCATCAACCAGTGTGGCCTTAGTGCTGTTGACATCTACTAGCTGGAAAGAAACATATGAATCTGGAAGGGGAACGTGATAAAACATTCACTCATTGTGAAACCCCGTTGGATTTCGGTACTACGCGGACAAATTTTAACGACAAGATTCTAGTGTGCAAATCAGTGATAGCAGCTACCATTCTTAATGTCCTACAGTTTCTACACAGAAATGAGTGACGGTCTGCATTTCATTGGTTAGGGTAAGATACGTTGTAAGGTATGTGTTGTATATTTGCTCTGTTTTTTAAACGTTTCGTCGTTCATTGCTAAATCACGTTTTTCGTTTCAGCTGTCAGCGTCAAACTTTTGGATGAATAAAGCCAAATTTCCGGGCCCTCAGTCGTTTTCATTCTTATTATGATCGTCGCTGCACTCCATCCCTCGTTTAACACAACAATTTATTCATTCAGAAATTTTCCTCCAACAATGGATCGATTCTTACGTCCTGAACAATTCGAAACCGATCCCAATATTCAACACTCGGAAGACATCTGGGGGCATTTGTTTTGTACTTTCGCGAACTTCCTAGAGTCAAATGCTACTCATTTACCAGATAAACTGAAATCCTTGTTCAATTACGTGGCTCCTATTGTTTACTGCTTCATCAAAGAAAGTAAACATTGTGAATCAGACATCGCAAACTTGCGAGGAATTTATGTGCAACCGAAAAATGAAATTTTTACACGGTATCTTTCGAACACCTGTAAGCAGGATGGATAACAGAATATTGACCACTTTGTGCAAAAGCTTCGCAGTTTGTTGCCAGATTGCCGCTTTACGGCTGTCAGTGCAGAACAACATAGCGATGAAGCGTTACGAGACGCATTTATTAGTGGACCTTATACGAATACTATACGCTAGAGACTGTTCGAGCACAAGTCGCTGGATTTTAAAACCGCCTACGACCACACAAATCCCTTGAACTAGCGCAGAAACAGTCACATTAGTTTTTGTCGAACAATCAACTTCCCTGTGCTGCAGTACTGAACGACATCAGGGGCCTGTACGCTCCCAAGTATCATTGCATGAACAGATGGCTGCTGCTAGTATGGGGTCTTCATGTTTCGCCTGTGGCTATGCTCGTAACCCGCGCTACAAATGCCCCGCAAAGGACGCGACCTGCAAAAACTGCGGAAAGGGCATTTTCAAAAGGTATGCAGATCTACTGATGGTCTGATTGTCCGAAGAAAACCTCAGCTGTTTCAAGTGCACTATCTTGCGTCACTACAGCGGCTCCCGAGAGTCTCAAAGAAGCAGTCATCGATGTGAAAGACAATGGCGTCCCACTTCGAGCTCTTGTTGATAGTGGTGTAAGGAGGAAGGTCTTTTGCTGCGGATTTGTTGAATAGAAAAACGCCAACTAAACAGTCACAGACTATTGAACAGGAAAGTCAAACTCTCATTTGCACGTTGTTTTTAAAAACTGAATATCCGTCTTCTTCCTGAACGCGTCTTCTTGAACTCTCTTGGGGATTCATTGACTATCACGCAATCGCAAACGAAAACTGCAAAGTGGTTCCACAACTTCCGTAATAAATCCCACTTTCTATTAGATCAGGGCGGACTTACGAGAACGCACATACTACTCGCATGTGTTATCAGTGGTAGCCACCATTACACACCTTCCCCCTTTAAAGGTCGCTTGCATCCCACCGATTTCCATTTACCTCCGTTAGGTCGGCTGCGGCCACTGACGTGTTCGGCAGCTCTTCCGGTGTATCATGCCACCTCCGAAGCTGAGTCCCATTTACTCTTCTCGATCCCCGACCGTCTTGAATTGTATAGACGTTCCCCGTCTGTCGGTAACAACAGACGGACGCTGCCATCGACTGCCCAGCTTCCGCGACCCCAGTCCACTCCTTCCAGATTTCTGATGATCCCTCCACTTAACCTTCGCGCCTGTGGGGAATGGTCGTGCCGTTCTGCTTGCCGTTCTCCGTCTATTTCTCTCCTGAACGCAGCCAAGTTTTCTCGAGATTTTCTCCTTTCCTCTCCTAGCTCCTCTGGAGACAAGTGTGTTGCGGCCACAACCCAATTTCCTGATCAACTGGAAGGCGCGGATATCGACCGTACATCAGCATGAACGGGAACTTGCCTGCGGTTGGCCGTATGGAAGCCCGACGAGCGAACAACACCGTAGGCAGGTTCACTTCCCAATCACTTCCTTTGGCCGCTAGCCACCCCTTTATCTTTCGGTTATTGCGTTCGGTTAGACCATTTATTTGCGGGTCATATGGTGCCATCCTAAGCCGGCTGAAGCCATACTTCTGCAAGCAACTTCTAAACTCTTCGCTCTCGAAGCAAGGTCCTTGATTCGTTAAGATCTCCCCGTGGATAGCCACCCTGTGAAGCATTACCACTCCGCTGATTGTCGTCGCAAGTTGGTTTGGCACGGCTGCCGCCTCGACCCACCGCGACAGGTGTTCTGTCATCACCACGATATATTGATCTCCGCTGGTCGTCACCGGATCATGAAGTCGTACTGTTGCAACCGGAGTGCCCAGCACGTGAGCTTTCCGCGAGGATCTCCGGTGGTCCCGATCCACTCCAGGGGTTTGTGGTCGGTCTCAACATGAAATCTTTGTCCAAGCAGGTATGGCCTCCACTTATCAGGGGCCCAGACGATCGCCAAACATTCTTTCTCGATAGTCGAGTACCTCTGCTCAGCGACTGGCATATTCGATAGCTCCATACCTCTGCTTTAAGACAGCGCCGATGCCGCGTCCGTGGCAACAGTAAACATCCCTCCGACCCTAGGCAGTTTGAGGGTCAGTTGCTGATCCAGCGTCCGCATTTTGACACGTTCAAAAGCTTCGTGTGCTTCCCTCGTCCATTCGAACTTCCAAGTTTGCCCAAGCCGGTCCTGCAGCTTAGCCGCAATCGTATTGAAATCCTGGACAACCCGCCTGTAGTATGCTGCTCCTCCAAGAAACTGCCGTAGGAATCGCTTGGAATTGGGAACAGCACAGTCCTCGATCTCTGCCAGTTTTTCTGGCAGTGGGCTAAACTCCTCGTGACCAGAAGTGTCACTGAACTCTGAGAGAGCTGTGTCTTGGATTCATTTATCCGCAGCCAGCCTTCCGGATGCGCTTCAATACGGCCTTCAAATGAACTGCGTGAGCTGGTTCCGAATTGCCCTACACAACGAAATTCTCTCCGTACACGGCAACATTCTGTAGACTTTTCGTTAAACGAAGCATCAAGCACCGAAATGTGAATGGTGCCCCCGACATGTAAACGGCATTCGTTTAAATTGATATTGGGTGTCCACAACCGTAAAGGCTGTTTTCTTCCGGTCCCCCGCTTTGATAGATAGTTGCCAGTATCCGGAATGCAAATCAAGCGCCATGAAATATCAAGAATGCTGGAGGGAAGCGAAAAGCTCTTCAACTGAAGGGACAGCTATGACCCGATTTCCGGTCAGTTAATTTAGACGCCGGAATCCACACAAAACCGGTTGCTTTCCGTTCACAAGCGGGGAGTTGTACCCACATTTGGCCTCCTCAATTATGCCATAGTTCATCATTTATTGAACTTGCTCATGGACGTCCTTCCTTAGATAGAGCAGCAGAGGACGGGGTTCGTAAGGTCGAAAGCCTCCATACGAGAGGGGAGTTTCGTGTTCAGTGCACGATATTCTTCGCCTGTGAACAATTCGGTGTACTCCTCTACCGTGGATTGTACTGACGGCACGTTACAGGACGGAAGCTTTTGGAAATGCAGCTCGTTCACGGCAGTGCTTGGGTAACCTTCAAGCTTGACTGCGCCATACTTGGTCACCAGTTTTCCCCGCTTTAAGTCAACCACGGATTCTGTGCTTTTGAGGTAATCTGCTCGATGTCTGGGCTGATGAGGAACTCGCGCTGCACGGACCTGTCGCCTAGGCGCATTGAGTGCATTAAAAATCTGTCTAATTTCTGTTGGTATCTACCCACTGGTCTTACGGCTAGCGCGCACGGTTTGCATACAGCATTGTTCCCCTCCGTGCAAGCGATACCCTGCTCCCGTATCGTTCAGACACAGCTCCTTTAACCCATCTATCTGGACAACGGTCTGTGTGGTAGCCTGTGTCGTTGCGGTAATCGTAACCCGCCAGGGAAAAGAGGAGTAATCCAAGGTTTTATTGTGTACAAGTGGTCTGGTATGAAGACATTGACTGTTCCAATGGTCAGGCATGCCACAATTGTAGCATCGGCTCGTTTGAGCGTGGCTCCGCGATTCCGTCTTGATGCGTGCAAGCTGTCCGGCAAGTTGGTCCACTTTGTTCTTCAGGTCATCCACTGTTCACTCATCCCTTTTGTTCTGCGACTGAAACGTGGCCTGCGGCGCCTAGGCCAATTCCCGTGCCATATGCACCAGGTGCTCCACACTCATCCGGCCAGTTGCTCTTGCCAACCGCAACTGGGCACGAAGCGCAGGCTGCACACCCTCGGCGCACTGGTCGGACAGCAAATGCTGGCGCGAAACTCTGTCCAGTCCCCGCAAGGCCCGATCCAACGGCTGCTGCAGGCTGGCGAAGAACACCTTTGGGTCATATCCAGGCCGTCGTGAACCGCCTCATAGCCTCCTGGCGGTCGGCTGAAACTCCACTGCAAGAGCGACCTTCGCGGCGGCCCTGTTCATCTCCCGAGGGCTTCTTCTGACCGCATCCAGGGCCGCCTTCGCCCGGCCTCTGAGGACGGTCTTCAGTGCCGCCAACTTAACCCTATCAGCCTCCAATCCAGCCGCTTCCGAGACATCCTCGAAATCCTTCAGGAAGGTCTGCACACCCCCATCCTCAAAAGGTTGTGGTCAGGAGATCTTCATCCGTATCCTGGCTACGGCACCAAATGTAAAGAGGAAAGCCCTTTGCTGCACTGTTGGTTATTAGGAAAACGTCAACTAAAATGTTACAGGCTATTAGACAGGAAAGTCAAACTCTCATTTGCATGTTGTTTTTAAAAATTGAATATCCGTCTTCTTCTTGAACGCGTCTTCTTGAACTCTCTTGGGGATTCATTGACTATCACGCAATCGCAAACGAAAACTGCAAAGTGGTTCCACAACTTCCGTAATAAATCCCACTTTCTATTAGATCAGGGCGGACTTACGAGAACACATACTACTCCCGTGCCTCACCAGTAGTATACACCGTTACACTGATGGTTCAGAAAGTTTCATTTCCAAAAACGTGGTCCGTCGTAACAAGTAGCCTGTACTACTCTCATCATCTGAGATCAATTTGGCATCCAGCCAAGACAAAAGCTTTACTCCTGTTTTCTAACATTGCAACATAAAAAATCATGTACCCTCTTTCAAATTTCTAGTACCACGTGATCTCTGTGCGGATATTCTACTAGGACATTATTTTTTAAGCTTCACAAAATCCTGTAAATCTCATTCAAATGTGATAAAAAAAATTTTTCTCGCTCTGTGGTCTAATCGCTGCCAAAATCGGACCCCTCACCTTGTTTGCGCATCTTGATCCAAGATTTAATCCCAATGCCATAAAGTTCAGACGAAATTCTGCAGGCGGTAAGGCCCTTGTAGCTTCTGAAGTAAAGCGTCTATTCGATCAACGAATCATTGAACCCTCGAAGTCCCCATGGAGAGCGCAAGTGCTCGCCACGACAAATGAGCGACAGAAAAATTAATGGTGGTTGACTACTGTCAAACTATAAACCGATTTACGCAACTGGACGCTTCTCCACTCTACAAACTTGAAGATATGAGTTGCAAAATAGCTCAACATCGTATTTTCGGCACGCTTCATCTCGGAAGTACGTATCATCAAATAGCCATTGGGAAAAATGGCAGAATCTACACGGCTTTTGATGCTCGCAACAATCTTTATCGGTTCAGTCGTATACCATCCGTAATAACGAATGGAGTAGCTTGTTTTCAAAGGGCAATGGAGGAGACAACACGCCCTGAAAAGCTTACCAGGACATACGCCTAAGTGGATACTGTCACCATTTGTGGAAAGAATCGAGAGGGACAAGACCGAAACTTCTAGCGCTTGCTCGCTGTAGTACAAAATTGTGGCCTTCAGTTAAATCACGATAACAGCACAATTTCCACTACTAAACTCAAACTCTTTGGCCATGAAATTACTGAAGGTAACATCAAACCAGACCCTGAAATTTTCAACGTCTTGTAAGTACTGCCGAGTTCGAAGAACAAGTAGTTTCAACAACGAGTGGTTGCCTAGTTCACATACTGATCTCGTCGGATAAGCCATTTTCCTGACAAAATCTTACAAATCACTCGAAATACTACATTTTATGTCTCCAAATCTGGAATGAAAGCGTCCGGATTTCGCAAAAAAGAGTTGGCAGATGTTGCGTAGGTCACAGTCAATCCGAGAATACTTTTGAAACTCGAAACTGATGCACCTGATGTTGCGATATTCGCTCCACCAAATCGTGATGGCAGACCGGTCGCATTCTTATCACGTACACTGTCTGCCAGCGCAAAACATCATTCTGCTATTGAGAAAGAAGCGTGCACAATTGCCGAAGCAGTGCGAAAATGGAGGCAGCACCTACTCGGAACCCATTTCGGGATTCTAACCAATCAGCGGTCCGTTGCGTCCATGTATTTAACACAACAAAAGGGAAGAATAAAAAATGACAAAATTCAACAATGGCGGATAGAGCCATCGCCTTTTTCTTTTGACGTAACCTAAAGACTAGGCATATAAAATAAAGCTGCTGACACGCTCACTCAAAGGGTCTGTGCAACTTCATCTCAGCTGGATCTAACACGCTTACATGCAACTCTGTGCCATCCTTGAGCAACACACAAATGCATTTCGTTCGTGCCAGGAATCTCTCATTCTTTCCAGAGGACAGACGAACTGTCATTCAGCAATTTCATGTGCGTGGAGAATTAAAACCACGTTTCTTCAAGCCATATGATGGTACACTATTGAAGGCCACACAAACGCTTAAGCATTGACTTCAAAGGACAACTGCTTTCGACAAGTCAAAACGATTACCTATTGAGGGTCGTAGACGAGTATTTCCTTTTTTCCGTTCGCTTTGATTTGTGCCGCTCTACGCTACATTTCGCCTGCTCCGGTTTGTGCATTCTGATCGCGGCTGACCATTCATTTCAGGTGTGATTAAGCGGTTTCTTAATAAAAAAGACGTTGCCACAAGTCAGATCATTCCATGTACGCTGAGGAGAAATGCTCAGGTGAAAAGATTAAATGGAAATTATGGAAAGCTATTACGCTTTCATTACAGTCAAACGGTGTTAAAATGGGTCATTGAGAAACGTTTTACAAGAAGCGCTCCATTCGACTCGTTCTTTGTTCCGCACTGCCAAAATTGCCACTCCACACGAGCGGGCGTTTCATCACAGTCCAACATCCGCAGTAGTTATATCGTCTCCGCAGTGCTTGCTTTCGCCGAAACCACTTGTGATGCGGCGAAATGCACGATCTTCGAAGTATGTAGTCGAAGAGATTGGGCTCTTGGAGTGTAACCCCAAGTACGCACATGTCAGTTACCCTAACGGCATGGTAGAAACGGTCTCCTTACGTCACCTGACGCCTTCTGCAGATTTTGGATGCGCTCCATCAACCGAACAGCAGCAATCGCGGCCGAATACTGATTCATTTATTAAGCCGAAACTATCTGACGGTGCTTCGGAAACTGAATTCGTCTGAACACCCATTGGTTGGATAACGACAGCGGACACGACCGTGTGTCCTGCGCGACAGAGTGGTCCGACACTACCTAATTTTAAAACGAATTTCTGTGAGATTTTACCTCTGCTGGGGTGAGTGTTGTATGCTGGCTCTGTTTTTCAAACGTTTCATCGTTCATTTCTTTATCATTTTTTACGTTTCAGCCCTCAGCGTCAGATTTTGGATGAATAAAGCCGAGCTTCCGGGTCCTCAGTCTTTCACATTCTTATTCTGATTGTGGCTGCACTCCATCCCTTGCCGAACACAACAGTATGCTGACTTGGTCACGTTTCCGGCAAATATTTGGTTGCCGGCGTTCTAGCAAGGGCTGGTGTTTAGGGTTCAAAACGGTGTTGAATATCAGCTTGTTTTGGTATTATATCTGATACCTCTTCCTTCCAGGAATGTAAGCCGTTTACATATGTCACCTAAACAGTCTGTCCTTATAACTTTCCCCAAATTTCCATTTTCACGATAACGTTTCCGGACACCCAAATAAGAGACAAGCCAAGTGTAATGAAAATTTGAAATTTCACTTACGATCGGCCACTCCTTAGTGACAACGATTTGAAAGTTCCTGTAGACAAGATATCCTGGTTACGCATATCATATTCGCGAATAATTCGGCCAGAACAATAAATTGCGTTGTATCTGTGACGTGATATATCAGTAACGGAAAGGTGCTTAAGGCTGTCAGGGTAAATGAAAAACTTTTGTCTATGTTCTGCTTCAATAAAAGTAGACGTTCCTTTAGACTTTAGTTAGTTCGTCTCCCTATTAGATGCTTTTCGTTCACCTATGTTCCTATTTCATTCATTTTTCCATTGTGTTGCCTCTATTCTCCCTTTTCTACAAATTGCAATTTCAAATTCTAACATCAGGGCATTAGGGGAGGTATTCACAAGAGACTGCAGCCCCCATGGACGAAAACAGCATCGCTATCAACAAGCTCATTGTTATGAAATACCATAATAGTAAATACTATACTCTTAAACATTATGTCCTAAAAGGCAAAGTAGCTGAAGCACTGTATATGCTAGATGTTGTGTATACATCTGGAGTCCCATGTCCTGACTGACTTAGATCGCTAAGTGATCAGATGCGAATCCGCTAAATGTGCACATCACTGTCGCGGAGATCATGGTTTCTATAGTGATCTTAGTCTTGTATCTTGGCATCGTGTCCACGAACGTCTTCACACTGCATATTGTTCTACGGATCTGAAATTTTGCATTGTATCGATACTCAAGAATGCCAGTATGATACGAGATGCTTCAGTCAGATCCCTTCCGCTGTGCTCCTTTCCAATGTAGGCATAGTTAGGTCTTCATTGTTACTCCTCCAGCCTATTCAAGTAATCTTGTCAGTCACTGCGCTTTAACCTATTCTACTGCAATTCAGTTGCAACTGTAGGATGGGCGGCAAGCAGTACATACAATGCTCATTGAGCAGGCTTACAAGTGCTCAGAAGGGCTTTACGAAAACGTCCATCTTTCTAGATTTGAGGAGCATGCAAAGGGCGCCAACTGTCACTTTTACCGCTTTTATTGTACACTTACTGTACTGCTTCCTTCATCAATCTTGAAATCACCGGTATGAATAACGCTAATGCTTATAGAAAAACTTTATCCGACCCAGATTATGAACCCCAGAAGTAGCATCCTAATTTCTCAGCAAACATGGTCAAAAACCAACATAACCCCAATGCCCGACTGCGATCATAATTCAGTTGTCTGGTGGTCTAAATTCTCGGACGTTTCGAGCTAGTTGCAGAAATAAAACGTAAAAGCTCGCGACCATATAAGATTTTTTATATCAGTAACTACGAAGCCATAACAAAAACACATGGGAACCCCGTTTTCCTTGCGAGCCTAATGGGGCTAGTTTTACCTTAACCACTTGAAAAGTTAGGTCCAATACAGATCACCTATGCGTCCTGTGCGAGTACAGTAGATTGGTATGATAAATGCCCCAGGGCAGGAGAAATACTGTTTAAACGGAGGTGCTGTTGATATAACCAGAACAATTGAACTATTTTCCACTTGAAGCTTGTAGCAGCGGACGATAGTTAATTATTGCAGTCTCTATGCTCAGTCTTAGGTTTAAAACCCTGCCATAGTCAGCAGTCAATTTGGAAGTGCTCGTATCTTTAAGGAAGAAATGTTGCACAATTATAAGCTGATGACATGTGTGCACTAATTAGAAAAAATGTCAAAAACAGATGCAGACGATCGTGGAACGAATAATTTATGTTTAAATGTGGTTGATAATAATCAACTTCGATAGACAAAGAATGCACAGCGGAACGTTCCTGATCACTGTGTCTTTTTGTGTGGTCATTGTGCAGTGATTCAGTGATTGATGCTCGAGCGCCAGACCACTGCTTACGCATCTTAGGCCGAAGGTCTCAGCGTTTGGAATTCATCATAATTGCCAACTTTTACCTGAAAGGCCCGTATCCAGCGGCAGTGCCTCTCATGTTTGTGGCATTTGATAGAAGCACAGGTGAGTGAGACAGATTTTTAGTGCGCATGCCTGTTTTATTTGAGGTGGAGGATGGAGTCTCATCATGATCATCATCGAAAGCATGACATTAGTGTTCAACACCGATGCTTCGGTGCCGTATAGCCATGTTTTATTTGACAGCCTTATTGTGAAGAAAAGAATAAAGGTGGACAGGGAAGGGACTTAGTGCTTGCTTACTACAATCATTCCGAGGTGTCTGTACATCCAGACACTCACTTAGACGATCTGAGTAGAAACTGAAAACGAGATTGCCGCTGACATCGGTTGGCAGCCATATCTTGTAGTGCCTCCAAACAGGCGCAGTGGGGATCACGCGGTCCCCATCCTTGAAGGCGAGTAGCACCGACAGCACCCAAGCGTTTCGTGATCTCCTTCATACCCCTCTGCCACGTCAAGTGTTGGCTGGATGGAGTCTGGTGCAGCGGACCACTGCTACAAAGTAAGTAATTTATAGTTCGGCCAACGTGAGCATGTATGAAGTCTAGTGGCTGGAAACCAATTACTTCCAGATGCATTCCGCAGGACATAAACGGGAAAAGCCACCTTAGCTACTGTGGGCTAGAGAATCTAGTGCATCCTAGGTATTCCTTCAGTAGCTTCACTGTGTTCGTTCTGCCTAGTCTTCGGTTTTTGTAGTAAAATGCATCTACTCGGCGACCTGAAGCTACCGGAGCCTGCCGTAATCAAGGTGATTCCCCATGCAAAAGATATTGCAGGACCGTTGCATGGCTTGTACTGTTTCCGTCTATACGCCCATCTGTCGTGGCAGCTGGCAACATTATATTAGGCATGAGTTTTGTATGTTCAAGATAAAAGAGCCTTGGATACCACATTTTTACTACCTGTAGCATTACAAGCAAGCTGGGCGTCCAATGCCTTGTTTTTTGGTGAAAAGGCTGTTGGATAGGGGAGTTTCATTGTTATTCATTGCCGTTCGGACTTCAAAATCAGCAACATAAAGCGATATACCGCACTGCCTACAGAGGTTGCTTTCACATCGTACTCTTATCGGAAGACCCCTAAAGCTTTTTATGCGCTAGAAATCAACAGTGACGAAAATCCACGTGTTCAATACAAGTGAATTTTTGTACGAATTTATGATTTTCAACTGCATTTTCTTGGTATCAAAGTAAAGGTGATTGCCACGTAATTTGAAAAAGTGCAGGAAACTCGGAATTTCTTTGTTTATGTCGCTTAAGCCAATTCGCCGCACCAAATGTGATCATTTCACACGACTTGATCTAGGTCGCATATATAAGGATAGGCACACTCCAGTACGTGCTCACAGTTTATATCTAGTTAAACTAATCCGATCGTTTATTAGAAAAGCTGTTATTCTTCTGAAATACCACAGGAATTATTACCTGATAGATCCTCCCACTTACTTGGCAACAAACTCGTGGTTTTTCATTATTTTATTCCGTCCGCCACACAAATCTAAAGATTTTAAGATTATGTAATGGAAAATGTTGCTGAATATTTCTGTTATTTTTGTCTAGTTCGCTTTTACATTCTAAACACATCCAATGGTTTTCCGCTAATGCAGCACTATACAACACCCGAAATACCGCATACAAATTTCAAGAAGCATGTAACGTTCGAGGGAATAAAATCAAAATATTAACTCGAGTGGCTCTATGACAGTCTAGTGGTGAATCCTGTGCATATGATGCGTGGACACAATTCTAGTCACTAAGAAATCAAACCAGGATGCGCAATCCATTTGCGTTCAGTAAAAGCATTAGATTGAGGTTGAAAAGAGAAGCAAGTGCAAAATGTTACGCCATGTACAAGTAGAGACAGTTAGGCGTATTTTGAAATTAATCTGAAATTGAGGATACGTTCGTGTATTTCATATTGAAGGCCTTGAAACGGATGAAGGTCGGGTTCAATAATGTCTTGCCTTAAGCACAACTGACTTACAAACCAGGGCCCAAAAAAACTAGATGAACGTGTGTATAATTTTTTCGCGCAAACTCACACGAGTAAAACGAGTGCAAACAGTGTCACTGGGGTTGTTACAATCGTCTTGATAATCGGCAGTCTCTAGGTACAACCACTTTCGGCCTGCCTTTGCCGTGAAGATTCCCGTGTCCAAACACCCTGCCAATTTACTTACACCACCTTTTGTGCAAGCAAGCATTATGTACGGTTTCGATTCTACTTACTGTTATTTACTAGATGATATATATCAAATGCACCCGTGATTGTTTTACGTCCAGCGGGTCACTGTAGACTTCTTCCAGGGGGCTTGTGCAGCATGTTCTGTATCTCAGGGGGTCTCTGGTATGGAACGTATAATGATTATCCCCATGCAAATACATCTTTTGGAATTAGCCGGTCTTAAGTAAGCACCGAACATACTGTGGATGAGGGTCTCGCTCATCCAAATTAGTTAATTTTCTTTAAAGTTTCGTTGAAAGTTCCTATTCGTGAGTGCCACAGCACGCGGAAACAGCTACTATCATAAGGCTTAGCTGGTTCAATCTGATGATAGACCCATTATTATTCTTCTTATTACAGCACTCCGCATGTCGTAAAACTGATTATTTTGGTAAGTTTACCGACGACAATAATTCCTCGCCCAAGTCAGGATGTATCTCGATCTATCGGTATCCCGCTAATAATGCAACCACGACTGTTAGTATTATCGAGTCACCACAATGTCATGTCCACATTTTCCGGACCTGTTCAATTGCTCAATCTTTCGCCGCTTAACACAACCTACCGAAATATCATAAACACAAGGCACCACGCAGCACGTTGGTTTCAGTGGCCGGTTTGTGCTCAAAAACTTAGAGAGAATAGTTGGGTTTTGCATACGGACCGGTCCATTACTGACCAGTGGTACTCGTTCACACCATATGAAGAGGGGTCTGCATTTATTGGAGTTACTGAATTCGTGCAACAGCTAAAAATGATGAACTCTCAGGCCATCAGCTTCAACCTCCCAAGCGTTAACGCTTACCCCAGCGGCCTCCGAGAATTCGGTCGTACGGCAAACAATTGCATTAGCGGAACGCCCCAAATAACAGTGAACATTATTTGAATAGTTTTTTAGTCACAGCAAAATGTGTTGCATTTTATTTAATTCGCAATTCTGTTCAACCACTCGGCAGTTGCTTTACTAGGATAAGTGAGACAATAGTGTAGAAAGCCTTTGGAAATCGCGGATCCCAGATGAATTACTGGCCCAACATGCCTAGCCGTTTACCATGACGCTATCGTGGTCTATTTAATAAATAAACGTCACCGCAATAAGGTGACTAACGTTTACTTTGGGAAGCCAAATCGTAGACTGTAGCTCCACTTTATTGAACGTTTCTAACAAAGTGTGCGAAATAGCATTTCACTTTGCTTCACAGGTGACATCTGTAATCTTAGTTTGAAGAAAGCAGGTTGAGACTTATGGGTGAAGTTAGGCGTAGAGTTCACATCCAAATACTCATTGCCAATTCGTGCTAGCATAATTTAATTGGATACGCTTGCTCGAAAGATTTAGAAAGCGCTAGCTAGCTTAGTACATATTAGCGTGCAAATGTCCTGCCAAAATCTACCCGCGAATGATAGGTTTAAATGCAAAGGTCATCTGTTCCATCAGCGTACGAAATGCGCGTTAAATAAGGACTAGTGGTTCAGGCCGAGAATCGCACAGTTCCTAATTTTTGGATAGCTTTATATCAAGAACGCTTTCAAGATAAGCTGCAATATATTATGCAGCTTAATATAAGGCACAAAACAAACGATATGCAAGGCGTCATTCAGTAGCTGTAAACCGCACAATATGAGACAACGCAAATGATTCCATGTGAATTTGACAAGAAGGACTTAGGCTCAAAATCGATGCAATGTGCAGATTTTGCATACTTGTTGGAAACCGGACAGTTGGTCCATTTAATGGAGCTGATTTTAGGGGATTATTGTGCGCCAATTAATTGACCGGTTGAGAGCCTAACACAAGAGAAGGCATACTAATGCCCCTTCTACCATTAATTATTATACTACACATTTCCACTGTATGACGTATTTTTCAATCTCACCTAGCCGTGAATTGGAAAAAAACGGAATGATGGCCACATGCTTAGGTGTCTTTTACTTAGAGTATTCTGTTGACAAACTGAATGTCGTAGCCTAAAATTTTAGGATAAAACGCTAAACGACCAGGAAGTAAAGTTCAGCCAGAAGATGCATAGAATCTGGATATGGATGCCAATTCGTGCTAGCATAATTTAATTGGATACGCTTGCTCGCAATATTTAGAAACAGCTAGCTAGCTTAGTACACATTAGCGTGCAAATGTCCTGCCGTAATCTACCTGCGAATGATATATATGATAGGTTTAGAGGTCATCAGTCCCACCTGCGTACGAAATGCGCGCTAAATAAGGACTAGTGGAATTTCAATGATAGCATCACTACTATACAGCGTACAATAGACAGTAATTAGCCCGAAGTCAGGTTTGGGCATTTGTTCGGTAGAAGGACGTTCAAGGACTTTGCATTTTACTGCCCTATGTAAATTGTCCGATGTAACTTGTGAACTTAGCTTGCATCAAACCATCTATTTGTGTGCCCGAAAGCAACAGGCAGAATATTTCGATAAATAACCTTTCTTGGTATGAAATGTTTATCAGCTCTGAGGAAAATGTCAGGAGAGCAAACAGGAAGCATCTTCTATAGAATATCGTCAACTCTTTCCTGCTAATAAACGATTGACCGCTATTTAGAAAAGTGAGGATATACCACAGCCAAATAATTTATAACAACAAAGGCTGAAAGTTTAAGCGGCATTCAGCCTCAATTACGCTTCTTTAGTTTGCGTTCCACCCACTGATGTTGCATGTCATCATTACAAAAATTTGTCAAATTATATTTTCTGTATGACAGTGAGTTGCTCTCACCTTGATGGACCTTCAAACACATACTGAAAACATGCAGATATGAAGGACACATTGTTAGAAGACAGATGAGAAACTTCCACGAAAAATGGAGGAGCGACACTTAAGACTTACAAGCGAACTTCGATTAATTTCCCGCAACTTGGATAAGCATCGTAGTAAGCACTCATGTTCCCAAACATGTCGCTATTCATTAGATAAACTAAGCTGCTTAAAAAATTCAAAATGCTGTTACAGAAAATACTTGGTTCCAGCATGAACTTTCAACTGGCCACTTGCGTCGTGTCATGCAACGAATGAAGCTCTGTTGTCTTTACTCTAACCATAATACATGGGTTTATAAATCGACAAAAGGATGGCAGTTTACGCTTTGTCTGTTTTTCGGTTGGAGCAGAACGAGGCCGGTCCCGAATGGCGTGTTAAAGTTTTGTCGCTAATTTCATTTACCAACTAACCGGGTCTGATTCGTTGATTTTATGACGGCTCCTTCTATTTGTTGGACACTCTCGTAGGCAACGTTATTTACTGGGCATTTGTGACGAAAACGTCGATGTACGGGCAAAATAGTTTACCGGTAACGCTGGTATCTGCATAAATCCAACTCCATCGACGCATGAACTGATTGCCATCTATAATACCATTCATATTCCAGCTCGAGTTTACTGTATTTTATTTCCGTAAACCATAAAAGGTGTTTTCTTCTGGGCAATCTTTGCTGCTGCCTCCAGAACTCGGTGTTCTGACGCGTCATACGCAATATATATATATTTGAAGCAAAACTAAGTTTAATTACCCTTACGAATTTTCCAACCGAAATCCTAGCTATCGCGCAGCATTTTCGAAATTTTGACAAAATGTCACTGATTTTGCGATATTAGGGCCACTCGATCACGCAAAACATGGGCCTTGCCTCGAATTTTAGTGAAAATTACAAGCCAAGCGGGACAATAGAGTTTTTGTACACAACATATCCAAACCTTTTATTATTATTTGTACGTCATTCGAACTAGGAAAACACATAACGTTAAACAGTGCAAAAGCAACTTACAACCATCAACGTATAAATTCAACTGGAATTGTCTACGTTTTCCAGTGATTCTCTGTTTATATGGTGGCCGACAGGGATTTTCAGAGACCAGCGACCAGTAAGCTTCACTTTTTTCATAAACCTGCACATAATTATATGCCGGATATCGATGAGGTTGGACGGTTCGCCGCGCACCGTAGCTATCACAGCAGCGTGCATCCAGAGAACACATTATATCGTTCTGTAATGTCTAAATTATGTAAGTACGTCGTTTATGCTCGGACGCTCACTGCAGTGCATTTGCTTCACACGGTGCGATAGCTTGATATTTGTCAGCCACCAGCAATGTATGATTATTCTTGTATACTGCATAACCTCTGGTATATCGTAGGAAAAGCCCAGGCAAAATGAAAAACTAACAAGGATGCGCTAAGCGTGCTGGAATTAAATAAACGTGCATACATAAATAACTGTGAAATAACCACGTGCACACACATAATAATCACTCGCTAATCGCTTCGTGATTATATGTTGGCCGGAATTTGGGAATTGAAAAACGACAAATATATTTCTGACGACACGCCACGCTCTGACGATTTATCCGGCCCAAACCCCACAAATGTTGACACGCTGGCAAAATTTACGGAGTGTCAAAAATAAACCCATCACGCGCAGGTCGGTGTGCCTACCGCAAACGTTTAAAACCCCAGGTAACATTAGCCCTGTTTGACCAAAACAGTGGAATAATGTGCGCTGCCGTATGACCGACAGATCCTAATAAAAAGTAAGCCTGCATAGAACGTAGTGAACTTCTCGGCGCCAAAAATAGAAATAACCATTTTTATTACACATATTTGGAGAAACATTTTGGAAAGTATGTCGCCATAGATGAATTACATGTCATTCCCATTTTCTTAACTCAGGAAACTGAAGGAAGCAAATTTCCTTTAGGCACAATTCGATAGAGCAAAATAATAAAATGTTGAGTTTCGCTCGGGTAGCCTCATTGAAATGACAGTTTAGTGATGCGTATGCGTTTCATCGTTGTTATGCATACGAAATAACTGTCAACGTTGCAGAATTTTCGTAGCTTTAGCGCACCGCTTACTATTTTGTACTGCAAACGTTTCATCTCCATTTGAGGCAACTTCGTCAATGCGAGGTTAACGCATCGACGATGCCACCTCGATTTGTGATGAAAAGTTTGCAATCCCACTACCAAGCCTGGCAAACAGAACAACAAATAAACTAAGTGGCTTCATGATTCACAATCACTTTTTGGCAATGGTGGGATTTCCTAATCTGAGTTGATGCACTTTCCTACAAGAAATCAAATTTACCGGTGCACCTACAAGGATATTCAAACATGAAAATCGAGGTTAACTTTAAAAAAAAATTAAAAATTGTGGTTCCCGAAATCCGGGAGCAGTTGTGCAATAAAACGAAATAAGTAAGTCCCTATGCGTCGAAGGATGCCATTTACGAAATGTTCTCGATTAATTCTCACTGACTAAGCCGAGAACTTAGGAAACACAACAGGAGAAATACCATTGTATTAGAGAGTGGAGTTCGTGTTAATGGATAACGAAGACCTTTCTCAAAGGCCTCTAAAGTAACACGCACTAAGGAAAGCAACTGAACAAACGAAAACCTGTCGAAACAAACCATTTAAACTCGGAGAAAATTCTGACGTCATTCAACTATTGAGTGTGAAATCGTTGATGATAATGTAAAGGACAATGACTCCTTATGGGATATCCTGTTGAATTTTTGAAGCCCGCAATTCCAAGCTGCTGATGAAGTGGAGAAAACGTTTTATTTACTCACTCGTTCATCTCTCGTATAACCACCCAAAGGTTGTCAGTTCTTTGAACACCCACGTGATTTAAATGAAAATGAGTAGCATGCTACATGTACGCCTATGTAGTACGTACCCTAGAATATGTTACGCAAATGGCATACCCTTCTTGTTTTCTGCCAAGGCGACAAACTAATACAATTGTGGGCTCAGAAGGAATTTTCCTGGTGCTCCCTGGGAAGTAGGTGTGTGAGACGCTAATTTAATTAATCTAGATGGAAAACGTTATTCGTTTGTGTTAGTTTGACGCTTCGCGGGACAAAACGTGCAGCATAAAGTGGAGTATACCTGAACATGGCTATCACGGAGCATTATTTCAGCGGTGATGTGAAGTGCTCAAATGACTGCTTAACCCATGTTCAACGGCGGCCATTCCATCCCACATTTCGTGTAAGGACGAATTGCTGTTTCTGATCTGTTTTGCAATTGGTTTTCAACTCGTGGGCTGCACGTCAACTTTGTCCTACCCACGTAACCGCTCATCCTTTGGTAGTAGTAGCTGTGCCCGGCGCTCCATTTTACCCTAGCCTTTAGGCACGCAAATATTTAGTGACACACATGAGGCAACGCTTAACCGTGAAGACCATAAATTCTTATGTACGTTCCCGGCCGGATTTATCCGAGCAAATACGTCTAGCCGCACTTATGGCCTTGCTATGCCTTTCCCCTCCAGCTTCCATAATGCAGCAATTTGAAGCATTTTGATGGCGTTACTTCAGTAAGTATTTTGACTCATGCGTATCCCGCTCCTATATCACACACTCAACGCCCATAGTCATCCAGATATGATGAGTTACCTATTAGGCGGTTTCAAAAACATATTGGTTTATAAATTTATTTGCGCAACACTCATTCTTTTGTAATCACTTTACCTGATCACGATTAGGAAGCCTTTAACTTAGCGAACCATGGGAACAATTCCGGTGGATGAACACCCCATCAAGCCAACTCTTTACTAAGTCGATTAAGTTGGCCACCTTCTGCCTGGATTATGTGAAGAACTACAACGTAGTGTAATATACATTTCGTTTATTGTTTGGTGACACAAGACTTCATTCCTTTTTATACATCGCAATCAATAAAAACCGGACAAAAGTCACTGGATATTTTCGTACATGCGAGTATTTGTCCAAATGTATGCACATTCGGCTAAACTGATTTTAAGTCAGTTGAAGCAGTCTCCCATTCCTGGATATTTCAAGTATGGTTGTCCTGTGTCCAAAATAACCAAATTAAGGTGGCGACGTTGAGGGTTAGTGCATCAGAACTAAATGCGTGTGGCGTGAATTTATCCGCATAGTGTTTGCAACCGCAAGCGCATGCTTCAGCAGACAACGGCACTTTTCTCTAGGGACGGTGACCAACATCTCACAATGTGACAGATTATCGGCATTCCGTTAGACGGTGGCACCAAATATGTTAAGAGATAACCATACGTTATTGCACAGTAAGTGTTGGAAACGCAAAAGCCGCTAGTGATTTAGCCGCATACTATAGAATATTCGTGCTCTGAAGTAGGGATGGGCTGTCTCTTGCGCAAACCTTGGAAAAATATTGATGTGTATTACGGGATGAATGAAAAAATATTTCAAATGATTTTCGAAGTTTTGATGAACTTTGCGCACCTGCTTCGCTTTGCTTGAAACACAAATTGAATAAAACCTGCTAGCAGCCCCTTTGTTTCCGTTAAAGGTATATATTCCTTTACTCTGTCGGTACCACCTACTGATTGTGAGGCCATGTGCGTACGTCCAATCTAAGCAAAATTATTTCTAGATGACGGGCCGTATAAATAATATTCACGGTAGCCAACGCCAGTTCAACGACAAATACACATTATAGATTTAATAAAATATCGCGTAAGCAGTAATCTTCGGAGTGAACATACCCGACCTTACGAGTTGCACCCATGAAGTGAAAGTGATATGATTATAGAACAACTGACAACACGAATCCACACAAGTTTTCATATACTTGACACTAACTGCACAGCGTGAGAAAAGGCCAGCGCGTATACCGATAGTTTGTGCATATTTGTGTGATATGGCAAATATTTAAACAACTATGCAATTGTCTTAACCAAAGTGAAGCTCAGGATAGGGTGCAACGAAAAAAGAAATCATATTCCCTTAAATAATGATAATAATGATGATTATTCCCAACTAGTGGGTAGCATAACTTCAGGCAGGTTCATAAAGTTACAGTCAGAATAAGAGGTAAGGTTTGTGGGTACCGGGAATTTCGTGGAAAACGGACGGCGACATAAACGGTGGGCATTATCGGTAGCAGACTTGGTCACGCCTGAGGCGGCATGGGTAGGGAACCGAAATTAAAAGGGCTCATTCTTTCTTATGAGACAAGATACTATCATTAGGATTTGAACGTGGCGGGAAAAACACGATTTGACCGGCCAATTTGAACTAAAGCGTAAAACCATTACTGAGGCTTCGTAGCCTTGGGCTGTTGGGCGTATGGCCAGAGTCAGGAAAAGCGTAAGTGGGAGACTATGCAGTACGGATAAATGGTAGTAGGAAACTCAGAATCACAGTGTGCAGTGAAACTGGAGATTCTCACCAGTGTTCCTGCTGGAGCGGGGTCAGGTTTATAGGTTCCTTGGGAGATGGATTTCCGGTATTGAGACAAACATCTAACTAGAAGGATATACAGGTTGCAGCCGATTTCTTTCGGTAACCCACAAAGTAACATATATGTTTCAAAAATAACGTTTTGTTTGAATCACTAATGAGGAAAACATCTTCGCAATATATTTTCTGTTCCGGTAGATGCAGATAACCGAAATCACCAACGTGAGAATTGCTGGTTAATTTTATATCTAAGGTAAAAATATGATGTGCGAATCTTTTTATGCTCGCGAAAAAAACAACGCTAATCACTCCTTAACTTTCCATCAGTTGTGTGGGTTATGCTTGCTGTCTGAATTCACCCTAAAGAGAGAACAATAATCATTGGTTGAGTTCAGATTCCATCCAGGGGATGGGAAATTTTGGAGAATGGTTGTCATAGAATTATTCCGTGACTGGTCTCAACAGTCTGTCGGATGCCTGCGAAAGAATGTGTGAAGTGCAACATGTTGAAATAAACCTCAAAGTGCTATCACCGGCCGGCACCATTTGAGGTGGCGTTAACCAGGTTCTGGCTAACAGAAACCCTATTTTAAATGTGCGTGATTCTGTGACAGATTTGTTTCTTATGTGACCTGCATTTTACAGGCTTTTCTAACGTTTTCAGCAACGTTTTATCCCAGCCGCCGTGTTATTATTTGTTACTGGAAGTTTAGATGCGAGTGAAATGCATACGTCCAATCCGAGTGGTATCTAGCTGGGTGGTTGAAGTCGTGTTGTTTACTTAAAAGTGGACCTCCGCCGGAATAACCAACTGCGTAGTGTGATGC
>SJOL01006422.1:536930-554458 GCA_004794785.1 Opisthorchis felineus | reverse complement strand
CATTCACATTAGCCTCCCGTTTAAGGGCGATAAAACCAGCCAACTTACTGAGCAGAGGAATTTATACCAGTTTGGAGGACGTTTTCCCGCCCACAACATTCCGCACATGGTTCACAATCCATCGCCTAATTTCCTCTAATCCTAAAGATAGAGTCCAAAATATGTAAGGAAAATGTAAGGAAAAAATTGAACAAGGGAGGGGCGTTTTGCAGATAGTTTACTCAGAATGAATTAAAGTATTGAACAATTCATTGATATCAAATGATCATACCTGGTCGAATGACTGCAGATGTTAGATGTTACAAGACCACAGTTTGACGAGAACACTAATATCATTAACAGAGCACCTTGTTAGCAACATAGTCAGCTCAAGAAGTCTACTCTTCTTTATCGCCTTTCTCAATCATCATTAGTCTGAACAGGTACATAGTTGTCATTATCATGGTTGTCATTTCTAACATTTACGCATGCGTCAGGTGGTTGGATAACTTTGAGGATTAGAAGCTTGTGAAAAAGGGTTACATTGGTTTACTCATTACTCACGATCATACGTACTTTTAACGCCAAGCGGATGACTAAATGCTAATCTACACATAAACTCGTTGCGATGCCAGTGGGCCCGGCGGCTTATTAGTTAAGAATGAAGCGAGCTTCCTTCGGTATATCTTTCAAGCATCTAAATAAGTTGGAAGAGTTTCTCGATTAGTTATTGTCGAAAATAATTTGGTTGCTTGAAGAGTAATCCACCAAATAAACCAACAGATGTACTCTGCTTTGCAAAGACGTGCGACAATGCAGCAACAGTCTGGAATATCTTTCAAAGGCGATAGTCCAGGCAAGCCAAGGACTGCGACAGTTGGAAATTTTCGAACTGATACTAAGTTGGGCGAATGCAAGTGGATGACAAAGGCATCCATTGTTGACAGGTTACGAAAGCCCACATTGAATTTCGGAGCCACATGTTTCAAAAAAGATGAGCAAGTGATACTGCTTCATTCACAGAGCTACAACCGCGTAAATCGTTAAAATAGTAAAGCTTTATGAATCCAGTGAAGCATTTTATCTGTTTCGCTTGGAACCGTAGTTGATACTTAGTGCGATTAATATCATTCTGGCATGTGTCTTAACTCAATAAGGCCTCTTAAGCTGGCGTTTCCCAGGTCATCAGTTGGGTGAACCTTTTAACATTCTGAGGTTGGCAAACTGTGCCCGCCTTAATTTACATACATTCATTTATACACGAATATGCTAGTGACACATCGCTTGACTACACAACTTTACAGTTTCCATTCCGTTGATCAAACCGACGGACCACCGGCACACAAGGTTCAATGATCACGTTAAGTGTATTGAGCAACTTCGTGAGCAGAACAGCAAAGACAGGGCCAATTTGCATATTTAATATTCTAGTTTGCACCTAATATGTACTGGTCACGCCAGCCTGCGGGAATAGGAAAAGACGATCTTAAAAAATGAATTTGAGTACAATGTTTGAGACGCGAAATATTGATACCGTTACCCCTCATAACAGAGAATTCTTTTACATCCATTCACAAATTGGGTTTTTAATGGCAAATAAAACTTCATCGAGTCCTTCTTCTATGATAGTCTTCAGCTGATAAACTGCACAATGGTTTATGAAATCCCGAAGAATGGCCTCACTCAAATAGATTGAAAGTACCGGGCTGGCCGTGAGTCCTCTGGAAGATTTAAAAATGTCCTGCAAGGATGAGTAGTCAGTGGTGAGAAGCCGCAGCTGTTTCATCCTCATTAGTATTCATCCGCAGAGAGTTCAGAGCCGGAAACCTTATTACCAGAGGTTGAACCCCCAAGATTACGGACACCAGGGGGATGAAAAGAATTGCAACTGACTCTCACGTCTCCAAGCATACTTATGCGTGGTATGTTCCGGCATGCGCAAAACTTGTTTTCTGCTGATATCTTAATTTGTGTATTAAAATGCACAAAAGCATGGTGTATATCGAAATCTTTCTTGGATATCATATAAATGAGCTCAGGCAGTTTAATTTAAGCGACCGTGCCATCCCAGCAATAATGAAGCTAATGACTTTAAAATTGACTTTGAAATAACTTGGTTATATCACCAGTTTATATTCCTAAAAATGGAGACTAATCAGTGGAAAAGACGAACGAGCCAAATGGAGGCGTTCTGCTTTCGTCTCCTCCGCAATAAAAGTATTGTTCCGAACATCAAACTTAGGCACATACCATGCTCAAAATCTCTTTCAATTTTGCACAAATCATAATTCATCACATAGCTGGCTGACGGAACCGAAAAATCAACTCCATTGAGCTTTTACTCGGTATAGAGTGGTCTCTCATAATGCCCCTTAGCCATGCAGATTTTTACGAGCTTTGCACACAGGCAACACGCCCAACCAGTTGTGACTTTGAAAAACAGAAATATCCGAAAATATCATTTCGCTTTGTACAAGTCTTTGAGGCGATTCACATTGCTTCCCGTTAAGTAGCACAACTGGGAAGTTGGCTGGTTATTTTATTCAGCTCCGCATGGGCCTTGTTGACAATGTCAAGAATATGATGCAAACACTCTATAAAGTTTAGGTACGGTAAAAACCGCGTACTTGCATTCCAGGTTTTTTAGCTGCCAGACTTTCGCTGGTTGATTATTTGCAGAGGTGAATTAGGTAGCTGAAAATTTAAAGTCAGTGGCTGGTATACTTGATGCTCATATACAGGGGTGTCAATAATCTTTTTCATTAGGGAGGGTTCTATGTGCTGAAGGCAACAGCTTAGATGCACGAACGCTGCTGAGAACGCGACTAGACTATGGCTTTCAATGTCTTGGTGCACAGTCTCGGTGTCACCAGGACGGGATGGCAATCAACAGCACAGCTCAATTCGCTGGTAATAGCTCTCATGTCTCACTGCCAAATTATTGTTTGGCCTCAGCTGGCTCATTGTCACTAGTTGCGTGGTTATGCGAAAACAGTCTTTAAAGGAAGTCGGCTGACTGCCATACGGAGCACGTGACCAAGGCAGCGCAAATCATGCAATACCATCAGTTTACCTATGCGTAGGTATTTATCGTACCTCATCGGTATTGATCCGGTCTTCCCACCAGACTCGAGTAATGCTACAAAGACATAAATGGTCAAACACCGAAATCGTTTTCAAGCTCACAGCGAGCAGCGGATAGTTTTCTCTCCGGTATGATAATATTGAGTGCCCCGCAGCCTTGTAAAATTTACCCTTCAGGGATATGCTGGTTTCATGCCCATGACACAGGTGATGCACGTTATCGAAAGCTGCTCTGGCCTTCTCAGTCCGGATGGAAATAGCATATTTGGCTAGACCACCTGAACTGAGACAAGTGCTTGGGTAAACAAATCTATTTAATAAATGTAAGTAACGGACTGAGAATAGAGCACAATTATGAAGAAAACTATAAGGTAATTTTCACAACTGTGCACATGGCACGACCCACAACCGCTCCGCATAGAGGAGTGCAACCCGCTTAGCACATTCGAACTACAGAATAACCAACTCACGTGGTTTGGCGCAATTCCTGTGCACGCTAGGGATTTCATCTTATCACAACGTATGTAGAAACGTTGGGGGGTATAGCTGGAAATGTTTTAAAGTAGACAGTGTATACTGAATTTTTATGCATTGCTGACACAGACGGTTAGCTGAAAACCTTGCGTTTTGGGTTCATGAAATTTCACGATACCCAACTAAAGGATTAGTTGGCTATTTTCTCCTCTCAACAGTTGGAATATATTTGGGACATCATCCTTTTTGCAAGTCGTTGTCAATATATGTTTCTGTAACATTCAACATTCAGAACTCCATTAGGTATATATATTGGAGTAGTTGTATCTGCGCAACACTACGCAGCAATTAACTCATCGCGGTACAGATTATATACTGTTGTGAAGTGCGTAGGGCTCCAGCATAACGGGTGCTTCGATAAAAACTGCATCCCAATTCCAAGAATGGTCAGGCTTTTGAGTGCTACTCAAGCAGAAAATACTGGTGTGAACATTCCGTGATTCCTTGGATATTAAACTAGATATTGATTCAAATCACAGTTTGTGGCCCCGCGCAAGTAATGTTGCAGCAGAGTGTTGAAACGAGCACTGGATATGATTACTTTATCTGTTGCCTGGAATTTTTTTGAATAACATTTCAGACAACCACGTTTTTTTAACTGCTTACGGGCAGATATGGCAAAACCCGATTCCGCTAATAACTCTTCCCAAACAGTTTTTGGTTTCGTGGTGGGACAGTCAATTTTCCGAAAAAAGTTCCTTTCTCTGAAGGCAGGCTCACAAATATTATCAAAATCTATTTTAGAATTTTAATATCACCCTGCACCTTGCCGCGTTCTAGAGTTTGTGCCAACAGTATCGGAGGTCCGGTGTTACGACTGTTTGCGTAAACGGCCTGCCAGTGCCTGAGGCATCAAATGAGATCTGCTTTGTAAACCAGGCCATTGAAAACATTATTCAAGTTGTTTCACTTTCTACTTTTATGTCAGCAGTTGTGCTTCTCATTTGCAAACGTATATGGATATCTGGAGCATACAGTTGGAGCTTCCATGTAGACCTGCAGGACAATTTGTGTTCGTATTTTTGTTCACTGTTCTCAGGTTGATAGCAGTTTTGGCAAGCAACTCACCTAACATATTTCTAAACATATGGAATACTTTATTGGCTATTGTAGTTTGAAGTTTCTGGAAAATGCTGTGGCAGGTTGCCTTATTAAATGTTTACCTTTGATAATAATGGTCAGGTGTGTAGATCTTTCCATCAACGCTCCTCTAAGTGTGCAGCAAAATGTGAATGGTGGGCAGGTAATGTTCTACACAATAAACGCATTGGACTTATTGGAGTACAGCAACAGACGTTGAAAACCAAAGGTTGAAAATATTATGGTGCTCATTTTAAAGTGTAAAATATCCTTTAAAACGTTGCTTCCTATTAGCCAGCAGTGCACCTACTTGAGCCTCGTACTTTGGCGTGACTTTTTTTCGTGCTTTCAAACATTCTGATCAACTTTATTAGAGTAATGTGGTCGTTTGTTCCAAAAGTGCTTCAGAATTATTGGAAACAGCTTTCATTGTCTTGAAATTCTTCTTCAATGACACTGAAACATTATACAAGTTTAACGCGTAGTTTGGTGCGATCGGTGGTTTTGAAAAATCGTGCATACAATTTGGCTGCATACAAGGGCAAAACTAATGTGTATGGAATCTTTTATTTTTAAATGGTAAGCTGCCTCAAGTAGCTGCAAAATTCAGCTACAAGTGTAAAGAGAGCATTGCGTTGTTCATTTTTCTAAATCGTTCTTAAAGAATTTTATGCACACATTCAGAAAACGTGCAAAGCTTTCGGTAAAAGATTCTGAATGGATAAAACGTCCGGTATCTGGAGTTCCGTATTAATGCACTAGCCGCAATTATGACTGCCTAGTGGCATGCCACCTTGCAGCTCTGGTAGCATGCACGTGAGATGAAAACCTCGTGTGGTGGTCGGGTACTTCTTGCAGGGAGGGTCGCCCTGTTGCGGTTTACCATGGTGCGTTTGTATACCCATACCTCTCCAGTAGCACGGATGTATCACTCAACGTCGGTGGTTCTGAGCATGGCCTTTATTTCAGGAAATCCATACAAGTGCACTGTTTTCCGGTTTTCGCTGCCGTGGTGGAGTAGTAACGGTTGTGTTATTTATCCGCGTATTGTATAAAACTGAAACGGTGAAACAACTACTATAAAAAGCTTTTTCGCCGTACGCCACTTGTTGATTTAAGCTGGCAGCAGTGCTTCGGGGACTGGTGCCCATTCCTCTACCATTCATTTTTCATCCAGGATTGTGGTACTGTTCAACCCACGTAAACAATTCCAGCTAAACTAATCCATCATCCCGGAAGTTCTACTCCCGTCCTTCCTTATGTGTTTGATTTCCTTTAACACAAGCCCTTTATGCGTACTTTACCGATTTGTTCTGTGTTTCTTGTACTATAATAGCATATAGTGGCGAGCTTAATCAGCCACCGATCGCTCGGCTAATAAGTAAAAATCTACCCCTATTCTGTCTCTTTTAGTCACTTCGCGTCACCGCCCTAATTGTGGTAAACGTTAGGATGTTTTTTCTAATAATGAGCGTTTTCATACAGGACACATCCTCAAACGCAGCAGGCCTTACTGATCAGGCCTTACTGGCCTATTTCCTCTTATTCCCGAGCTTCGGCCTTCGGCAATACCTGTTTCGAACGCTATTATCAACCCCATCTGGTATGTACGTGGGTTACTCAAAAGTTTTGTGCGATCCCTTACCCTAAGGTGACACGTCTGTGGGTCTGCAAATGACTTTATGTGAACTTCCTCCAATGAAGTCATCAGATTTGATATTGCTGACTGCAATTATAAATGACCGTGTTTAACTGGTCCTCACCTTTTTATAAAATGATGAATCAACACTGTGTATCCCTAGCCTCACAGTTCCAACTAATATTCTCACCCATATAGTTTGGGCAATACTTAGTTGTGTACCGTGTTGAAATCGACACTGATAAGTATAATTTTTACAGCAAAAAAATCAGCCATCCAGTTAAATGACATAATGGAAATCCAAAAGCCGATTATCGGATACCTCAAAGAACAATAATAGCAACCTTGGTGTACTGCCACTCTATTCATAACACAGTCATGAAACGCGTAATGAGAATGTTACCGTACTTCTCTCTTTCGCAAATGCTGTTGCATACTGTGCGCACAGAACATGATCACTGATATATAAAATAGTGTGTGAGTTCCGTGGTAACGGGTATGAATGAAGATCCCTTGTCCACAACCTTTTGAGGATGGGGATGTGTGACCTTCCTCGAGGAGTTTAAGGATGTTTCGGAGCCTGCTGGACTGGAGGCCGACCGTTTTAGTTAGCGGCGGTAAAGACCCTCCTTAGAGGCCGGGCGAGGCGGCCCTGGATGCGGCTATAACAGGCCCTCGGAAGATGGACTGGGCCGCAGCGAAGGAAGCTCTTGAAGCGGAGTTCGGCACACCGGCCGACCGCCAAGATGCTATGAGGCGGTTCAAGACGGCCAGCATGGGAACTAGATGTGACCCGACCGTGTGCTTCACCAGCCTGCAGCAGTCATTGGATCGGCCTTTGATGGGACTAGACAGAGTGTCACGGGAGCAGTTGCTGTCTGACCAGTTCATCGAAGATGGACAGCCTGCGCTTGGTGCCCATTTGCGGTTGGCGAGAGCAACCGGCAAGATGAGCGTGGTGGAGCTTGTGCATCTGGCACGGGGAATGGCCGAGGCAGCAATGGCAATGTTGCAGTCGCAGGAGAACAGGGGTGATTCACCAGTGGAGAAAATGCAGACCAGAGTTGACCAACTAGCCGAACAGCTTGCAGCCATCAAGTCGGAATCTTCGAGGCACGCTCGAACGAGCCGAGCTACAAATGTGACATGCCTTGCCCCTGGAAGAATCAGTGTCTTCGTACCCGACCACTTGTAAACAAGAAAACTTTGAACTACTCCTCTTCTCCCGGGTGGGTTACAATTAGTGCGGTGACACAAGCTATGATGCAGGCCGTTATCGAGATAGGCGGGAAGCAGAAGCTGTGCCTTATTGATACAGTTTAAGTAGACGCGTTCAAGTAGAAGTGGGATATTCAGTTTTTTGAAAGCAATGTGCATAGGAGAGTTTTACGTTCCCGTCCAATAGTCCGTAACTACTTAGTTGGTGTTTTCTAATAAAAAACCCCGCGGCGGAAGGCTTTCCTCCTTTTACCAGGATGTACGCTACACCCTACAATTCACACTTAGTTTACAGTTAAAACTGATATGTAGCGGTGAATCGAACATGACTGGAAAGTACATAGACACTTCGCCATTGTTTGAAAACATCCGCATGGTAGAAATATTTCACACAGTCAGTTCTTGATAAACAGAACTAGGATGTGCCTTTAGAAAGCAACGTGGTCTTCGTCGGAGTTTAAGCAGGGCAGAAGTAAGTATGATGAAATTAATATAAATGAACAGACCAAGCTGTGAACTTTGTAGGCTTCATCAATTTTTACCTTTGGCTATGCGGGCGCTTTGAAAACAAGTTCATACATTTGAGCATTATTCAAATTAGTTCATCGTAGCTTTGAAGGTTGGACAGGTGCGCTACAATTAATTTATTGTGCGGATAACTTTGCCTTCATAATTAGTGCATGACTGGCTTGGCATTTGCGGGTCCATTTGAATATCATTATATTGGGCCAGCCCAAATTAACTGGCCGTAATTCAGCACATGTGATTCGACACACGTTTTGTGCCACGTTACAAGGCGGTCCGGGCAGTCAAACTATCACCAGCTAAACCGCTTGAAAGAAGGAAAAAACGCGTTCTGTTTCCTCTTGAATACATATGGATAGTATTTCACTTTGTCATCATTTTATCATCCTAATGTTTGTGTTTGGCTAACAACCGGAAAATAGCGCTTCCTTGGAATAAATAATGCTGGACTGCTGAGTGCAACTGCCTTGAAACATATCCACCTGTGGAACTGGAAGTATATCGCACGAGTTATTCGAAGAGAAAGTTTTATGCAAAAAAAATTACAATGGAAGAAAGTGCGTGCGAATCGCTTACGCACTGGCTGAGTCTCACCCATTCTACACTGACATTGTGTTACAGGCAGGTGCGAATCCATCAGTGTAACGAGTGAATAATGCGAACCATAAACGAAAAGGACCATGCATTCTGCCTACGGGTAGGCTCACACGAACGAAATGCCATTAGGTGGAGAAGCACAGATAATTTTACACGAAGTTTCCAGGGGTCAAGTTCCCCAACCTAGTTTCTCCGGATTAGTTAATTTCTTTTTGTTATTCTACCCTATTCACTTGCCCCTATAAGAGTAGCCTTCCTTTGAAGTTCGCGTATTACTCAAAATAAGTCCCTTATTGTACTTTTTCCTAAATAGGGTGAGCTGGTAGCCAGGATTAGTACATGAAATCTTAAAAAACGCTGCATTTCCGTGCACCGAAGTGACGATGTCCCTTTTGGATGATATGGTGTTTTGCGTGCCTTCTAGCAGTAATGGATATTGTTCGCAGTTTTTGCAATCGTGGTTGTCTGCAGGAGGAAGTAACATACTATCAAATCTAAGTGTATTGAGTACACATGATTAAAGACAGTTTATACGACTGATTTCTTCGGTTCCGAATGAAAAAACACTAGAAGGAACATATCATTGTTACGACGAAGGGTGAGTGGTGAGTGTGGATACCGAAGTCACGCTCAAGATGCGAAAACAAGACGTCTTGACTTTTAATCTCACTGAGTTTGTACCTGAACGACCTTAACACTACTGTTTTCTTGGTAGTGGTAGGATATGAGCGATATTTACCAAAACGAACAATTCAGATTTGGGCACAACGAAACATCACATAATTCTTGAAAAGTGACATTGATCAGGCGGTTGTTGGTTTACATTTCAATTGTAAAAATCAAAAATAACAGGAAGCGTTGAAGAAACTAAGAAGGACACAACAGATTACTCGCACCGAGACTCTGCTTCACGAGGGTGTTTCTTTTCGTCTTCTCACAAGTTTGAACTAATGGATCTCAACATTATGGCGAGTCGGTGGTCGGAATATAATAACACCCTAATAATTGTAAGTTTAGTGTAGTGGATATTCGTGTCTCTAAAAGTGAAGAGCTCATGCAGCGGCCAAATAGAGAGTAACTTTTCTGTCAGGTTCCCGATTTGTTTTCTCACACGAGTAGACTACGAGAAACACTGTCAGCCTCACCGCGCAAAGCCATTAATCATTTCGATAGGGTTACCTGAAGTAACACGACTGAAATTTACCTGGTGTATTTGAGGACCTTGGTAAGTGTTGCAGAAGGTTGCATTAAAATTTTTGAGTTTCGCTGGTTGAGTCTTGAACATGAGGATAGGTTCGTGTATTTCATATTGAAGGCCGTGAAACGGATGACGGTCGGGTTCAATAATGTCTTGCCTTAAGCACAACTGACTTGCAAACCAGGGCCCAAAATAATTAGATGAACGTGTGTATAAATTTTTCGCGCAAACTCACACGAGTGAAAGGAGTGCAAACAGTGTCACTGGGGTTGTTACAATCGTCTTGATAATCGGCAGTCTCTAGGTACAACCACTTTCGGCCTGCCTTTGCCGTGAAGATTCCCGTGCCCAAACACCCTGCCAATTTACTTACACCACATTTTGCGCAAGCAAGCATTATGCACGGTTTTGATTCTACTTACTGTTATTTACTAGATGATATATAGCAAATGCACCCGTGATTGTTTTACGTCCAGCGGGTCACTGTAGACTTCTTCCAGGAGGCTTGTGCAGCATGTTCTGTATCTCGGGGGGTCTTTGGTATGGAACGTATAATGATTATCCCCATGCAAATACATCTTTTGGAATTAGCCGGTCTTAAGTAAACCCCGAACATACTGTGGATTAGGGTCTCGCTCATCCAAATTAGTTAATTTTCTTTAAAGTTTCGTTGAACGTTCCCACTCGTGAGTGCCACAGTACGCGGAAACAGCTACTCTCATAAGGCTTAGCTGGTTCAATTTGATGATATCCAAATTTTCGGAAAAAATGCGCAGGAATAAATCCGACAAAGAAAACTGATTTACATGAGAAAGGAATGACCGCGTCGTCTGAGTGATGAAATAACCTTGAATGTACTCAGATAAATAGATGTAAAAATCTCCCGACTCTCTAGTAACGAGAACTGGTGCGTAATCTGAAAGCCAGCGTGATTTCTGTGCCACAGATGATGCGTATTTTCAACCTGTTGGTGTGCGCATTATTCAGCTCTACGATTACTTGGGCGAGGATTGTCAATTATGAGGATTGTGGTTAGTTTTGTGAATGTTTGCCAAAGTCACGTGCAATCTTCAAACATGTCTTTTGTTTGGTAGGCATGCACATATTAGTCAATAACTGGCAGTATTATTTTCTTCTAACTGGGTGTATTTCAATATCGTATGCTTCAAGCGACCTTGACCTACCTTAATAGATGCCACAGGAGCTGCATTTAAGTACTAGGTGCGTAATTTCTCCTGTGTTCCATTTTTCAGACAAGAACACATTCACATGGATAATAGCTAAATTTTAGCACTGTTAGTGTGAATCTTGTACGGGGTGCGTTTGCCAAACGGGAAACTAGAATGCATCGATCAAATTATAAACGCATGTTCATTTATAGCAATTGACGCTTGTGTTGTTAACCAAAGCGTCAAAATAAAATGTGGCTTCCCATTACCTCAACAAATATCTTTTGTGTATGCAGTATATCCAAACCTTGAGAAACAGGCGTACCCAGAAATATGTAACAGTATGTATGTAAAAGTTAACAGTATGTAACAGTATGTATTAGTATGTAACAGTATGTAACAGTATGTGACAGTTAACATCAGGCCATACCGTCTAAGTGGTACGGTTGTATTTAGAATGAGATATCCAATGTGGCTGGTTCACATATACATATCTACACATACAAACCTGCACATACAACGTCCATGAATCCAATATTGTACTTTATTCTATTACGCAGGTTCGACAGACTCCTTTGTGGTTTCAGTGAGTATTACTCCATGTAATATCCTGCCCTGTATCCTGATTCAGGGGAAGCCCTATACTATTGAAATAACATTTACGGCGAGTGAGTGTTTGTGCCCTCAGATTTTGGATTATTTTGTTTCCCGTCGTTATCATTTGTGATTTTCAGTTTGAAACAAATGTGTCAAGTAATCGGATATGTTTGAAGAGCGCATTACACGTAAACAAGTGATGTCGGCCATCTTCTTCTTGCAAGTTTGAACATACATTGAAACTTACTGGATTTGACTTGAGACGGGCTGTTGTTCACCTCCAATTACAGGCCGGGCGCATTAAAATTAAACGAAAGCCATAGGGATTCCCACCTTTTAGAGGTCACTGTGTTGATTCTATTGGAATGCAACAGGTGCTCCTTTTTAAACCTCAAAATTGACTTGGTTTTACCGCTGACTACCAAGACATGGTTTTCCGATAATCTCTGATTCATAATGACTGCCCTAGTAGGCCTCATATTCCTTGTTTGTTATCTTATCCGTGAACTTTTACAACGGTTCACGCAGTTTTATTGTGATCAAGATTGTAAATGCCGGATGACACGGTCAAAGCTCGGAAGTTGATAGGTCCCGAAATTCAATTACTCTTCATTTGAGAATACATGTGACAATTTCGCTCCCTAGACCAACTCTTCTCTTGGTAGGTGCACACATCCAGGGCGAAGATGCTCTCCTAGAGGTTGCTTACGATGGTGTGACGAAATATTTTCGGATGCGCGCATCGGCAAGGTCCCAGCATCTGGATCCGCCTTTTCCAATTAAACCAGGTGGGACATACAAATACAGCCACACAACTGCGATATCTCACACCCTTCCCAAGGTAAGTCCCAGGAAGTTCACCAACAGGTTATGTACTAGGCTAAGCTGATTATATTTTGTCTGTCTCTATTATATCTGTCGAATTTTGTCCAGACATTTGTGCACTACTCAATCCACACTAATGACCTGAAGTACAAATATCATCAAAGATGATGCCCATGCTGGATTTTGGGAATGTAAGCTACTCTCCAGCCTAAGAGGAAGAAGAAGTTACATGTCGCATTTGTATGCAGAATTTTTCAGCAAACAAAGCATTCAAAATCAAGTGTCAAATCCTTCGCCAACCGGCATAATTTGAGACAATACAGAGCGTCAACGATATTCTGCTTCATTACAAAACTGCCAAATAATTCAGGCAATGATAAAACTTTGACGTCTTTGGCTGGGGTTGTTATATTCAAGCATCTGTGAACGTCCTACACGTACAATGATCAATTATGTATTTGCCTTTTCATATTCACTGATGCTCCACATTTTCTTGCTTCATTTACAGCGGCTATTGAATATCCGATGGAAACTTTTGAAAGAAGACGGACTTCCGTTTGTCTGCGTTCAGTTTCCAGCAAAGATTTCGGCTTCCGAATAGAAGAAATTAGTCTCAAAATAATTTCGTGCGCTTTTTGACAGCATACAGCAGGATTTGTTTGAACTGATACTCTTTGATAAGTAGATAATGCGGTACAACAGGAGTGGCCATGCTGTGATCGTTTTTCAGTAGCAAAATAACTCATGACACATAAAGTGCCTGAGTTTGCCTTTTCAATCTGTTCCTGCACTAGAAGCAATTTGCGGACACTAGTGATGCAAGTCTAACTATTATTTTTGAAATCGAAATAAGTAGCTCTGTATTGACCTAAAACTAATCAACTGCAATTTCATAGCAGTTTTACACTAAATTGAGGGCAATATACGGCTTGACCATGCATCAGTTGGTATGTTTCTTACAAAGTCGGAAATAGAATAGAATAGAATAGAATATTGTTGTTAATACTGCACCCCGCATGTCGTAAAACTGATTATTTTAGTAAGTTCACTGGCGACAATAATTCCTCGCCCAAGTCACGATGTATCTTGATCTATCGGTATCCTGCTAAAAATGCAACCACGACTGTTAGTATTATCGAGTCACTACAATGTCGTGTCCACATTTTTCGGACCTGTTCAATTGCTCAATCTTTCGCCGCTTAACACAACCTACCGAAATATCATAAACACAAGGCACCACGCAGCACGTTGGTTTCAGTGGCCGGCTTGTGCTCAAAAACTTAGAGAGAATAGTTGGGTTTTGCATACGGACCGGTCCATTACTGGCCAGTGGTACTCGTTCACACCATATGAAGAGGGGTCTGCATTTATTGGAGTTACTGAATTCGTGCAACAGCTAAAAATGATGAACTCTCAGGCCATCAGCTTCAACCTCCCAAGCGTTAACGTTTACCCCAGCGGCCTCCGAGAATTCGGTCGTACGGCAAACAATTGCATCAGCGGAACGCCCCAAATAACAGTGAACATTATTTGAATAGTTTTTTAGTCACAGCAAAATGTGTTGCATTTTATTTAATTCGCAATTCTGTTCAACCACTCGGCAGTTGCTTTACTAGGATAAGTGAGACAATAGTGTAGAAAGCCTTTGGAAATCGCGGATCCCAGATGAATTACTGGCCCAACATGCCTAGCCGTTTACCATGACGCTATCGTGGTCTATTTAATAAATAAACGTCACCGCAATAAGGTGACTAACGTTTACTTTGGGAAGCCAAATCGTAGACTGTAGCTCCACTTTATTGAACGTTTCTAACAAAGTGTGCGAAATAGCATTTCACTTTGCTTCACAGGTGACATCTGTAATCTTAGTTTGAAGAAAGCAGGTTGAGACTTATGGGTGAAGTTAGGCGTAGAGTTCACATCCAAATACTCATTGCCAATTCGTGCTAGCATAATTTAATTGGATACGCTTGCTCGAAAGATTTAGAAAGCGCTAGCTAGCTTAGTACATATTAGCGTGCAAATGTCCTGCCAAAATCTACCCGCGAATGATAGGTTTAAATGCAAAGGTCATCTGTTCCATCAGCGTACGAAATGCGCGTTAAATAAGGACTAGTGGTTCAGGCCGAGAATCGCACAGTTCCTAATTTTTGGATAGCTTTATATCAAGAACGCTTTCAAGATAAGCTGCAATATATTATGCAGCTTAATATAAGGCACAAAACAAACGATATGCAAGGCGTCATTCAGTAGCTGTAAACCGCACAATATGAGACAACGCAAATGATTCCATGTGAATTTGACAAGAAGGACTTAGGCTCAAAATCGATGCAATGTGCAGATTTTGCATACTTGTTGGAAACCGGACAGTTGGTCCATTTAATGGAGCTGATTTTAGGGGATTATTGTGCGCCAATTAATTGACCGGTTGAGAGCCTAACACAAGAGAAGGCATACTAATGCCCCTTCTACCATTAATTATTATACTACACATTTCCACTGTATGACGTATTTTTCAATCTCACCTAGCCGTGAATTGGAAAAAAACGGAATGATGGCCACATGCTTAGGTGTCTTTTACTTAGAGTATTCTGTTGACAAACTGAATGTCGTAGCCTAAAATTTTAGGATAAAACGCTAAACGACCAGGAAGTAAAGTTCAGCCAGAAGATGCATAGAATCTGGATATGGATGCCAATTCGTGCTAGCATAATTTAATTGGATACGCTTGCTCGCAATATTTAGAAACAGCTAGCTAGCTTAGTACACATTAGCGTGCAAATGTCCTGCCGTAATCTACCTGCGAATGATATATATGATAGGTTTAGAGGTCATCAGTCCCACCTGCGTACGAAATGCGCGCTAAATAAGGACTAGTGGAATTTCAATGATAGCATCACTACTATACAGCGTACAATAGACAGTAATTAGCCCGAAGTCAGGTTTGGGCATTTGTTCGGTAGAAGGACGTTCAAGGACTTTGCATTTTACTGCCCTATGTAAATTGTCCGATGTAACTTGTGAACTTAGCTTGCATCAAACCATCTATTTGTGTGCCCGAAAGCAACAGGCAGAATATTTCGATAAATAACCTTTCTTGGTATGAAATGTTTATCAGCTCTGAGGAAAATGTCAGGAGAGCAAACAGGAAGCATCTTCTATAGAATATCGTCAACTCTTTCCTGCTAATAAACGATTGACCGCTATTTAGAAAAGTGAGGATATACCACAGCCAAATAATTTATAACAACAAAGGCTGAAAGTTTAAGCGGCATTCAGCCTCAATTACGCTTCTTTAGTTTGCGTTCCACCCACTGATGTTGCATGTCATCATTACAAAAATTTGTCAAATTATATTTTCTGTATGACAGTGAGTTGCTCTCACCTTGATGGACCTTCAAACACATACTGAAAACATGCAGATATGAAGGACACATTGTTAGAAGACAGATGAGAAACTTCCACGAAAAATGGAGGAGCGACACTTAAGACTTACAAGCGAACTTCGATTAATTTCCCGCAACTTGGATAAGCATCGTAGTAAGCACTCATGTTCCCAAACATGTCGCTATTCATTAGATAAACTAAGCTGCTTAAAAAATTCAAAATGCTGTTACAGAAAATACTTGGTTCCAGCATGAACTTTCAACTGGCCACTTGCGTCGTGTCATGCAACGAATGAAGCTCTGTTGTCTTTACTCTAACCATAATACATGGGTTTATAAATCGACAAAAGGATGGCAGTTTACGCTTTGTCTGTTTTTCGGTTGGAGCAGAACGAGGCCGGTCCCGAATGGCGTGTTAAAGTTTTGTCGCTAATTTCATTTACCAACTAACCGGGTCTGATTCGTTGATTTTATGACGGCTCCTTCTATTTGTTGGACACTCTCGTAGGCAACGTTATTTACTGGGCATTTGTGACGAAAACGTCGATGTACGGGCAAAATAGTTTACCGGTAACGCTGGTATCTGCATAAATCCAACTCCATCGACGCATGAACTGATTGCCATCTATAATACCATTCATATTCCAGCTCGAGTTTACTGTATTTTATTTCCGTAAACCATAAAAGGTGTTTTCTTCTGGGCAATCTTTGCTGCTGCCTCCAGAACTCGGTGTTCTGACGCGTCATACGCAATATATATATATTTGAAGCAAAACTAAGTTTAATTACCCTTACGAATTTTCCAACCGAAATCCTAGCTATCGCGCAGCATTTTCGAAATTTTGACAAAATGTCACTGATTTTGCGATATTAGGGCCACTCGATCACGCGAAACATGGGCCTTGCCTCGAATTTTAGTGAAAATTACAAGCCAAGCGGGACAATAGAGTTTTTGTACACAACATATCCAAACCTTTTATTATTATTTGTACGTCATTCGAATTAGGAAAACACATAACGTTAAACAGTGCAAAAGCAACTTACAACCATCAACGTATAAATTCAACTGGAATTGTCTACGTTTTCCAGTGATTCTCTGTTTATATTGTGGCCGACAGGGATTTTCAGAGACCAGCGACCAGTAAGCTTCACTTTTTTCATAAACCTGCACATAATTATATGCCGGATATCGATGAGGTTGGACGGTTCGCCGCGCACCGTAGCTATCACAGCAGCGTGCATCCAGAGAACACATTATATCGTTCTGTAATGTCTAAATTATGTAAGTACGTCGTTTATGCTCGGACGCTCACTGCAGTGCATTTGCTTCACACGGTGCGATAGCTTGATATTTGTCAGCCACCAGCAATGTATGATTATTCTTGTATACTGCATAACCTCTGGTATATCGTAGGAAAAGCCCAGGCAAAATGAAAAAGTAACAAGGATGCGCTAAGCGTGCTGGAATTAAATGAACGTGCATACATAAATAACTGTGAAATAACCACGTGCACACACATAATAATCACTCGCTAATCGCTTCGTGATTATATGTTGGCCGGAATTTGGGAATTGAAAAACGACAAATATATTTCTGACGACACGCCACGCTCTGACGATTTATCCGGCCCAAACCCCACAAATGTTGACACGCTGGCAACATTTACGGAGTGTCAAAAATAAACCCATCACGCGCA
>SJOL01006422.1:464445-516066 GCA_004794785.1 Opisthorchis felineus | reverse complement strand
GACCTGTGTTTCCGTAGGTGTGTTCAAGACAGGGGGCTCAAAATGAACTCCATAGAGTTCTCAATCAATTGGGGCAGCCGAGGAAAATGGTGTATGCGTATTCTACCAATGAAATTCACCCCCATGAGAACATCGCCATTTAAATTTTGCTACCGTGAGTGGTGACATGGAGGTGAGAGTAGGAGCTATAATAAATGTGCACATAAGCGGCCTGGAAAAGCGTTGAGGATCCAACGAATGCATACCACCGCGGGCTTTCTCTCGCCACTTTCTACACAATAAAATTCCTAATCATACAGTCCCACCTATCAAGTCGCATCCGTCGGAAGACAAGTGTATTTGACATTCTAATGTGGAAGATGGGAGAACTCTGCCAAGCCCATAGTGATTCTGCACTTTAGGTGTCTAAAATAGGAATTAGCTTATACGCTATCTGAGTAACGTTCGCACTCCAATATGGCTTGTTCACAATTTTGATGATCACAGACGGTCCATGATATATCCCCCTACTCTGAAGTAACGGAGTGCGTGATGGTATGTTTTGCCCTACAACGCTGGGTAAATTTTCGGAATTATTCGCTAATATACCCTTCGAAAAAAAGCGGTTGCTGACGGTCCGTTGAGATTACAATTTACTCAAGTGACCCACGTAGTATTAGCAAACAAATTAACTTTTTCATCCCACGAACCTTGCTCAAATTTGGCATTGGAGTCTACAATATTGGGTGGTAGTTGCTGATAGCAGTAAAGCTGAGCACCTTCTATAACCTTCTTTTCAAAACAAGGCTCTGCGTACTCCCGTGGATTTCCTTTTCCTTATAAAACGATACCTGTCGATCATTATATTTCCTCTAATTTTCTCGTTATTACCCGCTTTACCCCACATTTATTTTTTATTAAATAGCCCAGGGCGGATAAACGTCTGGCTGAATGACAATCAGAAACATAGGAAGCTCTTGTAGGAGCAACTATGCATGATGATGATGGTACTTTGCCGTAAAAAATATTGGCCACGGTCCGCGTGTTATGAGAGAGAAAGTACTCGTCCCAGGATTTTTGGCGCAACAAGACTGCAAAGGCTTCAAGGATGCCAGGGGAAATTATGAAGGAGCTTAATAGAGGGGGAGTAGGACAAGGTTGAGTAGTCATCCAGTTGCAAGTGACAATACGATGGTCGCTATCAGAGAACTTCGGGCCAACTGCAGCGGTGGGACACAGATAACCGTTGAAAAGGGCAATATTCAGGGTGTGGGGACCGCGTGTTGGATGCCTTACAGGCTGGGACCAGCCTTCGACATCAAGGTGGGCAAGCAGAGGCGAAAGACGCAAAGAGGATTTTCGTTCAGAACAGGAGATCTCAGGAAGTTTGAGATCACCATCGATTAGTTTGTTTGGGTGGAGTAGAGCTTGGGTGTGGGAAAGAAGCGTGGATATTTGGTCAACCAAGCTACCTGAGTGTAGAGGGTCATGTATAATCACCCGAGGATGAACGGCGGGTTAGTCCGACAGGCAGAAATCAAAGCAGAGTCTGGAGTGCCCGCCAGTAGTGGATCGTCAATAGGGGAGACTTCCATTTCAGTTATGGGGTATATGAGACAGCTACAACCACGGTAGTGGGAACGATCGGAACAGAAGATAATGTATCCCCGAAGCGAGATAAGGGCAGCAGGTGTGCTAAAAGAGAGCCATGTCTCAGTGATGCATATAAAGGCTGGACAAGCTATAGTGGAGATAGCTTGGATGTAGTGCATTTAAGGTAAGCTGGAGCGGGTGTTGACTGAAAGGACAGAACTATTACAAGCGGTATCAAAGGAGGTGAGTAGGGTGGCTAGTAAAACTTGGTAAGCCCGAAGAGATCATTGGGAAATGGAATAGGAACAAGGGAATCGGGAGTTCTCGAATTTTTGGGTGAGGTAGGACCATTTAAAGATTTGCGAGAATAAGACGACGAGACGTATCGTGGTTGGTACGCAGACAGAGTTTGGGTGGCGGTCCACGCAGCGAGGTCCCGTGGACAAAGAGCTGCAGGCTGGGTCCAGTAATCGTTTGTAACAGTGTTATCAGCGGCAACCGGGGAAGGTATCATATGTGGCAGTTGAACAGAAACAGCGGGATTTAGGTCACGCAAGATGGATGAGCAGGTGCAGTGTTCAAGAAGGAGGAGATGAGGGGGTATAACACAGACACCAAAAGGACAGGAGGATCTGTCTTGTAGTGCCTTCAGCATCGAATCGTGGGGGCAGAGGGTACGGGTAGCCAAACTGGGCTGATTGGAGGAGATCAAATAAGAGGCTTATATTATGAGATGCAAGAAAGGAGGAGGGAACAGGGTGCAGCGAAGAAGCAAGTAGTGCAATCAAACTCTCTGACAGGAGTGGGTTCCGTTGGGGATGAACAGGAATCCTCTGCGTCGGTTGTAGTGGAGGCAGCTTTGGAATGGGAAGACGACATTCGGTTAAAGGTGGTAGAAGTGCAGCTGCACGTGGCTTCGGAAGAGATGGGGGCCGTGGTGGAGTAGGTAGTTGCCGAAAAGGGATCCCAGACAAATAATATGCGGGTTGCCAGGGGGCAGAACTTGATAGGGGCTAAGATTAGGTAAGGGTACTTGTGGTTTGGAGATCCCGCCAAGGGACTGGGTTGGACGGTATGAAGGGCTACAGATGTGCTTATGTAGAATTTGGGGCATAGTCAGGTTTGTAGACGAGGGCCGAAGCGTAGGAACTCGGGGAGTTAGTACAGGAGAAGGCGTTGTGATACAAGGCTTTGACAGCAGGTGTTTGAGCCCGAGGAAGAGTTTGGTCGGGAGAAACGAAATGTCATTAGGTCAAAAGTTCTGCCGGAAGAACCCATGCTGTCATTCTCGACTGCAGCCTCATGTCGGGGCTGATGAGATACCGTATGTGGTAACTCAGCAGTCAATATTGTTGGCATGATGTAGGTTAGGGATGACATAGATGGGTGCCCAAGGGCTCAGGGTCATGGGCGTGGGGTGCATGGTCTGGAGCCAACAGACAGGTTTGTGCGATACGATGGTATGAGACAGCGCCATAATATGGCGAGCTAAAAGGATCATTGACGGAGGGGGTGACAAGTGAACTCCGGCATCATTAGGGGCGGCTAGGTGCCCGGCTGGCCTAAACTGGCTTTAGTGTTATCGTGGCGGTTGGGGATTCAACAGAAATTGATGTGGGTGGATTAGAGGCCGAGTCGATTGGAAGAATCATCACGCTGTTATTTGAATCGGAGGGTCCCCGTATATTCGTCAACGGCAATCCGGCTTACGTAGTTGCTGTTGGTCGCATGTGAAGTCTGCGATTGTGTGACGCCAAGAGTATTGCTTACTGCAGGTGGTTGAAGAGAAGGGGGATCTGATTGGTAGCTTTCAGTGGTCGATTTTAGGGATTTGGGTGGTTAACTTTTAGTAAGCTGTTTGCAGTCGAGTGCGCGCAAACTTGGCTTTTACTTTTTGCAGTTTCTGGGTAGAGGAAAGGCGGGCCTGGGATGCCCGTAGGCGTACGGTATCGTCTTCGTCTTTGAATATCAATAATATTGGGCAACGCTAGAAGGATTTTGACTTTTGGAGTCCTCAAACGACTCCGTCGGATGCAGACGGTGTCATGCATGTTACATGCCCTCAGGAGAGCAGTCTTCGTGAGTTCAAGCGGTATGGGTTCATGGGAATTGTAAATTAAGACTTGCCAACGGCGCTCCAAACGCTGACAACTCTCGGAGACAAGTGCGTCGATGAGAATCGATGCGTTTTCAGGATCTGACGGATCATATGCTGTTTCAGGACTCAGAAGGCAAGCAACTGGCCGAATGCTTCGGAAGAAAGCTAGTTTGCTTTTCATCCTATGCACACAGGCTCTCAGATTAGTCAGGTCTATGTAAATCCGAGACTCTTCTTGTAGGGTGGAGGGACTAGGGCTGTTGAGTGGGGCGGGAATGGAGATATCGGTTGGTACAACAAAACAGTCTGAAATGACTCGCAGTGCATTGTCGACCGACTTTGAGTGATTGGACTGAATGCTAGGCCTTTCGGTAACGAGGCGCTCCTTTTGACACAATGAAGGGTTGGGTGATGGGGATTCGGGTCTAACACTCCTCTAGAGGAAGACGGGAGCAGTTTCATAATGTGATACTCCGGAGTAGTTTGAGGAATATTTGAATGGGGGCATACGTATGAGAGTACTCTAGGGTAGTAGGAAGACTCTAGATCATATTGCGAGGGCCTCAGTCACTCTTAGCCAAGCGTGTGACCTGGCAGTTTAGATAGGACTGTGAAAGCGTGGGACAGAGGCAGCACGTCGAAAGGAACATTTACGTAGATTAGGACTACACGTGGTCGACGAACTGGGGACTAACACTGACAAGATTATGCCTACTGAAGCAGGGAGAGGCGTTGGCCTTTGTGATCGCAGCTAATTGGTGGACCACCGTAAATAAATAGTTATCTAGTATAAGAATGAGCATAGACCTATGGATGGGCTAGAATCCAAAAGAAAAGTTTCTACAACACCTGACCTGGAAATTTCAGTTTAGCGACAAGACGGTCCGAATTATACGCGCAAGATAGTATTATTCTTCAGGATTTGAGTTAGTCGAAATTGTTTGCGTAGGAAACAAGTATGAAAGCATCCAACGCGCATTACGCGTACGGTGGAATTGCTGAAATCCTGCCGCTGCAATTAGTGTAAAGTCAGCAAATTGCTAATTGTTTTCTGACAAGCTGAAATTCGGTAAAGCGGTTTCGCTTGCTTTTCCACTCCGGAAAATTTACGGTACAGAGTGTCGTAACTGTCTACGACATCGTGGAATACGGGATGATTACCGCGGTATCCATTCTAGTATTTAGGTCACAACGCCTAAGCACCCAGCGAAGATCTGGTCTTAGTAGCTACAGCCCTATTAGTGAAACCTGCTATCATACTTTGTGGGTAAGACCGTACGCTGGTCAACATAAGCTAACAGAGTCAGAATATGTCTTCGGAGTTTTCATGTACAACCTCTTGAAAAGCCACAGAACACGATACCCTAAAAGTTGGACCACATATTTGAAATTTCCAAGGTAATTGTTTAAATATATCCGAATTGGCTAATCAGACGTAACATACGTTAATGAGCTGTCAATGTTTCGAAATGAAAATGGTGCGTAAATGTACCACTCGTTGGCTTTAGATTAAACTTGTGAGATGCGTTGACCCTACGAGATGACCGAAAAAGATTGCTTCACCAAACGTTTGATAGAACGTAATGCAGATGAATCAAATTATTCGGGGACATACTTAGAGGGAAAAAACTTTCCCACATAGATTATATGGACGGACATTTTAAATTGCACCCGCTGTCGGTTTATCTATTTCCAAATTTGCACCTCCTGCATTGGATTAAATAACGCCAGAAGGAAAGCTAAAATAGCCCTATTTTAATTCTGTGGACTGTTTGTGGGTAGTCGTGGAGCCACGGCATGCTTTGTGCAGAAACGTTTTCTCACAGTAAGCTGTGGAATATTGTTTGTCAGTTTGATCAGCTTTTGAGCAATTTCACCTCCGGAGCCCGTTGGCTTGTATGCTCCTTGTATGCGCTGTAAATAGCAGCAGCCACGGTAAACGTTTAATTTACCGTCTGTAGCCCTCAATCGGACAATTGTGAGCAGTCGCTTCCAGTGATTCCATGCACAAATGACTGGTTTGCCGTCCAAGGAAGAAACTTTTACGGCGCTGAAGGCGACAGGGATTACTATGTCGTTTAAAAAAAATGGTTGAACGGCGATTCCTCAAACATGTCGTGATGAAATAACAACTTTCTATTCTTTCTGTAACGCAGCCAACAACACTATATTTATTCCCGTTTCCATTAATGATTTCGGTCACTGTAGATGGAAATCAGGTGTGAGCAAGGGTATATTTCAATGCGATGGAATGTATATCCTGCATCATTCATGGGCTAAAACGTTGTAGACAGGATCTTCTTAGAAAAAGATTTGATCAACTTAGAAATGGCCCCAGGGAAACAACAATATTCACATGCTTATATTCATATGTGACATCATCTGGATCGTGACATAACAGTTCAACACCCCATTTTCTCAAACATGTGCGCTATAATACAGAGTCTGGTCTGTCGCTTTATTGTGAACACCATTGTGAACACATTCATCCAGAATAAGCGTAAGAATTACTGGCATAACGTGTTACATAGGAATTTCAAGCAACTGGCTCCTTACAGATTTGTGAAGTTGATGCAAGCCAGAGGGTAATGTCGCCAATTTAAAACCTCGACTCCATGGAAGAAGCAAATCAAAGGTGAATGGGCACTGATTTCCGTGTACAACGCAACGTTGCACTGTTTACGTTTAATTATTGGTAAACAGCGGACGGTTGTAATGCCGGAACGGATTTAATTTACTTGTTTTGCGGAAAAAAACGGTCGAGCGTTGTATTCACACCGAAAAAGGAAGTCCTTTAATGTTGGTAATGTAAGTGTATGCATATGTGCACCTTGTTTCTGGCTGACCTAGTTCAACAAGTTAGGAGAAACTCTTAAAAGAACATCGTATTCGGAGCGACGACCACACCGTTTATTTATATATGTTGCGCACAGCGGAATCACTCGAAAACGAGGGTGCAAGTCTAACCGGGTGTCTAAATGGCAAAATAATCAAAATTTCGGCTTAACTTCTTGAAGAAATCCAGCGGTTTTTTATACTTCGAACACGAGTGTGAAAAGCCGCCTCTGGCGATTGCGACTACTTTGAAACAACACATACCCAGTTAGTTCGTGACAGGTGCATGCATCAGCTGAACCAAGCAGCTGTCCACACTATAGTTCAACTTGAATTGGAGCCCTCCCGCTTTTTTGGTAGGGATACTTCAAGCAGTCGAGTAGGATATTCTGCTTCGGCTATCGCGAGTAAATTTCTGTTACTATTATTTCTATGGCAACATGCTACGCGGGTCTTTGTTTGGCCTGCTCAAGGCAGTTCCTGGAGATGAGATTGAAAGTTTCAGTGCGGTTTAAATTAGGGGAGATAATAAGTCGCGAACAATCACGTGTATAAATCAGATCAGCATTTCAGTTTGGATTTAGTGCATATATTCACACATTGTGAGCGGGCGTGCTATTTGGTCATTGTGTCCGCTTTGACGTCAAGTTCATGGGTCTATCTAGGGCACTAAACAGGTCTAGTGATAGATGATTTCTTTATAACATATATTTGTAATCGAGCGATCTCCAATTACGCAAAGCATTTACCGATTAACTGTAAACGAATTTTCTATTAATTATTCATTGGTGACGCCAAACTTCTGAAGTCCAATTTTCTCCCACACTCATGTGAACAAACAAGTGCCAAGGAAGTGGCTTTTTCGCGCTCTTCTTCTGGTTTACCGATGAAATGATTTTGTGCTAATCTCTTTCCAACAGTCACCATAAAAAACGCATTCCTGAAAGCGATCGGAAATTTTCATTTCTTTATTCTTCAAGTACTATTGGTTAGTTCGCATGGGTTTCGTTGCGTTTGAAGCCTTTTATTAGGAAAACTATCAAACGACAAATTAATTGTAACACAAAGTTGTAATTTTTTTCTCCTTGGCGAACGCGAAATATGAATGATTGTTCCAGGGTTTTCACCGAAAGTAAGGTATGGAATGAAAATAACGCACAAGTACCGAGAAAACTATAAAATGACTTTCAAACGTGTGCACGTGGCACGACCTAGAAACGCTTCGTATAGAGAAGTACAGCCCGCTTAGCGCACTTGAAATGAAGACTGGCCACACGTAAATTCTGTGGTTTGGTGTAACGTTTGTGCATGCTAGGGATTTCATCTAATGGAAACGCATTTGGAGAGAGGTAAAAAATGTTCTAATGTAGACAGTGTATACTGAATTTGCATGCACTGCTAAGCCAGATGGTTAGCTGAAAACCTTGCGTTTTTGGTTAATGAGATTTCACGATACCCAACTGAAGAGTAAGTTAGTCATTTTATCCTCTCAACAGTGAAAATATATTTGAGACTTTTTCTTTCCTGCAAGTTGTTGCCACTATGGTCTCTGCAAAATTCAACATTCAGAAATCCAATAAGTATATGTATTGGAGTAGTTCTGTGTGTGCACTGCACTACGTAGAAACTACCTCAACGCAGTACAGCGTATATAGTGTTGTGAAGTGCGTATGGCTCCAGAGTAGTGAGCAATGCGATAGAATCTGCTTCCCAATGCCGAGGATGGTCAGGCTTTTTAGTGCCACGCAAGGAGAAAACACTGATGTAGACATTCCGTGATTTCCGGGATATTAAACTAGAGACTGATTAAAACCAGCGTTTGTGGTCCTCCGCAAGTAATGTTGCAGTAGAGTGTTAAAGCAAGCACTCGATAGTCTTTTTTGAGTTGTTTGCATTTTTTTAAATAACGTGCAGCATCTCAGAAAACCAAGTTGTCAACTGCTAAGGGGCAAATATGGCATAACCCAATTCAGCGAATAATACTTCCTGAAGAATTATCACTTCTGTGCTGCCGCAGTCATTTTGCGACAAAGGTTTCATTTTCTGAAGGCAAGGTCACAGATCGCATCAAAATCTCTTTAGCAAATTTAATATCACACTACGCCTTGCCGCGTTCTAGAGTTTGTGCTAACAGTACCAGAAGTGTTACGACTGTTCGCGTAAACAGCCTGCCAGTGCCTGAGGCATCAAATGAGATCTGCTTTGTAAACTAGGCCATTGAAAACATTCTTTAATTTGTTTCACTTTCTACTTTTATGTCAGCCGTTGTGCTCCTCATTTGCACACGCATATGGATGTCTGGGGCATACAGTTGGAGCTTCCATGTAGACCTGCAGGACGATTTGTGTTCGCATTTTGGTTCACTGTTCTCAAGTTGATAGCAGTTTTGGCAAGCAACTCACCTAACATATTTCTAAACATATGGGATACGTTATTGGTTATTGTAGTTTGAAGTTTCTGGAAAATGCTGTGGCAGGTTGCCTTATAAAATGTTTACCTTTGGTAATATTGGTCAAGTGTGTAGGTCCTTTCATCAACGCTCTCATAAGTGTGCAGCAAACAAAATGTGAATAGTGAGCAAGCAATGTTATACACAACAAACGCATTCGACTTATCAGAGTACAGCAACAAATTAGAAAACCAACCTTTGGAAATATTAAGGCGATCCCATTAAAATATAAAGTACCCTTTGAAGTGCTGCTTCCTACTAGTTAGCAGTGCACCTACTTGTGCCTCATACTTTAGTGTGACTAGTAACACATCCTACACGTTGAATCTGGTTGCGCTTTCCATGTTGTGATCAAATTTATTAGAGAATGCGGTCAGTTCGTCCAAAACGTCTTTCGGCATTATGGGAACGAACATTCATTTTCTTGAGATTCCTCTTTAGCGATACTTAAAACATTATCCACTTTGAACGCCTTTTGCGGTGCTCTCAGTGGTGTTGGAAAAAAAGCACAAAATTTTGCTGCAAGCAAAATGGTAAGCTGCCTGAAGAAGCTGCAACTGCGGTAACTAAGAAAGTGCGGCGGCAGGTATAAGAAGAGCATCGCATTTTCGTTTTTCTAAAGAGTGCTTATACACGCGCCTGGTGGCATGCCACCTTGAAGATCTGGCAGCAAGCACGAGGGACGAAAACCTCGTGTAGTGGTCGGGTCGGTCCTGTAGGGAGGGTCACCCTGTGTCGTTGTACCATGGTGCGTTCGTATACTCGCCACCTCTGCAGTAGCACAGGGTTAGCTCAAAGCCGGTGGTTATGAGCATGGCCTTTAATTCAGGTAATCCATGAAAGAACACTAGAATTTTCCGTTTTTTGATGCCATGTTGCAGTCGTTCCGGTTGTATCATTTATCCGGGTACGGTATGAAATAGACACGGTGAAAAAACTGACCTTTCGTGTAACGGCCCATACTACTGATGAGGCATGCAAGTAGTATGTGGTTTTCTCATAACTCCACCTCAGGTCTAATAGAAGGTGCACTCCATGAAATTTATTACGGAACCTGTGGAACTGCTTCGGATGGTTAGTTTACAATTGCGTGATAGTCAGTGAATATGCACAAAAGTCCAAGAAGACGCGTGAGTTTGTTCAGTTTTTAAAAATAAGGTGCATATGAGATGTGGACTTCCCTCTCCAGTAGTTTGTAACCATTTAGTTGGTGTTTGCTTAGAAACGACTTCGTGGCTAAAAGTTTTCCTCCTTACAATACTAGTACCCAAAGGATTTTTTGCCTTGCTCAACTTGTTGACTGAAGTTGATAGCAGTGCTTCGGAGACTGGTGACCATTCCTCTTATATTCACTTTCCATCCTGAATTATGATACCCTTCAAACCACGTAATAACTTCAAGATAAACTAGGCGATCATCAAGGAATTTCTTCTCCCGTCCTTCCTTATGTCTTTGATTTCCTTTAACACAACCCCTTTATGCGTACTTTACCGATTTGTTCTGTGTTTCTTGTACTATAATAGCATTTATTGGCGAGCTTAATCAGTCCTTGATCGCTAGGCAGATCGACCCCTACTCTGCCTTGTTTAGTCACCCCATGCCACCACCCTAACTGTGGTAAACGTTAAGCTTTTTCACATATGACGTATCCCCAAACTCGCCAGGCCTTACTGGTCTCATCCTAATCCCTCTTCTTCCCAAGTTTAACCTTCGGCAATACCTGCGTTGAACGCCATATCTGGGCATTATCCGCTGCACGTGGACTGTGCTTTATATGCGAATGGATCTCATATCGGAACAAAAGCATCCACGTTCTTCCATTGGTTTTTCCACTTCTGCGGATTTCCTTGGCCAGCCCAAAAATCCCCAGTGCTCACAGAATTGCACATCCCAGTCTAATGACCTCAAATATGACGTCCGTTGCGGGGCTGCCAAGTGCGGTGTTTTGTATCTTTATTTTGCTTCCATTATAACATTATGTATTTCCTCAGCTGCGCAAACGCTTTTCGGTTGAACACCAAAAAATATATAAATGCGCTTTTGTAAAATTATACACAATGAAAACATGGTAACGTGCTTCAAGTTTTGTTCTGATTTTGCTCGCGCTTGCAGCCGCCATTCGCGAGCTTCATGTACTAAATCTGGTATGAGCACATTTCAAACTATCTTAGGATTTTATGATATGTAAGAACTGTTCAAAAGAAGATCCACGGACAACCATAAGTTAGATTATTATTTATTCACTAACCTAGGCCAACGACGAACTATTTTGAAGAGAACAATTGTTAGTCAGTCTGTTCCATATGACCCCATTTATTATGGTATACTCAACTTAGCGTTAAATTTTCGATTCATTAACCACACAGTACTTGTTCAGTAGCTCTTAGGGTAGCCAGGTCACTACACGAGCAACAGAAGTATGTCAGTGCAATGATGGCACGGCACTGACATGCCCAGTTTGATAGTACACCCGCGACTTTTCCCTTCCTACTCTAAACTGTGCCCGCTCCCCCACTCGTTCCCTTACCTGCAACTACCAACAAACTTTTCATCTGGTCAAACCGCCTACTCAACGCGTTCATTCTATTCTGCTGCTTCACCAAATCCGTTGTTCTGGCTCCTCGTTTTCCGCTATTCGCAGTTTTTAGTCAGGATACCCCTTGTTTTGCTTTTGCCCTCCAAATCTTAACGATCTGATCTTGCTTCAGCTTGATTTGTTCCCCTAAAAATTGAAAAAGTCCTAGTAGCCGTGTGTCCCTGACTATCCCGGTTTAGGCGTTACCTCGTCTATATCAGATAATGTACCGTTCTCCCTTTTCCGCGAATCTCCAGTAGCAACAAATTCCACCAATCATGCTCATGCCTGAAGATATGCCACCCACCAGTTGGGAATAAACATTGTTATTGTTATATATAATGTGGACAGTAACGATAATCGCCAGCGTGCAGCATGTGCACTCAGGTGGTCCGAAACTTTGATGCAGGATTTACTAAAAACCGCAAACTCACTCATTCACTGGCACTAACTAGAAATGTATCCAGATGCAAAACCGCGAACAGCAATGCACCTTTTTGCCCTTAGGGATAACGTGTATGCATTTCTAAAGTCTATCAGCTGTGAGTCGAGAATGATTATCCTACGTTTTCATCCGTATCGGGCTAGACAACAATCTTCCAGGAAATTCGGTTGTAAATGATTTGATGAGCAGTGAGCACTCGCTGGTATCAACAAAATGAAATACAAAATGCGAGTGAGAACGCATCACATAGGTTTCCAGTTACCTCGGGAGAAAACCCTTGATGCATTGAGTCACAGGTAGACGATGGTTTAACCTCAACGCTTCGCGAAGATATCTGTTGGTGGTGGTTCTTCCCGATAATTTTAATCAGTTTGAAAATTTTCTAACAAGCCAGGCAGTTGATGATTGTCTGTGATATGGAGGTACTGATTAATGCTATAGCTTTCTGGTTGCGAGCTTTTAAAATAGTCTCTGTTATTTGGATAACGCTCAGACCAGGAAATATTCGTCGTTCCAGAGGTGTTTGCCGAAATACAATGACACCGCACATAATGTTAGCAAACAACCACTACATACCTGTCAGTGATCAATTCATTGGGAGTTAACTTCCACTAACCCATTCTGGAAACTGAATGCGGGATGAAGTATTGATGGTCAGATAGTCATGATGCCGATAGACTATAGTAAGCACCAGAAGCATTTTGCTTGATGCGATAATTATGTGTATCAAAATCCAAAATTAGTTGAACCCGGCAGCATCATTGTTTCTGTCAAGTCAATTCAGCGGCACCTACCGGAGTTCGTACCGCGATTTTTAGTCTGGTCTCTAACAATTAGAAGAATGTTTCTTCGCTCGTTGTTTACGGCCGGTGAACCTACTTGTGATTCCCAGAAGGACACAGTCCTGCTCTTTTACATACTCCCTTAGCCCAATCGCTATATCGTTAGTTGGAGGCCCACCGCCACAAATTAATAAATAATAAATAAATGATAATGAATAGACGAAGAATATTTGTGAAACTGTTTGCTGCTCCATCATGCGTTTTTGCTGATTATGCATCCACATTCAAAATACACGCAATGTAGAAAAACATCGCCCAAGTGAAAAAAGCTTTGTGCACAGATGTCTACAAAATCTGGGGGACTGGTTCGCCCGGCTATCGCACACACTGCTCTGGGACAGCAAATAATTTTGAGACACTTGCCCAATAATGCTTGGTCAAATACAAGGGACGTTATCTGCCAAGACCTAATTTGTCTCAGTTAAAACACCTGCTTCTGGAAGAAAACGTTTGCATCCCGCAGAAGGAGACTGCCCACGCTAAGGTCAGCAATATCTCTACCGTTACAGTGAAGATTGTGTGGGCAATGACTGACTAGTTTGGATCATCTGATTTTTGGTTCGTTACAAACCACCGTTCTCATACCCACCTGCCGGAGCTGGGACTAATTCCACATGAACGCGTTGTTTAAAATTTGGGCTGAGTAAAAGTTATTTGTTACACCTCACAGACTAGTGCTGTGCCCTGAAAGCAACGTACTTTAATATATTCGCTGATCAGCTTTGATACCTGCCATAGGTTTTGTACGTACAAGATAATATTCTTTGCGAAACGTATCTGCCGTTTAAACAGCGCGCTGTAATGTATGGAAGATTACATATTGTAATGTGGCGTGTAAATTTCGACCTTTATTTGCATGCACTTCGTGCAAGGGCCAACGTGGTGTTCTCACAATTGCTTTATGCATGTCCACACAGGCATTTAGCCGTTTAATTACTCAGTGTTGGCGATTCCGCGGCAAATGATGAAGAGAAAGGTAACGTAGTCAGCTCCAAACGACAGCACAGCGCACTGCATCATAGTTACTTGCATATGGTGCGGTCCACCAAAATCAGATTTATGTCGCTCAGTAAACCTTAACATGGAGGGAGTTTCAAACGAATAACATTGAATTTTAAAAGAAGCCAAATAACTTGGACGTGATCATAATCCGGAAATTCCGACCTGCTACAAAACACCCGCGTTTGCAGGCATTTGTTTTGGAATATGGATCTAGTTTAACTCAGCACACATAAAATGAGAACCAATAATTTCATAAATGAGAGAATTAGTTTAACTTATTCACATCTAACTCTACTCAGCCGATCGTCTCATGATATTACCGATATGGCCCCATTTGGGGACACGTAGTACATATTTCTTAATCTCCGTTAACAAAATTGACGTGATTTACCTGCACCACCTTAGTGCAAAATCGACGAAAGGATAAACTGTTTGGCGTAATGACAGACTTAAAAGACTTGATGGCAAGTTCCAGCAAGTGTCACTAAGTTACGAACTCTGGTTACCTGCTGGCACACAATGGTGTTGAGAGTGTCAGCCTTAAAAAACACGACAGCAGAACTCTCTTATGGCATGCAATGCAACCATGCTACTTTGCTCTCCCAACGTAAATTTCACATTAAGATTTTTGCATTGAAATATAATAGGTGTTATTTCTTGAAGTGGCTTTCGGGAGTACAAATGTAAAGCAAGAGCCCTGCTATTTTCCCTCTTTCATTGTGAGTAGTTTTCCAGTTCACGGCGCCACATTGGAAGAACAAAGATAAAGTGGTTTCGTCACTGGGTGGTCATTGATTGACCACATCTTTATCTGTGCTCACTGCTTTCCATGGTAAGCATGTAAATCAAGCGTGCAGCTGGCGCTGGCACTTCAGGCAGTTCAGCAGTATGTTATAAATACGCTTCAGTAGTGTACCGAATCTCGACAGATGTTCAGTGTTTTCACTATATATGGAGTATACGAAAGCCAAGGTGATTAATTCCCCTAGATTGTCCCTTCACGAATGGTTTCTGTTTTCTGCTCATTGACCAAATCTTCCATTCGACCGAGGTATGTTGGCAAATCTTACCTGCTTTTTTCCAACAACAAACTTAGGTTCACACTGCACCCTCGGCAATTCAAGTCATGCAGTGTCAAGAATAATTCTAGTTAATTCAAAACTTAACTAAGAAAAGAAAGGTGGTACATGGATAAATATTCAACAACCCGAATTCCATGGCTTTTAGGTACAAGAAAACAGCCCTTTTGGACCGACCAGAGCTGATATGAGGTATAAATTAATTTCTGAAATTAGGCCACACTTGCCTCACGCTTGATTCATTCAAAAGTGCTATACAATTCGTTGCCCGAAATCCACAAACTTTTGGGCCCAAAACATTTTTGTTAATTTGCCCCACTGAAATCATCAGCTATGAAAACGCTCATTGCAGTTATAGAGGAACATGATTAACCGGCCTCCACTTTTTATAACGTGATGAACAAGCACTGTGTTTCCATAGCCTCACACTTCCAACTAATATTATTATCCTTGTAGTTTGAGAAGTATTTAGTTCTGTACCTTCTTAAACGTAACATTGATAAACAGAATTTTTAAAGAACGGAATTCAGCCGTCCAGGTAACTGGCGCAATAGAAATCCAAAGACAGATAATTGGATACCTCTAAGAGCAAGAAAAGTAATCCCGGTGTACGGTCGCACTATTCATCACAGAGTCATGAATCGTGTAATACGATTTTGGCTGAAAACTTTGCACAGGTTGCCGTACTCCTGTCTGTTGCAAATGCTGTGGCATGAAGTAATCGTATTTGATATATATATATATATATATATATATATATATATATATATATATATCACTTTGTGCACACAACAGATGAACACTGATATACAAAATATTGTTTGAGTTCCGAGGGAACAGAAAGAAGACTGGAAGTTTTCCAATTATATATATGGTCAATTTTAATGGATGATATTGTAGAGAGTTATGGTCTATATTCTGCCTTACTCTTGTTTGAGAATAATGACACGGCATTTGAGCTATTGCATTCCACATCGCAGTTATAAAACACACCGGATTTGAGGTGACTAAAACCACTACGACAGCTCACCACCGGTTCTGCCCTACTCAAGCCCCATTAGTAAGCCCAACCGATGAGTTTTCGGCAATTTTATGATCTACGTAAACACGAAATCGTTTGCAGCCGGTAAAATACCTCGAATATTTTGCGCGCCGATGCAATTTCTGACTGTTTGTTGCACAGGTGTTTAGATAAAAACAAAAGTAATTGATTCAGCTCGGGGATTGGCAGAATGCTCAAGCAGTACCAATATATTTTCAAATAAATTTAATCCGCTAACTAACTTCCACTTTCGTATCCTGCACTGCGAGTTGAGTGCTTGTCATTTACCACCGCGTCCGAAACGGCTACCAGGAAATACACGAGGCCCTACAATTCAAACTTAGTTTTAGGTTAAAACTGATATGTAACGGTGAACCAAAATGACTAGATAGTACACATATGTTTGGGCACTGTTTGAAGACATCCGCATAGTATAAATATTTCACACAATCAGTTCTTTTTAAACAAAACTACTATATGACTTTAGAAAGTAACGCGGTCTTTGTTGGAGTTTCAGCGCGGTGAAGGTAAGTATGGTGAAAATAATTTTAAAATGTAGATAAATGAACAGACAAATTGTGAACGTCGTAGGCTTCATGAATTTAACATTGTGCTATGCGAGCCTTTTGAAAACAAGGTCGTCCTTTCGCGGACTATTCAAATTACTTCACTGCAGCTTTTAGGGTTAGAGAGGCACGTTATAGTTAATTTATTTTGGGTATAAATTTGCTTCAGTTAAAAAGTGCATGCCTGGTTTGGCATTCACGAGTCCGTTTGAATGTAATTATATTGAGCCAGCTCAAGTTAACTGGTCCTAATTCAGCTCATGTGGTTTGGCACACGTTTTGTGCCACGTTGCGAGGCAGTCCGGGAAGTTAAACTTTCACGAGCTAGACAGCTTGAAAGAATAAAAAAATATACGCTCTGCATGCTCTTGAATACATGTGGATAATAGTTCGTTTTACAGTTGCTTGTTTTGACAGTAAAATTACTGAACACCAGGATTATAGCAGTTATATCAGTAGCCGACCTTCATTCCAATGTGCTGGGGGCTGATTACCGCGGTAATCACTACAATGATCGACGGCTTGTGGCCCAATGGTTGGAAACATCACACGGGTTATTCAAAGGAAAAGTTCTATGCAAAAAAGCTTTTACGATGAAAGAAAGTGCGTACAACTCGCTTACACACTGGCTAAAACTCACCCATTCTGCACTGTGGCAAGTGATATAATGCGAACCCCAAACGAAAATGTCCATGCATTTTTCATACGGATAGGCTTGCGAAAATAAAATGCCATTAAGTGAAGAGCACAAATAAATCTACACGAAATTTCCAAACGTCAAGTTCCTCAACCTAGCTTTTTGGGATTAGTTAATTTCTTTTTCATACTCTACCGTATTCACTTGCCCCTTATAAGAGTAGCCTTCCGTTGAAGTTTGCGTGCTGCATAAGATAACTCCCTGATTGTACTTTTCCTAAAATTGGTAAGTTGATCACCGGTATCAGTATATGAAATCCTAAATACCGTTGCATTTTTATTCATCGAATTAACAGTGCTCCTTCGGTAACTTACTTGCCTTCTAGCAATAATGGATGTTGCTTGCAATTTATAATCCTGGTTGTCTGCAGGAAGAAATAACATACCATCGAATTGAAGTGTATGGAACAGAAAGGATTAAGTAAACTTTACACAACTGATTTCTCGAATTTCGAATTTCGGAGTGGTTAGTTTGAATAATGAAGTGACACTCAAGATACGAAAGCAATATTTCTAGGCTTTTGAACCCAAAGGCTATTTTCAAATTTATCTCTCCTGGCTCCAACTCGCTCAGCGACAACTGGATGGCGCAGCATACACACTATTTTGATCTGAGTTGGTGAATATTACAGGACACTCGGGAACAAAACACTGGTGGAAATGTGAGAATCGCAAAATAACATCGTACACAGCTAGGGCGGCGCTTTATGAAAATGATGAACCTGGCCTGGAATTATATCAACCTACCAGATATGCTGCTACATTTAATGAACCAGGTGCCCTCGGCAAAATAATGCAGGATAACCTTGCGCAATTTCATTTTCAAACCCTTTTGCGTGGGTATTTTCGAAGCAAACCGTTCACCGTTAGCGCGCGACTTTCCCTACACATCATCTGAAATCCAGGAAATTGCACGTTTGACAACGGCGATGTGCTCATTGGTATAAATGCTACGGCACATCGACACATTGCCTACGCTGACTGCTGATACCATGGAAATCTTACCCTACGGATACCTTGGTCATGTTTATGCGTATTTCACCGTCAACGGTGAGACATTTCTTGTGTACGCAGGTAGCTCAACCAAGGATATGTGGATCGGGATCGGGCATTCAGCTCCGTAGGTGTGCTTACTCAAACTCAGACTTCGGGGTAAAATGACATCACGTAAAGCTTTATGTCCCCTTTTTGTGTTTGACGTATTCAGCACCGTCAGATGGACGCGAGACGGCCCATATCACATTTGGCATTTGAACGAAGTATAGCTGGCAAATAAATCTTTGAAACCTTGGCCGAGCAGCCACACTGAGTTGAGTGAGCGATGTATGCTGAAAGATTAAGTGTATGAAAAATATGTTGCCAAGCCAACATACGCAACCATGTGGTTGATGATCATGCTATTTTAGAAGAGAAAAAATGCAGTGAAGTGTGATGGAAAACGTTGTGTAACTTTGCATAGGCCAAATTAGTTTGAAATTCATACTTCGTTTAGGTTATTTTCCTGATTCTTAATTAGTTTGTAAAGTTCCCGAAAATACGAAAACCCATTCAGTTTGCAGGTCAACGACTCTGACATTTTTCTTTTCCTGGTGGCGGTATGACAAGAGCAATGTTTACCGAAGCAAACAAGACGGTTTTGGGCACAACAAAACATCAAATCCTTATTGAACATTAACATTGTCAGACAAGCTGTGGACACAATCGAACGGCTGTTAATCTCTGTTTCACATGTAGAAATCATACCATTGCACGGAGCGTTGAAGAAATTAAGAAGGCCACCAAAGCTTACTCGCCCCGTGAATCTGCTTTATGAGGATGTTACGGTCCATCTTCTCACAAGTTTTGACGAATAGATCTCACCATTATGGTGAGTTGGTGGACCCGATATGTCCTTGTATAGAAACACCCTAATAACCGTAAGTTCAGTAGAGTAGACTGCGAGAAAACACTGTCAGCCTCAGGGCGCAGAGCCGATTAGGTCTCTTTATGTTAAATTTTTGCTGTCAAAAGTAAACGGACAACCGAGTCCGGGGCAGCATTCTTCTCTCAATGGTAGGCAGGAGATAACGACAATCCATGTGCACTTCAACCAGTGTCCTATCGCTAAGCGGTGTGCAAATGATGTTTACACCCAAAGTCTTTCACCGTATCAGAGAACTGATGGATGACTTCACATATTGGGCTCATCCTGTTAACTGGTTCGCGCTATCGGATCCTGGAGAAGCATATCTGGCGCTATTAAATTGTGCAGTTCTTTTATTATGAACGCCCCCTCCCCGCCGAAGCGTTTTTTTTTGAAGCCTAATCAAAGCGCAAGTTTGGGCAATGAATTAAGTGTATACAGTTGTCCGAGGCGTAAAACATTGCATCTTTCAAGGACCGCAGTAAACGCTTAGTAATCCAAATAAGATTATTCTTGGTGGAATAATATGCACTGGGCCAGTATGTGCGTCAGTTGTTTGACAGGTAGTTTGATGTGTCTGATTGGTGGGTTGTTCTGGCTCTTTGTGAAGCTGCAGCCTTAAACGCGAATTCCGCCTTCTTTAATGGGACACGATGGATTCAAGCTATCGCAGAATGTTTTGATTTGAGGTAAATGCGCTTCCATAGCACGGCCGTAGACACTCTGTACAGCGGCAATTCCTCCTTGGATATCTGTAGCTGGTGAAAGATCAAAGGCCCTAAAATAACGAGAGCACACACACTGAGTATGTAAACAAATGGGATTCAAAACAACTAATGGTGGTGCGCTGCACCAGAAAAATGGATGAGAGATTCCATCAACTCGGTAAAAGCAATAAACCGTATACTGAGGCAAGATTTGGAGGGCTCTATCACAATGTACTCTAGCATAATCTCTTGACTGATTGGTGACCAGCAGCTGCTCTAAATAAAACATTCCAAAGACCATTATTGGCACCACTCTGTGACTCAGCCGCAGGTGACGCGAGTTGTCAAATATGATCACAAATTTGTTTCCATTGTAGAAGTCTGAAATGTGTAGTTTTGCTTGCGGGCAGAGAGCACATGCTAAGCACATTTTTTTCCTCTGCGTGATGCGGAATCCTAGAATCCCTCCGGCGCCCATGTTTTTGCAGACCAACGGCAAACGTTTGGTGGTAGCTATTCTTCGGGTGAAAGGATGTTCACTCTTGGAGGGATTGGTTGGTTACAACAAATCAAACGTAAATAGCAGTGTATTTTGCCTAGTGCTTGTGTAGTCTCTTCTGCACGGTTTGATGATACATTACGCCGCAATCAGTTGGCTGTGTTAGATAGTCGGAAAGGTTCAAACGCTTAAATAAGGACTACTGAATAGGAAACGACCTTAAAAATGTAGAATAATTGTATGTGAACAAAAAAACATTTTTTTAAAGACTGTAAGATTAATATCAATTAACTCTCCTTTAGCTCTCCTTTAACAAGAACGCACGAATCGACGTTGCATGAACTTTTCCCAACTGCCTTAGCTTACACGCCGGCTAACCCCACAGAAATGAAACTTTTATGGCTACGCTCATTTTCTCCCTGTGGTACAGTGTGTTATATGGACGAAAAAACCTATAAAATCAACTTTGATTTGCTAGAGGTCTGTGCTTTCACAAGACCAGGCTTTGATAGAGAGGTACGCTGAAAGTGTGGATCATATTTCTTGGAAAATGAGAGGTCAATCAAATGCTAAACGCAATATCTAATATCTAGCTGAAACTGACTAGAATTATGGTCTACGAAATTATTCAATTTTTACACAACGTTGAACCACCTGCCATTGGCTACAATTTACGGCAACCTAGGTCATATAAGCAAAATGACGTATTTTCGGTTACTAACTCCGGCATTAGTTCTGGTGATATGGCAGGCAGATATTCAAAGCAACTCGAAATCACATGCTGTACCACAATCCTTGTAATTTTTGAATACTTTAGAGATGATGTGCAAGGCACCAGTTTGAACCTCGGCGGTAATAATGGCTGAATGGATGACTACATAAAGCGCGATTGGCTTGCTCAGGGAGTCTTGAGAGATTTTATGTCATAGTGTTTAACGTGGTTGCGGATGGGACAAGATGTTCCAGACTTAAGTAACGTCACCCCAGTAATTCAGTGGACAGTGTCAAAAATGGGCTCTTCATAAATGTACTGTAATGTGAAGTTGCACCATGCCTACTGGTTAGGTATCGCCCGGAAATTTCAAACTCCACTATAGATATCACTCATTTTTGCTGGCACAGCGATTCTCAATTACAGATTGGAGATCACCAAGGTCGTTATTTTAGCCTCGGCACATGTGATCCCAGTTTGTAGGATTTCGTGCCAAAAGCCATTATTTAAATCGCTCATTTGTTATAGGCCTTATGCTAGCCTAAATAATATTTTGGTTCGCACTTACGGGACATCAGTATCTTGCTCAGAAACGTTTGTCCACTTAACTGGGTTAACTCACCAACATTGTAATCTGCAGCCTTTCAAACGAAGTCATTTCTCTGTCGCACTTTGTCTAAAAGACATTAGTTCCTCATGAAAAACTGCTCAAATTAAGCGGCTGTGCTTCGTTGAAAACAATTTGCGCGGGCAGGTCATAGGGACGACCTAAGCTGCACTGACCAGCTGAGGCCACTTTTGTATCATCATATACTTCCAAGTCGAATGCAACTGAGAAATTTTCTGAAACAAATATAGCCTTGTGGTGTAGAGGGCGGGTGGGTTAACTTCCTTTCATCCTGATAGATGCTATTTTCACTCTCGATGTTCAGCATTCCGTTGAGTCTTCCGCCATGCAGTAATCACCAACGTATTCGTCTGCTAGTGCACGACTTGCAGAAGTTGGGCGTTTGCTCAGCAAAATGTGCTTGCCAGGTTCACTTCAGTAGCTCCACCTGGCAAGCAAAATGCTAAGTATTTTCAAGTACCAGAAAAACTAACTGTGCTCTATTTTTGGACGAATGAAGAACCAATGCAGTTTTTTCACAAATGCTTGCTTTCGTTTTCTTGTTCTGCTTAATGCTGCATCATCCATGGCATGGCCGAACCACTCATGAAAGCGCCGGCCACCATCAAAGCAGAGTAACCAGATTGAGCGCATGTATTATGGTCACTTATTTGCACCATTCATTGAAACCAAACTTATTCTGCTTGACCTGAGCACACCGACGTTTTCGTAGTTGTTGTCATTGCCCATTGCCAATGGCCCATCTTAAGTAGTTCTGAGTCCGGAGGTGTCGATCAAGCTCAGTGGATAACTTGACCATTTGAAATGTGTTACTTCCAATAAATTTCCAAAGGACGTCTCATCAACTTACTAAGTGTGGTGTACATGTTCACCATTGAGAACGTCATCGGTGCCGTATAAAAATCTTGGGTGGAATACCTCACAAGAATATAGACCGATGATATATTAAAACTGTGCTTCAAAATGAAACCCCGCTTGATTTCTACATCCTACAAACAGATTTGAACGTCGAGACGCTAGCGTGCAAATAAATTGAGCAACTTTACAAGGCTAACTTAGTTCCAAATAGAGACTGTCTTCATTTTCAGGACGGGATCCTCCTTAAAATACTTCGGATCCTTCAATCAACCCCTACGTTCTCCACGATATTCCAGGGTCTTAACCTTATGTCGTTGTACACACCAGCCATCACATCCGGACTACCAATGGGCGCTCACTTCGTTGACAGGTTGGTAAGCCCCACTGGCGCATTTTTTAAAGACACCAGCTACTGTCTTGAAAGTACTCCGAATTCTTTATGGCCTTGCACATTCCGGGGATTGCAAAAGCGCCAGGTTAAACTGCAGACGATGCGACTGGATCATCACGCATACTTTGATAGCGTGTAGTGATGTATTCATCGGTTTCATGGACCTCTTCCCATCCACTTACGGAAATACTTGCTCACGAATCATGTCGCATCCGGAAGAATTTGCAATCGTTGCAGGCTAAGGACAACCTGAAAAGCTCAACTTTATCTGCTTTTAGACTTTCGAGATTAATCGCTCGACAGGAGTTTGTTGAGAGTGATTACTTTTCGTGATAATCAACAGCATATCTCAAACAACTGGCCCCAGCATCTCACCCTGATGTCCATGTAAACAGCAGAGCAGTTTTTACAAATATGTTGGCATTTTCCTTTTGATTGCGCGTTGCTTATTGTCTTAATTCTAGGGTATATGCTTTGACTATATCAGCTGTTGATAAAACACGGTTCTCTATTGTGTAGCATATCTTACACACATAGAGTGATTCAGTACCATTCTCTCGAATGAAATTCGTATATTACCACGTTAAATACAAGGCTCCGAAAATTGCTGACAGAGAAACAACTGGATGCATTGAAGACATAATTAAGCCACACACTACACCCACGGAGCAGATGAGTATTTGGGATATAGAGGACCAGCTCTTTTAAATGCCAGAAGATAATATCTGACGTGATTCATTGGACGTGTAAAATTAACCACTCCCCCATAAAATAGGGACAGGAGGAAAACTGACAAAAACACTGAAGACGAGTTCACAGCAAACAATATGTAAGATAAACCGTTTTACATAGAGTCGCACTAAACTCTCGGGCTTGGTTAGTTTCAATATGTATTGTTTCACGGCTCTACAGAGTGATTTAAAGTTGCTACCTTCCCAGAGTACGCCTTACTGCCATTAAAATGCATTTGCTTAACGCTATTCATGTACGATATGCACCCACGATGCAGTTTCCCTTAGACCTGGATGTTAATAAGATGATCTTTATACACGCAGCGTTTAGCTAATTTTGTTCGAGAAAAATGAAATCATTGTACGTTCCACATTGTTTGCCGAAAGGGTCTCGGTGCGCCAACTGCCAGACCGACTATTCTACAAGACAAGCAGCTACCTTAGGTGCAATTTATTATAGTTTAGAAATCCTGACTTCTTCAATTAATGCTGGTATTTCGTACTATAAATTTGTTTCATTGTTATCAAAATTACATCGGCGGAGGCAGCATGCATTTCCGTCGTCCATTTTGTCCATGTTGCTAACATTAAACCTGTGTGGCAATGAAACCGTAAGTCAGCATTTGGTTGCCCAGGCCAAACGTTTCCTCTATATGATCATTTTGGGATACAGGTATTCGTTTGTTCAATATGCCAAGCATTAATAAGGCCGCATGTCGTTTCAGCGTTGCAAAACAAACCCCTCCAAAAATCATGTTTTTACTTCAAGTTAGGCGACACCAACTGTAAGTGTCAAGGTGCGAGATGCAATGTATTGGCAACCTCGTTTCTAGTTGCCCGTATTGACAAATGTCAACTGTTTACAGCACACGCAAGCTACTCAATAATTGGAAGGGGTTAACCAAATTCTAAGATAATATGTAGCCGCCTGCGGACAGTGGCTGTAAAATTATCAATTTTGTTGGGTGTCATCCTCCACTACTTTCAGTCGCGCGTAAGCCCACTGGTAGAACGGACACTTTCTACAGTAACCCCTGGCTTCCGTTCAACCAATCCCTAACCAGGTTGATATGCTGTTGATATTAATCATGTCACTTGTATACTCATTTTCTGTCTTAAATGATCACAATGAAAGCAGGTGAATAACTATTCACCCAGAAGAAGGCCTGCGATGAATCAGGCATTTAACTTATCCAGTAATAAGTCTACAATTGATAGTCCTTAACTGAGTGTGGGACAATCGTCACAACCGTCAGTGTACAAACTTTGTAGGGCAAATCTTCATCAACTGAGGTTACGCTACTGGGTAGTTTCAACCTATCCGTGGAAGATGAATATCGACATACATTTCACGGGACTACATCAAACGAATCATTCTAAATATTCATTTCTGTTAATCAGTTGTAAAAGCCCTTTTGGTTTTCTGCACACCTTGTCGACTGGTAAAACACATGCAGTGGTACCATGACAAAAACAGCTTGACGATGCTCCCCGAACAGTACCAGCAGAGTCAACTAACTTAGCGATTTTGTTGGGCGGAGAAACTAAGCCTTCTTCTGTGTCAAGCATTGAAGCTTACTTATTTATTTTGAGCACAACTCTCACTCTATTGAATGAACTGAAACTGCTTGAGATTTTGTTAAAAATTAAACTGTGTCGCACCGAATGTCAAAAAGATAAATAGCATTTTTTGTGTATTATTGAAAATCATCACACATCACACGTTCTAGGATTTTAATATCCGTGGCTTCATCAGGACTAGGCAATTCGCACCGGAAATTCAATACAGATGAAGCTTTCCCCTTCGGTATCATGAAGTTCCCATCGAATTTTCAATTGAACCTGCAAGCAAAAATGTTTCACACGATGTGTCGTTATTCAATGGAAAAACGCCATCAGCAATTTTCACCACAGTTTGGCTAATTGCACGTATGCGTTGTTTCCTGGAGGTGATAGCAAAATAAGTGATGCCAGTAAATCTAATAAGACGCGGTTTCAAGGTGCCGACTGGTCCAAAAGACGTGCTCACAGTAGTTGATTTAAAGGATATTAAGGCTTTGATTGCAAAGAGGAAAGGGGGAAAGCATGCAATTACAGATACATTTAGGAAGCCGCAACTGGCTTTTCCCTACTGACTGATGCTAGACGTGTTACACTTGTTTGAAAACCTCAATATAAGTTGGGAATTTGTCGCTGGTTTATTGAGAATACTAACCTGAGTGGAAGAATTTTTCAAATATGTCATCCTTAGGTAGATAAAAAGAATCACGCGGTTCGGAAACCTCCAGCAGCAACTGTCCGTTTGGTGCAAAATGCCAGTGATGCTGCGTTTGACCGTACCTTGCTCCTGGCAAGTAATCTCCATACCAATGTGGTTTTATGGGCAGTAAAACTGTCTACTTGGTGACCCGTGCCTATCGCGGGAGTCCATATTAAAGTGGTTTTGCCTTGCTCCATGCCCTGCCCGTTGCGGATGAATATGCGCAGATATTTTAAACAGTGACCTCATCTTTCGGCCTATGAACGACTGGCTTAGTGGTCTGGCATGATATAGATTTGTTTGGTAGGATTATTTTCTGGGTGGCTGATGAAAATAGCAAAACATTGGTCAATCCTTGGTGGGCCAAAGGTAGGTTTGGATCACTACGTAATCTAAATAGATACAACGCATCAAATTATGAAATTTAGGAAACAGCAAAATCTTCATCATAAATATCTTTCTGTTAGTACGCATGAGTTATCAGATATCAAGAAACGAGAAATACAGGTAGGCGAAATTACTAATTGCGGGAGAAACTAAGCTAATTCTAATATAAGTTAATATAGTATTCACGATGAAATTCATCGTTAGATTGCGTGATTTGTTCAATAATATGGTTATTTGGACTCACTGACGGAATAAGTTTGTTTAGTTTTGTTGCGAATGAGTAAGTGTAAAGGCCACCAGCGACAACTGGACACGACCACTCCAAAAAATCGCAGATGTTCTCCTCCAGTTGTGGAAACCTTACGGCGAAGTCACCATATGTTGCGCGCACACTGGCACGACCAGGCAAAATGTCCGCGTCTATATAAAGCAAATCGTTGAATAATTTAAAGCCAAAGTCTAAACGTTTGAATGCTACAGAAAACTGAAAATTAGCGAAGAAATGAAAAAGGATTTGGACAAAACTGTACAATATTTCGCATTAGGTTTAACAACAAAATCTAAGAAAAGATGCTCTTTTACAGCCACCTCAGCAAAAAATTGGAACATATATTTTTCTCATTGATTTTATGGAATTCAATTATCCAGAGCAACTTGGGTACTCATATAAGAAGCCTTTTATAAATTTAGATATACCCCGAAAATGCCACAGGAGAATATTCTCTGCTTGAGGATCAGGGTTGAAAGTTCATGCCCAAAGAGACAAAAACAATCCAAAAACCTTAATGACTCATGCATATAACGACTGTGAAATTGGATATTTTAGTGTTCTTTTCAACTGTACGTGGCACTTAATTTCAGGCCCGCATAAATCTTTTGCGGTGCGATTTTTTTCGCGTTGGTGGAAGTCATTAGTTGTGAGCTACACAGCTTTTAACAAGCAACCAGGTGGACTGCTCGACCATGCTGTGCAACAGGTGTTTACTATGAAATTGACAAACAGAGCTGTTCACAGGTACACGAATGAGCAAACAAATCACTGCTGTTGGAGGTGGCAGTTTGTCTTTCAAATTAATTCGCTGCATGTTGCGTGACGTTGAAGGTTAGCATAATCTACCAAAAAATTGGCCACATCACAATGATTGTTCCATTAGCCTATAAGTTTTGTATCACTGAAATCGAAGGTTTATTTTTTTTATCAGTTGCCCACTTCAAGGTCAGTTAATGACGAAAAATTCAAAATGACCGTCTCCCGAGCTCTCAGGTTTTACTTCAAAAATCTACAAAGATTGGTCTCCGTCAATAGGCCTTTGCATGAAAACAAAAAAAAATGTTGATTTATTCGGTAAATTCCAGTATATCAAAGGGGTTTCTCCCAACTATAGCAAGGCAGACTATGAATAATAAGTGATGATCATATGTACACTCGTGCGGAGGAAAAGTTTAGTTACGCCAAAAGTCACATAGGGCTGGTAAATATTTTTCCGTTTCATCCAGGACGTGATGTAGATACGTTTACGTGCAGCGCGTGCTGGAATTTGGTAATACTTGAGATGACACTTGTTGCGCAATACGCTGGTCATCAAGTTATATTTCAATGTGTTACAAAAATGCTTGTCGACAGTCCGAAGACTAGTACGCCGTTGATGCCCACAGGAAACCCGACCTTGGTTTGGGTCCTTAAAGAAGATTAAAATAAGGTCACCAATAAGTCCTTAGTTGAAATGCACAAGACAACAACGCCAAGTTTGAATTCCCTGCTTTTGTCTAACCCAAATCTGTTTGTTTTATTCGGCTTTAAAGTCTCTTTTCAAAAGGGTTCAACATTCCACACTGTACTCCTATTTCCCACTTTACATATCTCTTTACTTCTCGAAGAAGACTAACCGGTCACATACGGAGTGGAAGTCCACGAGTATTTCGTCTCCAAAGGTGTCGTTTTTCTTCTCCCTTACCTGAAGATCCTTAACTTTGTTTTAACATACGGGTCTGCAGCACACCCAATGTTGATCCTTCTAACTTGCTTTTATACATAAAGATTAATAGACGTAGAAAACGATTGCATCAATTTTGCAACGGTTACCAACGACTCTCTCCCAAACCTTTTCACTATTTTGTTTTGATCCCATGCCATGTGAAGAAAAAAGAAACTTGACTTTTTTCCGAATTCTTCGGGATAATCATTGTTGAAACCTTTGGTGAAAAGGTAGTCATAAAGGTAGTCATAATTAACCATTCCAAATTAGACGTGGAAAACGTAAACCCTGAAAATTATTTAACAAACTGTGACTTACTTGATGTAAAGCTTATATCAATGGAAGCCATTTTGTCTTTGTAAAGTGTGCAGGGGATGCTGTCACATGGAGTAATCATCACCGACGTCAATGTTATAGCTTTTACGTCTTTCACATCTGTAGGGGAAGAACAACAGCATAGGTTTCGGTATTACAGTTCTGCGGGAATTTTACGTCAGGATTTATCAGCTAATGGAGTAAACCACATGGCACTTCCGTAAACAATCAGTGTTATCCCTGATGGACGGTTTTCCTCCAGTCTATTTGGGATTTACTGAAAACCTTTGTTGCTGGTTACGGTTATCTAGTGAAATAAACAGTTATTATGATGGGGGATCAAAGTGTTCAGCCAGCAAATCAGAAAATATCCTGTCAAATCAGCCTCCCATATATTCATTCAGGCTGTATTGGGAGGATTAGTGCTCAAGTACTTTATTTTTGGTATGTGAACACAATACCATGGTGTAAAGTGAGCTAGCCAAGATATTACCATGAGCAAATTGTATGAAGTTACTATACAATGAGCGCGCCAATTTTGATGCATTGTATCATTCTCCTTATCGCGGGAACACACTGGAACCAAAAAAAAGATGCAAAACCCCTTGCATTATTCCAAAGCTTACTGCAAGTTTCGTAGTAGGTAGCTGCCGCTAAATGCACCATATGGAGTACCATTACATACGTCAGGCGGATGGAAGGGGGCATCTTAGATGGTGCGAATCAATTACCTTTCCGATAGTGACTGAACTGTTTTTATACCACCTAGTTTGGTAAACTTGTGATAGGCTCAGAATTTTTATGATGTATGCAAGGTCGGTTGACGACAAAATTGTGAACACCAAAAATATACTAGCAGATTGATTCACTTAAACGAATGTGTCATTGATGGCCTTCATTGAATGACAACCTTGATTTTGTCAGTGAAGAATTAGAGTGAATCATACATCCGCTGTCGCGCGCAATTGCTGAAACATACTGGTCATCCGTAACTAAGCACCACTACTGGAATAAATATCATAAATCGCGCAATTCAACAGACTGCGCTATTTGTATTTTAATGTATGGATGATATGGTACCATTGTCGATAATACATTCTAGTGCTTTCCACTTATAGTAGTTCTTTGTTTTTGCAGACCTGTATGCATGGAGACCTAGATACAGAATTGGAGGCAAGAAAAATGTTGGAAATTTCTCGTATCTTGGGTGGGACAGAATTTCATCAAACTTTACTGAGAAGTGGCAGAATCCAGCTGGTTGATGACTCATGTGCTGCTGCATCTTAGTTAAAAATGCGAACATTTTGGATCTCGTACAGATCAAGCACTTTCTGTGTGCTTAACAGTAACACGTTTTCCTTTCGTTTGCGCTCTACCAGCGCACTTCCAGCCTTCCAAAAACGAGGCACCGGATTTTGCGTTGCAAACCTCCTGTTGGTACCTGGTGCGATGGGGCGCAAGACAGGCACACCCAGTGAACAGTGGAATGTGTTTGCCATTTTCAACGCAAGTTATGAGACGCTTCCACAATATAGCATTGCAAAGTACTGGTATGGTTGCGTGGACGCACGAAACGAACAGAGGGTAAACGTTCAACTACAGGCTGGGTTTAAATCCAGAAATATTGCAGCTCATTACCAGCTGATTCTCCAAATAGCTTTTAGTTTTTGCAGCGAAAACTTCATTTATGAAATATTGTCAGCACGTGAACCTTCGAGGAGCAAGTTTATCTTTCGAAAATTATCTTATATGACCATCAAATAAATTATAGTTATTCAAAGAGGGAAGCGTACGAGATATGGAGTATAATTCATATAACCAAGTAGAAAATGTTTGCCCAATTTTTAGTGTGGTTTTTGTGCTGAAGTATCAGCCTGCCGATTAAAATTGATGACATTCTTGCTGCCAGTTTAAGTTGGAACTACTTTCTTGACTATGGGCATCACATAATTTTGGGCCACCTCCAGCTAACCTTTCTCCAGCGAGAGGTCACCTCAAGGTAAATTAGCATAGTGGGATGGCAGAAAAATATCGCTACGTGATGAGTCTATCCCCATTACCTAAGCTTGCCGGCCTAGCCAGATCTTGCACAGTTCAGAAGTTTGACAAAGCCTATTACAACATGGATTTAAGTTGTTACTTGAATAAAAAACACCACAAGTACAGGTTTTTTAAATTTGCATTCTCAATATCCAGCAACATATAACAAATCAGAAAAGAAATTGTCGTGAGTGGCATTATTTTTACTGGGTCGACGCCGCTGTATTGTTCTTCTATATGTGTTGGATACACCAGAGAATGTTCACAGGCACATCGATGATTAGATGGATGATGAAAGTATGTACGGCTTTCGATGATTATTACTTTGGTGCTCTGCCCAGATCGATACATTTGTGGTATAGCTGCAGGAAAATGAAACATCGATATATTTAACTTCTTCCACTGCTTTACTCCAGGACTTGATACCAACGCGTAGTATGGTCAATCATACTGGAATTTCGGAGTGATATAATTTGTTAGAAATCATCAGTCCACTGATGGTGTGGAACTAATATGAGTTGCGAGCGCCTATTCTATGTTGTCTTTGACGAATTTATGCTCACTGAATATTTGACGGTCAACATTTCATTTCCAAACGCTTATGAACTCAGGGTGGGTGTACCGTTTGCCCAGCAGGAATCAGTCCGGCTCATTACCTACGTGTCACTTGGTCATTACTGTTTACTTCTCGACGAAATTGTGTTCTAGACATGCGGCATGTCGCTGAATATTATATTTAAAATCTCTGGTCTCTTGAAATATCATATGATTGACTATGTTTGCGTCACCCGTAGACGTTTGATCCTAAAACAAATGAAGAACATGATATGAATAGGCCAGTATGGGATCCACCGACTTCAGCAGCTTTTGCGCCAATCCACAGGGTGTTCCGTTCACTATGAAAAGCTAAATCCATCACATCAGACTGCAGCACTTCAGTGTTCTAACCTGTAAGACCGGCGGTGATAATTGACGCTGCTGCCAAACGGTTTACGAGCCTTCTGCAAGAGCGTTCTTCGGAAATACGGAATTCACGTGCGTGGACAAACAAAGGTATGTTCCGTCCACGGGAAGCTTCGCATGGATGACATTCCAGACTATCGTTCCTAGATCCATTACCCTTCTAGGGTCTGCTTTATTAACATCTCAGGTGAGATTGGCTCGACTGATTCTGAGTCAACGTCAGTATTCGTCTTAATTGACCTTATCCACGGAGGAGCTCGTGGACCATGACAAGGTGTATTAATCATCGGTGGAATCTCGCCCTTGGGTATGGGCAACGGGGCGCCGATTCGAGCATGAATTCTAGCATACTACATGGTTGCCGCTATTGAACTTCTTTAATATGTCTAGCAATTGATGCAATACACGAGAGCTACGTGCCACATCAGTGTCCAATAAGGTCGTCATACCTGGTTGTCCGACCTGGAGCATGCAGTTGACATAGTTCTGTTAGGTTTTGACTCGAAAGAAACCTGTGTTGTGTTGAATAATCTGACTCGTTGCGTGACACTGCGATCAGAAATAGTTTACATCCTGGCCACCATCCCGCCTGCAAGAGTCTATTTTGCCGGGAATGGAACAAAGTGAGTTTTTGGCCTTGCTCGTTTTGTGCCGTGTATGGTTTAAGTCGTGGCAGGCTAGACAATTCTAAATATACGATTGACCGAAATGAGATCTATATATGACCTTTAAACAACAGTGCCATTCGCACAAATTCAGAGTCAAAAGTTTGTAGCCGGCCTTTACTTCTGTGATCACAGTATTATATCATTTTGGGGAGTAAAATGGATCAGAATGGCCAACTGTGAACAAGAACTTTTTCCCAAGAGAGGCATATGTAAACCACCAAGTATGAACTGTGGCTGTATGCAAACCTATCTTCGTCAACGTGAGTTAATAATTCGCCCGAAACATTGTCATTTGTGCTGTGGAGTCTCCAAATCAAACAAGTGATAATTAAATATTAGCTGAATAAATCCAACAAAATAATGCACAAAATGTGCTGGTAGGAGAATAGTCAACAGACTAAAAGATCTTCCTTATAACAGTTATGCAATTGTCCAACTCATTCCAACTTTATTGTTCCCCTGCGCACCGTTTCATCACTCCGAAAGGTAAACAAATGGTTCTGCCATCAAATAATAAGCGGCGTAAATCCACAGAAAAAGAAGCGTGCATTTAGCAAAGGTTATATGATATTGACACACATATTAGGGTAGAAATTCGCCTTAGATGTGAGGACACTCTATGATGAAAAGCCAAAGATCCTTCCACAGATGTTACAATATTGCAGGGAAAAATCAGCAGTATGAACATTTCCGCTATAAATTTATCACGAGAGTCTATTCGTTCTACGCAGCCTTCAGGTTTCCCAGGGTACTCCTGAAGATTTGATATCCTTAAGTAGGTTAAACTTTATCTTATTCCGCGGGCACTGTGCATAAAAATACCCATTAATTCCGTTGACGTTTTGACATCAGCCAGCCTGCCGTATTGCGTATACCAGATGCTGCTGTGTGAGCTTTCCTAGTGCGGTGGTGTTTAACGTGATATGCACACACAAAATATAACAATATCCTGCAGCTATCGAGCATGTGATTTGTGCGCAAATTGCTCTCAGCGTTCAAAACTGGAGCGGTAAAAAAAGGTTTTGGTCCAGGCAAAATTGCCAGCAGAATACAGTCTCGTGGCGCTTGCACACTTATCACACAGCACCATATTTGCTTAACACAACATGTGCTGAGTGTCACGAACCGAGAATTATCGGCTGCTTTAAAATGAAAAGCAAGATAGCTCACCTGTTGCAGGACAGTGAAATACTGGAGTTCTGAATAACGGAGGGCATTTGGAGCAGGACATGCATAAACGATGGTCAAAGATTTCTGGGTGAGGAACCGGTAATTTACGATCCAAAATGACACAGCATTCCAGTCATTATCCCGTGAGCTAAGGCTAATTCCCCCTCACATTCTGCGAAGGAATTCTTCATGTCTTATCCGTCTGTGCTTAAAGCTCAAGAGAATAAAAAATGGTGAGAATAATGATGAGATAATAATGGGAGTTATTATTGAGTATTACACTTCCCCCCAGAATGTCACACAATGGAGGCTTTGGGAACGGTTTTCATATATCATGCTAGACAATGCTTCTCCAGTATAATAAATTAGGTGAAAATCAACCAATGTAAACAGAAATTTCTTTGAGGCACTGTCATTTTGATCACATTGTAGGCCAAGTAGCGAGACACACGATATTTCTTACATATATTACCTTTGTCCTCTTGATCTTGAGATTTTTTAGAATCAGAAATTGCCCCACAAAATACCAAGAAGCCTTGCCAAAGCACGGTTGCCTCTTCTATTTTGCGTTAGTAATATCATCAGGAATTCAATATTTTGGCGCCGTCATAGGATTAAATATATAATGTCCACTGCAAGTTTCAAAATTAAGTGGCGTCCTGTCACGATTCACATTCAAAAGCCACGAATTTTGAAGGAACCCGAACAAAACTCATCATGCATTTTTAATAGTTAGGTTTTAGAACTTTGGGATCTATCAAATCAAAATGGTTGATAATTGGATTCGTGTAGTTCCGCAATACCCAGGAGGGTTTTCGAGGAACAGCCGGAACAATAAAAGTTAATCTCCCTCCGGCGAAAAGTTCCAGGGAATTTGAAACAGCAAAATGAATACGCTGTCCTCTGCGGTAAAACTATGGTGGCATAAAGGCGGTTTTTTCAAGCCATCTGCTTGTTTACACCTATAGAAGCATCGGGGTTTTTTCCACGGGGAAGGGTGGTTTAGAAGTAGTTGGTCGTCACAAACGCACACCGTGATTGCCTGAACGGAGGTCGACAAGATATTCAATAGACACAAAATACATTCTCGTGAACACGGTGTGGCTTCAACCGTATCTACTGTGAGTAGCTAACTCCAGATTCAGGTATATAACAACTACTCTATATGCGGTCATGCCAAGTGGGTCCCATTTTTGAATCGTCGGCTCCAAATTTGATTTCCGAAGGAAGCCGAACCAACACCTGCTAACGTTTTAGACTTTATTTCAGAGGTAACAGAAGGATTTCTCAAACAAAGCACTGCATTCCGTCACTGTTTTGTGGGAAGACCCAAGTTTGTTTATCTCAGATAAAGCACTACTACTACATGGGCACCATCAAATAAACATTCCTCGCACAGATCTTTATTCGCCGACGACTCGGCAGACGTCACTACAGAAGCCATTCTGAATCCTTCACCAGCCAATAACGTGACCCTTTTTTCCAGTAAAATGGATCAAAACAGACGATGATGAATACAAAAGATTAGTTTTCTGTGCTTTTTACCAAGGTTTGCCACATTCCTCTAGAGCTCCAATGGTCTCCCAGTAGGTCACTAAAATCTGTGTTAAGGTCCGCGCGCGTAATTCCGCAGCTTCTTTCCACATCGTAAGCTACTTGGGTCGAATTCGGACTTTACGCCACCTTCTCTTCCGTTTTCTGGTGATCCCGATGCACTGGTAGGAGGCAACTATAACAAGGTAATCAGGGCCACGTGCGCTCTACTGGAATGATTTCCAATTAACAGTCGACTTTACGCTGTTTGGCTGGGTGGCTCGATTCATAATAACGAATCTGGAGATATTAAGCGGTGTTCATTTGTTGCAAACGTGGGCTCCGGTATATGGCAAACCTGACCACGAAGAAAGCGGTGTATGGCAAGATTTCATCCAGTTGTTTCTGGCAAGAGGACGTGCGGATATCGCGATCGGGACAAATGATATGAATGCTTTGGTCGGTCGAATAGGTCCCGAGCAGGCTCATCTAAGCTGCTCAACTGAGGTGGACACCCTCCGTACAGAAACTTTGAACGGACTTCATTCGTGCAATAAGCATCACGTAGGATACAGCATGAGTTTCTAGCACAAATGCTCACAGTGCGTCATGTGGAGGCCGGCAACTGTGACCAAGTGTCAAGATCTTCTGAATCGTGTGTCAGTCAGCCGCCGGCAAAAAACTACGATCCGAGTTTCTCAAGTATTTTGGAGTGCACCATTTGCCTCTGAGGACGCCATTTTGTCGGGACGCAATAGTGTCACTTTTCTTGCGCGACCGCGCCAGCTGATGCAAGGTGTTTTTCAATTTATCACTCAAAAGGCATCTTTGTAGCGCAATAATATCTGTCTAGTTCGGTTGAATAGATTTCAGAATTTGACGAACATACAGCAACGGGAATTTCCACAACCCATGAAGAATTGTAAAATAGGTCATTTTCACAGGCCCGCCTTCACTTGCCACACTTATTGACCGCTGAATAGCGTCAAAAACAGAAACCTTTTTTGATAACCAGAAAACAATACCCTCCAGATGCTATGATGATGGGCGCAACCTTCCAGACCACAGTGGAACAAAATCGTGTAAGTACCATCTCGCCATCGGTCTAGGGACAACAGCTATTATGCCATACATATTGATTCATCAGAAGTTTATGGGATGAAAACTGGGTGTTGCCCCGTCTGGCTTCAATCTCTCATACATTCACTTCGCGATGGTACATGAAGGGGGCATTCCCTTGTGACAGCCAAAGACGGCTTTTATTTTTGTTTGGCCTGCCGCTATTGAGCCTGTTGATCGTCAGAAACTATGGCGGTGTCTTGTGATCAGGTACACATCTTCCGAATTTTGTGAATGATGAATGGTTTGTGTGTCCCCCGCCGGTACTTGGCACCACCTAATGAAACTAGTGTCCCAAGTCCCTAAGGCCAAAACTGTCATGGAGCAGTGCCGCTTGATGCCCTTCCTCTTTAGCTTCCTAGTTGATGTGCTGCCTGGCCACCAGTGACTACTAAACATTACACAAGCCCTGTGAAAACAGCAAAGTTAGCAATGCTGACGTGCTCAAGAAATACTTTTGATATGGCAACTACCCCCACTAGACCAAACTTCACTTTTAAACGGCTACGTTGGTTAGGTCACGGACATTGCAAGCCATATAGCTGGTAACTTATTTATGTTGCGAAACGGCGCCCACGGGCGCTGGGTCAGTGCACTGGGAAATCCAGCGAGGCTCCCCTCTCCGAAAGTGGGCTTTCGCGAGTAGGAGGGACCAATGAATACCGATCTTATCAAATGTAGTTTCTCTCATTTTATGTAGCTATTGTATTTATCCGACGTTATAACCGAAAGTTCATATACATTGTACGGCCATTCGTTTCAAATGGATTGCGCCATAATATCCTTCTCCATTTTATTATCATTCTGAGGACCTTCCCAGATACCCCCTGGAAATCATCGTAGAAACCTTCTGGAATTAGGCTGGGAAGGCTGCCATATATTAGTTTATTAACGTACAAGACATACTGTTGGATGCAAATGTCTGTCACGCAAGCCCTACAAGGGTTACGTGCTAATTATTTCCATCGTGTATTGGTTTAGAGAAAACGGTCCTGAAGGTATTCTGGGTTGCATTCCCCGTTCTGACTACGAAGTTCCATGCCTTCTATTCCTTGTCGAATGCAATGGTTCCGGTAAAGCTGATCGCGTGCAAAATTGCAGAAGATCCCCGTCCCAATATCTCCAGAGTTCTTGAGAATAAATTTATATACATGGAGCGTTTGGGCATTGATCAACTTACATCGTCTACTATACATCTCCACCGACAAGTCCTTATCCCTGACAAATAACTCGCTCATTACCTGAGTGTTCATGCGGAAGCTTGGTGCCCTAACGCTGTTGTCACTCACAAAAAGCAAAAGCGACTTCTGCCTATTCCCTTACTATATTTGTGATTGCATCACCTGTGCTTAAAGTTTTCGTGCTTTGCCAGGGCATTAGAATCTCATGTGAATACCCCATCCGGTTAAAGAAACCCGGACGCTAGCACTCTCCTCGGCATTCTGGGCTTCAGCAAGTTTGGTTACGTAAGAAATAAACATGTGACAGTACGCACACGTTCTGAGGTCTCCGCTGCACAGTGATGAACACGTCAGCTCCATATTTCACTCCCGAGTATATCATAGTTAAACTAAAACTTAGACTCAAGAGCGAAATCGCGGAAACATTGATCTGCAAAGCATACGCAAAAGAACAAAATAGGCACACCACAACAAAATGTAATTGTTTATATGTAAAAATAAATCCTATTAAAACCTGCAGCGAGCTAATAAAACACATAATCACCTTCCCCAAGTTATGCCATAGGTTCTTGTATCACGTCAAAATGACTCACCTCGAGAATGTTTTCTCAGCTTGAGAGACCCTAAAAACTATTTTCAAGCCGCTTCAACGAATCACATTGCCCGAGTCCGCTCCTGGTATGCGGAGGCAACAGAGCGAAAAAAATGATCGTGCTGATGGTTCTATTCATGATGTAGTTCAGATTGATTTGTCTGACAAGAACGAAACACGTGTGCATTATTCAGTTTGCGCGGATCTGAAGATTCCCAGAAAATCGCATGCATTTGCACAGCCATACCGCACTTCTAGCCTTTTTTAGATGTGCCTTTTACGGTTATTTGCGACTGCTGAGGATTCAAACAACTACATCCAGCAAAACGTCTGAAATTTCAATGTTACACGCAGAATGATCCAATGCCTCACGCATGATGTAGTCGGAGCTGATGTCGCTTCGGGGCCAAAATACTCCTCCACATACCTGATTTGGGTGTGTCTGGCGGTGGGACGCCAGATGCAAGAGTACTCATCGGAAGCAAGATTACTTTGCAAACGGTAGCACAAAATTTATTGCACACATGAAAATTTATTGTTGTTAGCGTCAGGATATCTGGGAACTTTTGTGGAGAATCCGTCTTGAATGTGAAGACGCACTCTGCTGAAAAGCCGAGACGCACTGTAAAGCTGTTTCATTCTTATCGTGGTTAATCAGCAGGGTGCATTACTTTACGCATCTTCTCAATGTGTGTGCGAAACCCACTGCTGTTAAGCGGCTCGTGGTGGGGTGGTAAGTGCTCAAGCAGGTAAAAATGTGGTCCAGGAATCGGGACATTCTGGAATTCCGTGAGGCGCGCACTGCAGGTGTTTCCCGATAAGGAACGTTTATTCAGGATACCTGACCCCCTCAAACGATTTGAGGTTGCATTTCAGTTTTACAACCAAAAGTGTGTTGCCCATTTGTGTTTGAAGTCACCCGCATTACTAGTACTTCACAATTCAGCGAGCTCGCCCAAAAGCAGCGCCTTTTCTTCTGGCAGAATTTGCACACTTGTTATCCTCATCTTCAACTTATGTGGTGATCCAAATTGATGATAAATAAACAACTATCACTTGATGATGTGGATGGATGTTCGCATCCCTGTGGGGCGAACACTAAACCGCCCGTGAACCGGGGAAATTTCTAAACAGGTGTGCTTCACATGAAGAATGTAAGCACTACGATATATTGACGAATCAGTCCTGAAGGATCCGGCTAGGGGAAAACCTTCCATGCCCTACATGTGTCTGGTTTGTGTGAATTTGTGGAGAGCTGGTGCGTCAAAACAGGTGAGATTGCGGGTGAGATTACACTCACCGAAAGCGTGATATAGCGTTATTCTAAAATGTCGTTGGTGTAAAATCGCTTATGTTTCCTGTGCTTTCACGTTTGCCTCGTGCAGTATTCCTTCCTAATTTCAGTGCAAATGTTACAACCTAATCATTGAGTTTGGAATGAGTAAATTTGCGAAAGCCCCCGAGTTTTGTTAAACAGCCAGTTCTTGAAACAAAAAAATCGAGATCACATATGTATAATTCAACAACTACCTGGATCATAAAATGCTTAGTGCTCCGGTTCAGCCTGTGCTACACGACTTATGGAACAAGCGTGCATACTATGTTGGCACACAGTCGTGCGAAAAAAACTTACGTGGCCTGGCAATTGATATCATATCACGCTTGGTGCGCGTGAAATTCTGCGTGCGGTTGACAGTGGTTGTATGCTGTCAGCATATGGAGTAAAATGAACGCTTGCAACTTAACATATCAGACAACGATGCCATCCTCCTACCTGCTTGGAGAGTAGAGTAATATGACCTTACAATAAGGTTGACCAGTTCTGAAAACCCTAAATGCAATAATACTAAAAGACAGTGGATTTTTCATAACGGTTATTCCATATAACTGGCTCAAATAAACGTGAGACTTTAGGCTTTTCAATTTCTGTTTTCAGCGCCACCCAGGATAAGTTATTGTTACCTTGTCTAACGAGTGAATATTTCAGCTAGACAACCTTGACAATGATACATGATGACTGAACACAAAATGTTCAGATAAATGTATTTTTGCCCGCTGAACTCTGCCTTATTTTTCTATCGCTTCATTGCTTTGAACTGATTTGTTTTCTGGTAAACCTCAACTTACCAGTAGAACATCACCGCGTGTGCTGGGATACTATATATAATTTGATTACTATGCTGCTGTCCCAGAAGAGGTATCGTCTAACGAAATCAAACGCACCACAACAGATACAAAACTGCTATGAAACCCTTGTTCAATTCTTTCTGTCCGGATTGTCATGGATAATATCGATGTTCTTCCCGAAAATTCATGTCATTACTCCATAGACTGTTATTCTTATTTCGTTCCTGAAATTCGCCTAAACACCATCTGCAGCATGTCACAACTGATCGCTCAGTGGCCGCATATGAACCAAACAAATGCTCTGGTCGACAGCCATAATCCAATGAACGCTTTGGTCATCTGTTAACACTGGCAAATTTACAGGCCTAGCCCTCCAGAAACTTTGCCCCTGTACGCCATGTAATAACATACCAAAATAGACACGTAGCAAAACCACTGATATTCCTCTCAGCAGCTGCTTTCCGTTATTGGCAACGTACCTAAATTTTCCGAGTGTAATCAAAGAAAGCTTACTCTTCAGAGACGTTTGAATGGATTGCTCGTTTGAACTATCTAAACTGTCGTCGAATACCACCGCAAGCTGAAGAACTAATTCAGGGCAAGTGTAATTGTATTTGTATAGGTGCTCAAGTGAGTCTAGTACTGCCGACGATAACAGCGCATCCGCGCCCACAACCCAAGTGTTAAAATTGGCCTTGTGCTCCGTCATTTCATCCCAACCATTCGAAAACGATTCCCTTGTATTTCTGTGTGCGCATACATGTAGGCCAACACGCGGCAGGTATTAGCCGGTCATTGCAAATATTAGGTCAGTATTTCCCATGTTAAGGTTAGCTCTGATTAAAGATTATTCACATTTGGTCATAACTGCTCAGATACTCAGCAAATATGTTTCAGAAATGAAGATCCGTTCAATTGAAAATATTTCAAACCACTTGCGAATTTGCTCCTCCGTGTGGTCAGCGGAAAAACCGAGGTAGCATTACCTAAGCATTTTGAGGTAAAATCAGCAACCGGCAGATGTCACCAATACTTGAAATCTGATTAGATGTTGCAGATTTATGTTTTGAGTGATCATTAATCTATGTCTGATTTTTCCTTGCCATACTGTTTAGGTAACATCACACAACAATTTGAATTCTTGGGCAAATAAGTGTCAGGATACAATTTTCGAAATGGTTTCGTTGTTTATTCCAACTTCGTAGATATTAGTGAATTTTGTCCAAGCTTTGCTCAATGGCACCAAGTTAACATGTTAATCCACCATACCCCTGCTACGCGGGATTCATAGCGCTAAATAAATAGTGCGATTCATCAGAAACTACCCGGATTATCGGCCGGTTTTATGTACGCCCCATGGGGATGCGGACATCTATCATCATCATCAAGTGGTAGTTGTTTATTTATCACCAAGTTGGAGCACCACATTAGTTTAGGACAACGACAACACATGTGCAAGTTCTGCCAGAAGAAAAGGCGCTACTTTTTGGGTGAGCTCGTTGAATTGTGAAGTACTAGTAATGCGGGTGACTTCAATCATGACTGGCTGATACAGTGCCTCTCGGCCTTTCAGCACTATGTGTCCCCGCACTCAAGACTAAATCCCGAACGAATATTCCGAAATATCCTGCCACCACCAACAATACGTCTTTCTGTGTGCACCGTTTTTTTGGCCAGAATATTTGAGCGACTACATTCTGCAAACATTTCCCGTGTACCTTGCATTCGGTGCCCAGGGGCGAGAGTCCACTGAGGATTACTATGTGGCATGGTTCACGACCTCCTCGGTGGACACGGTCGTTTAAGACGAATACTGATGTTGGTTCAGAATCAGTCGAGCCAATCTCGAGATGCTGATAAAGCAGTCTGTAGAAGGGTAATGGACCTAGGATCAATAATCTGCTATTTGTCCTCTCAGGAACTTGATCCACATAAAGCTTCCCCAGGACGGAACACACCTTCTTTTTTCCACGCTCGTGTATTGCGTGTTCCCGGAGCACGCTCTAGCCGAAGGAACGCAAACGCTTTGTCAGCAGCATCGCGCAGATTGCTTGAAAGTACCATGTTTCTACAATCATAGTATTACCGCCCACTGGATACAGGTTACCGCTATACTAGTAATCACTTTTCTTCTTTCGACTGGTCCTTGGAACCCCTCCTGTGTATTGCCGAATCCTAGGAATCTGTATATTAACGACTGTGACTTGCAACACCTCCAAAGTTATAATGGCCATATACAAAAAGGTGAAAAATTTAGTTCGGGTTCATTCAGTACCCACGGGCTTTCAAAGTGAAACGTGACAGGACGCCACTTACTTTTGAAATTTCGTATGTTTTTCTGTTTAATCCTACAAAGACGCCATAATACTGAATTCCAGACGATCTCATAAACGTAATATATCTTACGCAGGCTTGTTTTGTCGACGCTTCTTGGTATTTTGCGAGGCGATTTGTGATTCTGAAACATCCCAAGGTCAAGAGGACGAGGGTAATACATGTAAGAAACATCGTGCGCTCTTCAATCAAGCATTATTTCTGAAACCTTGCTTTCTAGTCTGGTGTTTCATGTCATTTATCCGGTAATGCGTATCACACTATTCATTAGAAGTTTCGCTACTTAGCCTACGATGTTGTGCTCAAGGTGACTGTGCTCTAAGTGGGTCCTAATCCCTGAGACTGATTTCGACCTAACTTATTATACTGGAGAAGCATTGTCTCTCATGATATATGAAAACCGTTCCCAAAGCCTCCATTGTGTGACATTCTGGGGGGAAGTGTAATACTCATTATTAACTCCCATTATTATCTCATCATTATTCTCACCATTTTTTATTCTCTTGAGCTTTAAGCACAGACGGATAAGACATGAAGAATTCCTTCGCAGAATGTGAGGGGGAATTAGCCTTAGCTCACGGGATAATGACTGGAATGCTGTGTCATTTTGGATCGTAAATTACCGGTTCCTCACCCAGAAATCTTTGACCATCGTTTATGCATGTCCTGCTCCAAATGCCTTCCGTTATTCAGAGCTCCAGTATTTCACTGTCCTGCAGCAGGTGAGCTATCTTGTTTTTCATTTTAAAGCAGCCGATTATTCTCGGTTCGTGACACTCAGCACATGTTGTGTCAAGCAAATATGGTGCTGTGTGATAAGTGTGCAAGCGCCACGAGACTGTATTCTGCTGGCAATTTTGCCTGGACCAAAACCTTTTTTTACCGCTCCAGTTTTGAACGCTGAGAGCAATTTGCGCACAAATCACATGCTCGATAGCTGCAGGATATTGTTATATTTTGTGTGTGCATATCACGTTAAACACCACCGCACTAGGAAAGCTCACACAGCAGCATCTGGTATACGCAATACGGCAGGCTGGCTGATGTCAAAACGTCAACGGAATTAATGGGTATTTTTATGCACAGTGCCCGCGGAATAAGATAAAGTTTAACCTACTTAAGGATATCAAATCTTCAGGAGTACACCGGGAAACCTGAAGGCAGCCTAGAGCGAGCAAATCTTCGTCGGTGACTTCCGCGTTACGATTTTCTTATCCCCGTTCGGCAACCGACATTTATATGGTTTCAATATAACAGCACGCTTCATGAAAACCAATAAGTTGCTGTTGTGTCGACTTATTATGTTGACCACATGTTTAAGAAATCACCGCATTATTCTGATGTGAACGTTAGCGTTTCACACACATATCGACAATGATCATACAAAACAATTTGTTGCCAATATAAAATTTCTAGCGTTGGCTGAATGTTGAATATTTTTGAGCCCATTGTGAATACCTAACAAAGTTTCTGAAATTACTCATACACGACCCAATATTACAATTTTCAGTAAATATGGTCTGAATGAGAACTGCTAACATGTGTTTGCCAGAAAGCCATTTTGGTCCATGTATTAGGTGGCTCTTATCGTTCGTGTGATGGTTCACATTTGTACGCCTTTGCAACCTTCGTTTCCGCCCATATTTTGTGACGAGGTGCTAGTTGCATTGGAGGACCTTTCGCTAATTAAGCAGATCAGAGAACTTTCTGGTTCTATCACTCTGCTAGTGTTCAACTGTAATCCGCCTCACTGTTTTCCTCCTAATACTTCACTGACCACTTTGCACGTCTGTAGTTCTAGAGGGCATCTAGGCTTAGAAAAACTTCAGTAATATTTTCCGCTCACTATGTTTTTCCCTTAAAGCGTTGATTTTTAATTTTATTCACCGGTCAAGTATGCGTCGTCACTAACTTACCCACATAAGTCGGAAGGGCAAATCTTATCGTCTTCATGAGTATCTCGAAGCACTTCGAAAATGAGCCAATTGTGACACAAGATTGGCAGGGTAATAATGATGGGCATTTACACCAGGTAAAGAATACTTGATTTTGTCCTGTGCTTATCTCTAGCTAGAACAGTTACCCCTCCATCTCAACGGAGTTTTTCTGGTCAGTCCACTAGACTCGGGTGTTCTGCACTTATTAGAGATTATCAGCAGTAGATATTCTCGGTAAAGACAGGATTGGAAATCCGGACAGCTTAGGTGTGACTTAAGCGTGTTGACACTACTCCAGTATCACCCGCTGGATGCTTCTGAATTTTCATGTTTGAACTGGCGTAGGTTCTTACTCTTGAGCGAATTTATTCGTTCACACGACTCCTTCAACAACCACACAGTAACTGTCTCGAAAGTGTAGATCGATTGGCCTGACTTGCAGGGACTACCAGCACTACATGCGCTTTGCGACGTCCCGGGTAATTCTGACTGATTGTAGGTGGTCTTGGCATTTGTAAGATTCAAGTCCACATCATTTTGCATGAATATGCGTCTTTCATGCGTCTCTTATTGTATCCCTTAAAAGTAAATCTTGTCGTCTGTCATGGTGGTCGCCTCATTTTTATGAAATGACTTGGAGACGTCTCACTTGTGTTCAACTTCAGTCGAAATAGAGATTTGTGCGTGTATTAAACATACCAACTGCGACAGAGGTGCCCTGTTCTTCCTCCATGAACGGCTGGTCATTTTCACACTCTCTCTATGAAGAAATGCAGTCCCTGAAAGAAGTCGAATAGCCCCATAAACACTTTTCAAGCAATACGCGCTCACAGTTCCCCACCGCCGGCGATAAAAACGAAAACCCAGTATCAGCCACATTGCTTATCGTTAACTACATATATCCTTCAGTATATTTGCTGGATAACTTTGGGTGTGATTATACGCCATTCTGGATAGGTCTGTAAGTGTTAATATTGGGCCCCTCTTAGGTCCAGTCTAAATTCCAAATTTTCTATATCTGTAAACAATCCAGGAGCAGAATTTGGTCAGAATCCATCTAACTGGACACAAGCCAATATACTTGCACAAAATCAGAAAATTTTATGAAGGTGGTGGACTAGTGTTATTAACAAGAGCAGTCCATTTTAAGGGAAAGATGAAGGTGACTACTAAGATGTTTTGCGTAAAATGACCTGCTACTCATTCTCAGCGCAAATTTCCGTAAATGGTTCATTTATTATTTGCCCCCCCATCTGTGTGTTTCATCATTTACGCCAGTCTTCTTTCTTACTGAAGCTGTTGTATTTTCGGCAATGCCCAGAATTTTGCTAACAGATTAGGTAATCGCAACGTGAACCGCGAAGTCCTCAAACGCCTTGATAGTTGATAATGATCTGCAATTACTTTTGCGTGTCTTGCAGATGTCCTTAATTTCCCTAGTAAGACGCAGTAATTTCAAGTAAGGAACTGACCGCTTAACAAATGTCTTCATCTATTAAAGCTTTTCCACGGTTTGCCACTTGTTAAGAACCATAATCCTCAGCTTCTCATACATAACTCTGGTATCCTGCGAACGAGCGGATCGAATACAACACCGTCTCGATTCGCCACACTCTCAAACTACCTAAAATCGAACTTGAGAATGGCAGGTAGGTCTCAATTTTGTGAGAAGGCTATTTCGAGGCAATTACAGATGATCGAAATATGCTTGATCTTCTGAAAGCTTTGTCCTTTCAATACCTTTCAGGCAGTTCTGTATATTGTCATTCACGTGCTGGCCTAGGAGAAACATTAAGTTTGACGTTAAAGTTGATTCTTCTTCTGCACCTTTCAAGTTCAGTTTCAGTTGCCCACCGCACACCTCTGTGTACAGTTCAAGTCATTTTTTTCAATGTTTACTACACATAGCAGTAGTAATATGATTCTTGCTTTTTTTCATCACCTGTTGGTGACTGATCTGAGCAAAATTTTCATGGTCCTTTCTGGCGCCCCTTTCTTACAGACAACGCAAATAGAAACTGAGATCAATAAAATTATGGACCAAAATATCAAACTCATTCATGTGTCTATCTATCTTCTTGTCCGCTCAATTTGCGCCATTTCAGAAATTGTCAAGAATGTGCAATTTGTAGTCGATCGAATGAGGTAGTCTGGCTTCGTACCGATCTCCATTAATATGTCATGTTACATGACACTACCGGTTAGGTTTTGCCATACGAATCAGACAGGTCCTGCAGTAGGGAGACCAGCGGAAGGTAGATAAATGAAAATTTACGCAGTGTTTCTCTAGCTTTTGATTCTAATCTGGATATTGTAGCTCTCCAGAGTTCGAATGCTGCAACTGCAGTGACGCCCATTCGTCGCGCTCGCCGCTCAAGTATCTGACTTTACTGAGTTCTCCTGTGCTCCGTTCCCGGGTATTACGCCTGTTGGTCAAAAATGGCAGCTGTTTGGCAACGTAAAGTGTGGTACCTCTGAGGAGATGACGCATTCACAGGTAGGTCGGTATATCGTATCGATGCATGCCGCATATTTTGGGTGGAAATAACCAAGGATACTAGAACACATTATTTTGTCCGTCACCAAAGGGCTTCACTAAACCCTTAAATCCAGTTAAATGGATTTATATCCATCCAGAGCTTGAGAACATCAAACAATAAGGGCCGGAATTTAGTAGGAAGCGGGCTGAATTTGGGATAAACATGCAGGATTACTAAGATATTTACTGCAGTTAATCGACCATGTGGTACGTGCAAACTTTCACTTGTAGTCTAATCTAACACTTAGGGGAATCCTATGGATAAAAAGAGAAGAGTTCTTCATATAATATTTAAATGCTTTTAATAAGTTTCTTTTCGAAATGGTGCCTCATCAGTGAGCGCGATACATTTTTCTTACTTTCGTGAGTACCTACCAAATGCCGTCCACCGCAATCTTCCCATTAAAAGTTCCCTACATATATTGTGCATTTGATCTTAATTATTGCTCTATCCCTCGTTGAGACCTCCAGTTTTATGGACACTTTCTTAGTAAGCGTTTGAAAGGCTATCCGTTGTGAAGTCAATTCATTTTTAAAAAAGCGAGCAAGACACCGCGTGCTCTCTGCTACGACACGAACCGATTTTATGGCCTAGCCAACAACTGCAATGATGATTCTGTATAAACGGTGTGAATTAATGGCCAGAGTTTTGTTGGTCACCAAAATGACAGGAAAGGCGTGTCGGTGAACTGGTCCGCTTTATGACTGACACCATCCTCTGGGGGCGGCAAACAACTGTTGTGTTAAAACTCTGATGGTTAGGTACACGAGACGACTAGCGGGCGGTTGACTCAATAATAAATCAGTTTTTTCTGAGCGCATACTTTCTGCAAGACACTCAAATACAGTGGTGAAATATATTGCTGCATTTTGTTGTCCTCCAAGATATAGGCCCAAAATGAGCACAGGGTATTCCCAAAATTAATTAATTTTGGAACCGCTGCATCTCGTTCTCATGCAACCATGCAAACGTAGCAAGCAAGGCGTATCACATCACAAAGATGACTGATGATTCACTTGACTGTCGTTTACCGGTCCCAAAATGCTCTTCTACGTACAAATAACGTAGATCCTGGAACCTACCGATCAACTAGTTCAAACTAGACAACAAACGGATTACTTTCCTAGCAAACAGAACCAACACGCGGCCACAGTTAAAAGCTGTTTGGATGTTTAGCTTATAGTTGGTTCTTGAAACGTTCTGAATATTTATTGATCTGGAGCAGTAGGTTCCACACACTTTCAATTCTGAAATGAAACAAGGGTAAGAGCATGGTATAGAAATCCGGAGCAAACTAATCGCGCGTCATGAATGCCACTGGTCGCTCCTAGATACAAACATAAATTTGGGGGGGAATCTCCCCAATGGATTAAAATGTTCTCCTCGACTAAGTCTAAGTACCAATTTGCATTTAATATTACTCTTCAATAGGAGACAATACCTGGGTTCCATTAGACTATCTATTTCATTTCATGTCAGAACACGTTTCGCAAAAAACTATCACATCAACTAGTGCAGTAGGCCTCAGCAGTCGACTATAAGGCTATATTTAATAAACATCAATATCCCAGTACTATGACCCTCTTTGGACGACCTGAATTATATTATGGGAAACACAAGTGCGTCAAAAGTTTGACCATCGAGCTCTGTTGAATGAACTAGGGATAAGGAGTGGGCAGGATCCCCACATGGTCGCCAACGGTCTTAGATAAATATCAGTAGTTATTAACCATCACGAAGAGACTAAGCCTTACCAAATACGACGGTTTGTGTACCTCGACAACCCACTGAGCTTTACTGGTGGGTGTTCGCGCGACGCTAACAACCTGCTAAACCAGATTGCTCAGTGTTTAAGGCTCTGACGAGCACAGTTTCCTGGTCCTTGAGGTTGGAGTTTAGAACATGTGTGGCGACGCAGTCCGTAAAAACGGTAATGTATTTCCATTTTTTCCCAAACGCCGCTGTCGCGCTTTGAGGTTTTTGAGCTAAAATCTTTGATTGAGGACACTCGTCATCCTTTTTAGAGGTGCGGGTACCCTGGCAGTATCCCAACCTACCTACAAACGTTAACTGCACAAATACAAATGAACTTATGCCGCACACGGCGTCGCTTGGTGCCATCAGCCGGGTCGCCTTACTCGCTGAAAACCACGCAGCCGGTAAGTGAAAAAATGCCACTGCTGATGCCTCCATTGTTTCTCTTTCACATAATTTTTCTTCCTCTCCGCACTTCATTGGTAACTCTGTCCTTGTACGCCCGGTGCTTGGGACTGATGACCCCGTTCGTCTTGCAACGTCTGCGCGTCCCTGAGGCCGACATCATCAGGCATCTCGAAATCAGTCGTAAAGCCCGGACGCCCAGTCCATCTGGCTGCCTTGAACGTTCGCCCTCAGATGCAAGCAGACCGGCAAGCTGCTCTTGCCCCCACACTGAACTTGCTTGACATTGATGTGTGTTGTTTATCAGGAACAATAATTCAAGTTGCAAGGACAGGGGTGGCGTAACCGTTTCATCATCTACTCACCTCTGGCGATCCAGAGGCTGCTGCGGCAGAATGTGTAGATTGTGTGATGGTCCTGCGCCACCCGGTGGAGGGATCTTTGCTTGACTGGAAACCCTTTGATAGTCGCCTTTGCGCGGTTCGTCTGCTAACGTCTGTGGAGGAGTCTCAGACGCGGGGATATGGTCGATGTGTGCTTGTACTGCCTGCTTACTTCCCAACTGACTGTAGCTCTGACACATCAAAGACAATTTTTAGGACACCCTGAATGTCTTGATACTGCAAGCTAAAGGTTCCGATATCATTGTGTTTGCTGTAGAACAGGCTAAGAATATATCAAACTCAATTAGGTGGTTGACGTGGACTGCACTCGATACGTACGGAAGATAGCGAACGATTGTTTCAGCTCTCTGTCAACCGCAGGTAGTTTTTATGTAGTACTAACTTCCGAAGTCGTCGAAGTCGTCCGGCCACTTGATGTCCGACCACAGAGTGTCACCTATGAAATCAAATTGATCACACTGCTATCCGTTAACGATAGCGCGGATCAGTAAATAATTGCCGGTCTTTTCGGAAAAAAATTGCGGGTTCTGACCTCTCCACCCTTTGTTTTTCAGGGCTACGTGCGATGCGGAAAAATTACCCGATAACTGACAGACTGGCAGATCTGGATATCAGAGGAACTTAGTAGAATCGCCTTTTAGATTCTCCACGAAATACTCCACCATTAGATGTGAATTCATACTAAGACAAGATCATCAACTCTTTGCATATTGCGGGGAGCTTTACCTGTGGCGCGACGCTACCGGGCTCACTCAAGCACTGTATATCAGACCGGAAAATGGCACTGCTTAACTCTCGAAGAAATATTCCAGCCCGTCCCATAAGTTGACTGGACGAATTATCAGACGCCACTTAAAAGTGAGCGTGCGAATCGACCATGGATGGTAGACACAGAAAGCCAGGGAAATGGAAGAGACCCAGAAGATGGGAATGCTAGAATTTTATTTCAGTTGATCAGTGCGACCGTTTCCTGGAGACCACCTGTGAGCAAAGCCATCAAGAGAGTGACCATTTTGAAGAAGAAGGACCGCCTTGACCGGTGAGCAGAATTCTTTGGAAAACAGTTACCGTGGCCACTAGCTGTCACTCATCTGGAACCCACAGTTGACGTAGAATCCTGGATGGTGGACGTGGAACCTGTGGCCTCGGATACTTATGATTGCATATTTTTTCTCAAGCGCGACCAAGCTTTTGGTCCGGATGTCCTCCCACCCGCGTTACTCAAAGACGGAGGTAAAATCCTCAGTTAGTGCTTGTCTGATCTGATTGTCTGTATTTTGCAAAAGCAGACTGGCCCAGATAACTGAGGGTGTCAGTGGTAGTGCCCATTTTCAAAAAAAGAGCTCACAGTGAGTGTGGTAACCACAGGGTGAACAACCTAAACCGGGTTTTAACGAGAGTGGTGGTGTCACTTGTGATTTGTCGCCTTAAAGTGGTTCGTGAAACACTGACGCGAGAGCAGCAAGCTGGATTCCGGCCTGGTGGGGGTTGCGTTGACCAAGCTTTCAACTCCGTCAGGTGCTAGAACAACTCCATACGTAAAATCGACCCACAATTTTAGCATTCCTGGATTTCCATGGCGCATTTGACTCGGTTCCCCTTGACACGCTTGCACATCAAAAATGCCCCGGAAGTTTGTAAACATAATAAGTTCTTTGTATTCTAAGACTTTCGGACGTGTGAGTGTATACCGCGAGCCCTCCATTGGCTTCGGTGCACAAAGCGGTGTCTGTAAGTAGTGCCCAATTTCCCCATTCTTATTTAAGTTCGTAATCGCCGAGAAGCTGAGGGGAACGCTAGAAGGCCTTCTGAACCCCGGTGTTCAAATTGCCGGTGACGAAAATCATCTTGATCCGAAATATGCAGACGGCATTGTTCTCGTCTTGGATGCTGACCGCGTGATCCTCAATCTGCCTGGTTGGATATGCCGCAAGATGTGGCTGATAATCGATGTCATTGGTGTTCTTGTTGTCAGTTTCTCTCCGGATCCCCTGAATGAGTGTCTGGAGGTGTGATTGTGTATTGATTGTAGTGAGCTAGCTCTAAGTCTCTCTACCATCCACCTTCGTTCGTTTCTTAGCAATAAGGCTTCAAATAAATCGCGGTTGTATGGCAGCGAAGCAAGAGTATTGAACACTCATGCTTTGCTGTCCATGACAACGAGGATGATGATGAGTCGTCAGTAATTACACATATTAATTGCGCTTATATTTCGGACAGTCTGTGATGTGGGATTTCTTTAATGCTGTAATGGGTTACTAAATGGATGAACAAAATATGTGAGG
>SJOL01006422.1:425345-447706 GCA_004794785.1 Opisthorchis felineus | reverse complement strand
CTGAGATAATTTTACCTCCCGCCTCCTGTCCAGGTGTTTTGTCTTCCACAGATTACAGTCACTTGTAACGTAATGTGCATGTATCCTGGGTTTTGCATTCCCTTTGCTTTGTTGTTGCCCACCACGTTCAAATGGTAACCACCCGATTTTGCCTCAGTCTGAACGTTTCCCAGAAGTTTACGAATAAACCTATTATTAGTATCATTCCTCATGGTATTACACGCATCAGATACCATCAGTAAGTAAGCGCCTGCACAAATGCGCACCCATAATATCATCTCCAAAGCTGGTGTCAGCCGCCTAGATTAGACAACTGATCAACGGCTAATAGATCACCACCGGAGATTGTGTATTTCCAATGGACAGCAGGTATTGCTTTCTTCAGGTATGGTGTGCAGAACGGAGTAGTTCGTTTCTAGACGCTGAACAACTGTAGGCCGTCAACGTAAACGGCATTGTTTTTATACGTGCGTCCCACCGGACGAGCAAAACCAACATGTTTACCCTCTGTCATAATTATCTTTTACAGCAATACACCGGTAAAACTACGGGTGCCCAACTGCAACCCAGCAATGTAAAAGAACTTTAGAAATAAGGGGGGTAAGTGGTAGGGCCTTACTGCGAAGAAACTTTACCCAACTAATGAAACCGGTCAAGGAAATAGCACCCACATGTTTAGATATTATAAAGAGGTGAGCATCACGTCGGAGTAAACCACCGTCATCGTGATCAGCTCAGCTTCCCTTGCGAAGTTTGCGAACTTCGGCAAGCGATCGTCAGCTCGACAGCTCAGCTAAGAAACGACAGCTTTCAGGGTCTCGGACCAGGTGAAATCTGGATCATGTGAGCGTTATTCAGGAAGGCCCGGCATCACCACAGTGCACCGTTTGACAGAACATTCTTCGGAAGCGTTTGTGGTGCGTTGTATCCCGATCATGTTTAAAAACCTGCTTCGCATTTTTATTTCAATCACGGTACATATATTACCTGAATTTAAAGTGAGAATCTGTTGGAAATACCCTCAGGCTTCTGATGAACGCTTGTAGTAACTTGTTTAAATACCTTTGGGTCCATTCGTGGAAGATTTTTGTCTCCTCCAATTTGGGTTTCACATTTGCATGAACAAAACTGTGAAAATCCGGTTCATTACTGAGCATGTAAGCATTTTTGGGGATCACAGGACCAGCAGGAATAATTCATTAAGTACAAGCCAAGGACTGTTAAACAGTGAGGAGTTTTCGCTATCTCAGTCATGTGTCAAAATTTTAGGTAAAATTTTCCGAAAATAATTAGGTAGCATCGTCCCGATTAAGTTCTATGAGGTTAACACACATGCAGTCACGCCTTATAATCTGTAAATTATACGATAACGCACACCGCAACACACAGGTGTGATTCATTTGTTACGCCAAAAAGATGCCATTATTTCCGCTGAGCATTGTTGTTTCATCACTCCAATATTTCTCTTATTCAATACTATAGGAGTATAAACTATAAAGTATACAAAATGTAAGTAAATGAAACATTTGGTACGCAGGCCGCGGTAGTTTTAATCACAGGGACAAGCCAACCACGTATTGTACAGAAAATGAACAATAAAGAGAGTAAGTAGAAGATAATCCGCCAAGGGAGCCCAGAAACATAGGGTTTGCAGGGAAAGTTGTTGTCCATCATCCACTTGTCCACAGAAATTCCAATGCTGAATGCCCCGAAATGGATTGACCGATAATTCTAAAACTTAATTTTATCTTCAATATATTAATGGAATTCCCCAGGCCAAAACTGTTGCAGACAAAACAGTTTGTGTTAATCTCTGCGTAAAGATTTCCGAGAAATTTATGGCCAGCTGGGATATTCGGTTTTCCAGCAAGATTGCCCTCTTGGTTAAGATAGCTAATCGTTCGACATACACTATCCCACAGCAAAAAAGTGCGACTGATAGAGTTTGTCATTTGAGCCGCTAGACAAAAAATGGCATGCAGTAGCGCGATAAAAGAGGCAGACACGTGGTCTTGTTAGTGGGCAACTGTGTTTATAAAATTCAACGTCGCTACTGACAATTTTTTGGACATTGAGCTGAACCTATTCCGCCCATGTCTAGTTTGTTCACTGCGCAAAAGATAAGGCTTTTGTCAGTGCATGGGGATTTTGCACTGCGGTTTTTTGTGTGAAAACGTGTATCTGTAGGTTGGTCGCCCGGTTAGATAAAGTTCATTTATGTGGAGAACTAGGCTGTATTAATTTACAGCTCCCTTAAGCGATGCCGGGCGTTGGGAACGGCTAATTGACTGGATTTCCCTCCTAGCCAAACTACCTTCTCGTGCAACTATACTCATCTAGGGCCAGTTTCCATCCGTTTTGCTTTCCTCCAGCTATTTTATAACCAACAAATATTCAGGCTGTTTAACTAGTTTATCGCTGCTTACGTAACTACTTTGTCCAAGGACTTGGTTTTATAGTTCCATATGTGATCAATTTCTCCAGAGTTCTGCAAAAGAGGGTTGAAGTCGCAGATGCCCGTGCCCACAGGTGAAAATGCATTCTTTATTTTGGGGGGTGGATTTCGGGGCGGATGTTTGACTATGTATTTCAATATAAGTATTGGGAGACTAGGCTGCATTCAAACGTAATTAAATTTCGCTTCAACAAAAACTCGTTGGATTTCCGAGCGCTGTGGATCATACCGTAATTGTTGCGTAACCACAGCACAATTCCGTGGTTTATTCTAAAGGGAACCTAGATTTTGTTTTTCACTCAAATCAGCGGACCTTACGAATTTCATCCGTTTATTTAGCGAAACCACCTGACATCTCAATAATATCTAGTTCCTATGATGCGTTCGGACCTAATAAACCAGATGATGTTTGGTAGCGATATCCGCTGCCAATAGGTCTTTGCTATATAAATGTTTTTGTGCCTTGGGATTTTACGTTTTATCGGTTAATTTTTGCGCTCGGATGGTGCAATCTGTCCAGGATACTGGGCATTGTGCTCTGGCTGAATAACGTACAATATCACAACTTTTATGCGGCGTATATTAATCGGCCAACCCGTTTATTTTTGTTCAGCTTTGGACTACCATATATACCCAAAATGTTCTAATTGATCGGTAAGACTTACACATACAACCCATTAAGTAATTTGGCGTGAAATTCGTAGTACATAATTCGGGATACGTCCGGCGGAATTTAGAGCAGCGTCGTTCAAAACCTTCTGACATCATGTTTTAACAAAAGCGCCTAATACCTTGTTTATTCCAGTTACATCAATTTGGCTGACATGCATGCAAACGTTTCGAGCAATTACCAATACACGACGTTGGGTATACAACATGATTCGAAACTAAAATAGTGTACGAAGCAATTTCCGACTACAACACACAAACTAGTCTATCGGGTTTCGGGTCCGGTGAACACATCTATCCAATACCACTCACATGTACCGCAGTAGATCCCGACCTGCATATTTTAGCGCCTGTATTTTTCTATCAAGCAGTCAGTTGAGTGACCTGTGGCGTTCTGATTGAAACGTAATCGAGACAGCGAAAATTCCGTTGCGGCATTGGTTTCCGGTAACAATGTTCCTGCTAATAAAATATTTGCGTTCTCACTATTATATGATGAAAACCGACTTGTTCCCCACATACTAGTGCCATATTACTCACTCAGTTAACTAAGAGAGGTGATCGGCCCTGTTTATTTTTCGCGATTTGCGGCACAATTTTATTCTAGTTTTCTTGTGTTTCAAAATTCTTTGGCAGTACTTAAAGATGAAGACTGGTCATAAGATGTGTTTCAAAAATATTACTTGGAATGCCCGAGTCTTGATTGTACCTTTGTGCTTTATTTAGCGCTAGGAACTCCCATTCACCATTTTGTGACTTTTCATATAGCAGGAATTTTAGCCGCACTTCCGGTGTTTCCTGAAGTACATGTTTGCCGGCCTGCCAGTAAAAGTTTAATCTCGCAAAGATTTTTTTCATTTAGGCGGCTAAGTTGCTGCGGCTCAAAAGGATTTTTTTCGGGTTTGCATTTCGCGAAATATCTTGGTTGCTTAGGGTCGTTTCAGTTACCAACAAATTTTGACGCATTGCAAAAACTCATCCTAAGCAATCACATAGAAGGTCGCACAATTGAGAGATGCGACGTACAGTCTTTTTTGCCACGTAAGTCAGAAGAGCTCTTGTAAATTTGCATGGTTGAATGGAACTACATGTTGTCGCCAAATTGTATCAAAATAGACATTTGAAGAATAGAGGGAGTATCCAATTAAAATGGAAATGGACGTGGGAGGCGCATGAAATAACTACAAATAAATCACGTTAAAACAAGCGAAAATCAAGGAAGTGCGATGTTTAGCGAATTTTATAGAAGGTGGAAGAGCAAGCTATCTGCGCGGGGTAACCTAGAAGCAGGCTGTGATGGAAAAGATGATTTCGATTTACGATTATGTCCCAGGTGTACTACTCACAGCTGCTGGGAAGCACGTTTGTTATATGAAATCATAGAGCGATAGTTTCCACCTGGTGAAAAATAACTGCAGTTTGACAGATTAAAATACAGACAGTCTACACCAGATTATTTCGCGTATCAGTGAAATTTTGCAAACTTTATTTGTTAAATTTGTTGTTGAATTTGTATAGCAACTGGGATTGGTTCTCGGGAAGAAGTCATGAACCACTCTCTTGCCAAATACTCTACAATGTCTTGTCTGCTCCAATTAACGGCACCATTGAAAAACTCACTATCCAAGGGTTAATCAACTGTGAGTGCTTTCAATTGTATATGCTAAACTGGTTGCACTTAAATTCCAACTACATGATTTGACACCATAGTGGTGGATGCGCAAGGTGAGCATTAACCACATTAACCTGCTAAAATATCAAAAACGGTCAAGTAGTGCATGAAGTTATCAGGTGCAGGGCGTCATCCTTCGAAATTATTCGGTACCTGAAATCTTTTACTTGTTGCTTGATCGGATATTTGTTTGGGAGCTTTGTGGGTTTTGAGAACGGAACTCTCAATGAAGGCAAACCAACTGCTTGCTTGAGGCGCTTCCTTGCGTTGGGCTGACATTATGTGGGAAAGCGTGTACCCAAGTGACACTGGATCTTTGAACTGATGAGGAATGCAATATTTTTTTGTACATTGCTGCTGAAAAACTTTTGGTTTAACCTGGTTTTAATCTTATGCGGAATTTACGGTGAATTGTGGAAAGCGGCGAAATAGTCGAAGTTCACTGGCGAACTTGAGGGCTTTGTCCCGATGATAGTACTTTTTGAAAAAAAAAGACTTTTTGTCAAAAATTAACTGAGTTTTAGAAGTGTTGCATTTATACGCGCGCCATTTACACAACATTTTTGCGTATGCAGAGGAAATCGTGAAGCTTTCATTCCACCGGAACTCAATAAAACTGAAAAGCCTGCATCCGGCTGTGGTGGTGGGTTGCGACAAGCTGATTTTTCGAAGTCTTCTTTCTGAAACACAATCCACTGAATATTGGTGGTTCGCTAAATACCCCAAAAACATATCCGCCTGGTGATTCGCCGTATAGCATTTAGACAAAATGTACCCCAATGTTTTGTCCTCGAGGCGCATGATACTACCAGATATTTTAACGTTATTATTTTCCCTGCTGTGCCCAAAAATACGCAGTTCGCCTTTTTTCATTCAAACTTATCTCACGTGCATGCTACAGCTTAAAGCTGGATAACAACCTTAAGGTATTTTGATCCGTGCCGCCTTTTTTTCTGCAAACATGTAGTACTAAAGAAGCGAGAATTTTCAAACTTGAACCTGTTTAAAAGAGAGTTTTTTACCCAAGTGAAAACCTATTCCTGTGGCAAGGTCTAGTTTAAAAGCGCAATGTGTTACGAAGTCTACCATTTTTAGTGCCTAGAAGTATGAGCGTGCCTTCAAGCTTAGTTGTCCGACCCGCAAATCAAATAAAGTTGTGTGATCCCAACAAAGTCGTCCGGATAGTCAGTTTGTCGTGTCGATGGTGAAAAGTTGAAATAGGCTGGAAAAAATTACGGCCTAAAAATGTTGGTAGCTTATGTTCACCCTGGTGCTCTTTATCCAAAAATGTTTCAAGTATTTTAGAATCAAACCCTATCGTCCTAAGTCACAAAATATGTAGTGATGTTTTTTTATGTTTCGGCAAGAAGATATAGCAAAAAGTTTATATATGCTTAATTGCGCTTTGTCTCTAGACTTCGCAGTCTATAAGTCTCCGACTATATACAAACGGTTGCGATGACACTCCCATCACAAAATGGACTGCACATGATTTTATGTTTCCTACTGTCTGCCGGGTGGGCGTGAGCCACTATTGCAGCTTTCCCATAACCACAGAGTTTCCATCACTACACTTCTTCGAGATTAGACAATCCGCCAGACAGCCTGATTCCCGAAGTTGGAAGTTAGGCTCCCCGGCTATGCAACTCGTAAGGAAACGTAAAGAAGGACTGACTGAAACCAAAAAAGGGGACGAAGAAGCAACCCATAGTGTCAGAAGTAGAAAAACCAACTTCAGATTAAGAATCCTTTGAAATTTGATTGTTTTGAAAACCAGAAAAGCAATGTCCTATCATCAGTAAACACTATAAGCGGTGCGCTTGTCACAAAACCCAGGAGAGTGTTGAGTCTAAAATCCGTGGCTAATGGATTTAACACATTCTTTCTTCCATAAGCCTTTGACCAGAAGTATGATTACTTCTCTCGTAGACAAGAGGCTAGCCCCACTCATCCTTCAGTCGCGTGATGTATTTGGACAACTTTTGTTAACGAAGGTATCACTAAAATATAGCGATATGAGTGAATTCATCCTGTACACGTAGGTTAATTGTGCGCACCTGGTGTCCATGTGTCACTGGCAATTTCAAGGGCGTATTTAAAACATAGTGACATCAATCCCCTAAGGCAAACTTGGTGAAAGAAGGCCATGTGTGCTTCACACACAAACAGCGGGTTGCACAGTATTAGGCGACCAGCCAAAACATTTTGCACACACGTGTGCGTGAACCAACCTAACGTGTGCCAAATGAAACCACCTAAAACAAGCCCCAAAGATGAAATCTGAAATCTTTTCGTTGTACGCCGTGGTTCAACCTTGAATGAGTGTGAATAAATCTACTATTTTATAAATTAACATAACAATTTTTTCTCTGTAATTTCTGTGCTCGTTTTCCAGTCCTTCTAGTGACCAATCCGTCGCCATCGGTCACGCATCTGCCATTATATATGGACAGGCAAAAATTCCTAGCAAGAAATATCATTTATTTTCCGCGGCTATTAGTTCTTCGAAACAATTGGGTAGGTGCGAAGGGCTATTATTTTAAACTTTAATACAAAGCAAGAAATTGCAACAGTTTGCCAGAAAAAAATAGTGGTGAGTAAAAACTCTTCACTAGAATCTAAGCGGCAATTACTAACAGTTTTATGGCACGGGTACAATCGTGGGATGGGCCGAAACTCCTCCTCCATAAAGAACAAAAAATAGATGAAGTTGCGCTAGACGACTGATTTGGGTAAAATTGAAGTGGTATATCAGAAAAGCATTGCACGGAGTTACACGTCCGTCTAGCAAACTTGTCAGTCGACATGCATAATATTTCCGCCCCAGTCATGCAGACAGCAATCAAGGTGTCCCTAAGTAACAAAACCTTTCAAATTTGGTGAGGTTAATACAGGTTTAGAGCACATTCGTTATATCTTACGTTAACGGCCTGATTATGCTTCAGACCCTCCTCATTTTTGCTCACCACTTTGCCGTGTTTAGGTTTCCCAAACTTCTTAGATTCATTCCAGTATTCCCAGTGGGATTTCATTATTCCAATCACAATTGAATTTGCCCATTATCTCGGTTATTGTAGGCCTTCTTCCTGTTGATTGCGCAAATGTCAATGTTCTGACCTCTGATCGGTTGATTGTCTACAGTCCGTAATAACTGATTATTCGTTGTTAGATTCTGTCAGTTTGGCTCATTGCTTTGTCTCGCCAAACTTGTTTATTTGTGAGGAGGCGGACAAACAACACTTGGTTCCTGAGATCCTCATAGATTTTAAGTAACGTTTCCTTAGTTAAGTGCTTTAGGGTTCTGGTATAAGTGGTATATTACGATTTTTCCATTTTTTTAGAAACGACACTGTTGACCGTGTACCAATCATTCCAAAATTTATTTTTTTGTCTTTTATCTCAAGCCAGCGTGAAAACTTTGGCCCATGAAAACGCGTATTCCACGGACATGATCCACTCATCCATTTTAGTGACATTTTTTACAAATGCAACTGACCTTCCGGCTGAGGCCTAATATTGCTGAGGCACCTGCAAATTGCAAAGCTGGGAGGGTCAAATTGGACGTTTCTCCACGATTTTTCAACTTTTGTACTCTTACCGTTATGCAAAGTTTCGAATGCAGGCTATTTGAATGGGGTTAGATTCTTTCAACGACGATGAAGTTAGTAGTGCATCTTGTTGTTGCGTGTTATGTTGCATGTTCAGAATTGGGGTTCAAATAAACAGGTGACATTCTTGAACCACGCGAATATTCGCTTTATCTTGTGCAAGTATTCATTCGGCATGTTAGTTGTATGAGTTTTCTTATATAAGCACAAACACTGCAGGTTCTTTAGTCCCACTCGATTTAATTGCGCTCAAGTAAAAAGCGCCTTGCTGTAATCTGGAACCTTAAATGTACACTATTTGCAGGGCGACTCCATGTAGCAAGTAATCTCGTTAAGCATGTCAGATAACTAATACGGCTGTGTTCATCCAACTGTATGTGTGTCGATAATATCACGCAGAGATCAATTATTATTTCTTGACTAAATTTCGATAATCCAGATCTTGCTTGAGATGGCTGCTTAGGAGCTCTGACATGGACTTTGTTGTGCCATACACAACGATTAACCTGCACGCAAAATGCCGCAGTGTTTTCCACGCCATTCAAAGGGAACAATTTCTGCATTTTCCACTACCGAAGGTGGGTTAGACTACTTTAACATATATTTAACCAGAAGCCACTTTTGACAGTCACAGTCTTTCATCGTTCGGAGGTTTGTGTAAACTTATGTGCAAGCAACGTATAAAGTGTTGACCCACAATTCTATCGCCGGTTTACTCGTTTGGACAAAGTTCGGATGCATGATGAACAAAACACGCTGTATGGGACGCAGTATCTTCTGCAGTGCCTTGGTGGTCATCGTATCTCTGCGATTCCATCTGGACACAAAGCATGCTAAACATGACAGAAAATTACATTGCTTAGGTGGTAAGATTAAACTGAGAAAACTTGAAGTGAAGTTTGTAATGCTGCTAGGCTGCTAACCATCTCATCCAGTTGCCCGTATCGAAGCTATAATAAGCGTAATTGGTGTGGAGAAATTTCGATCAACGCCTGTGCACTAATTTGAGCTATTACATAGTCGGACGTAAATCTACCTTGCATTTTTGGGTTTCGGATATCTACGTAACGCGCAAGATCTGCTTGACTGAGGTAGAAGAAGGGAGCACAAAGGGAGCAAAAAAATACAGGTCCCCGGGAATGACTCACTATAATAAATCATTTCACCATACTTGTGCAACCACAATAAACCAACCAAGTTGTTTTTATTTAAAGCGCAAGTTTAGGGCTCCGAAATAGCAACAAATCTTATTATGAATTGGTTTCCGGGAATAGCTACTTCCAGCGCTACTCACACATTGTAAAATATTGACATGCATATAAGTAAATTAAGAAGTGTGGCCTGTAAATTAATGCACACGTAACCATTCCACCAAAATCTGCGATTGGCGGTTTCAAATTTGGGGGGTTGTTGAAACCTAATGACTCATTCTGGGCTTTAGAAATTCTATCGAGGTAGATAAAGTTGCGGTGCATTTTATCCAGTAGAACCATAATCGAACACCGCAAGGTCTCACACCACAAAGCGGGGCAAAAGTGGAAACTGGACACTGGCCTTGTAAGATTGAATCCATCTCAATGGCCTATCTGTGTTTGCATTTGAATTACATTTTTCGTAGCTTCTAGTTTCCAGCATCGTGGTCCACTTGTCTGTTCAAGAGAGTATCAACTACGTCAGTTTTCCAAATACTTCATAAGTTTTTTGTGTAAATTGATTCCCAAGTTCCCGCTATATTGACAGAAAAACATGGATCTCTTCAGGATAAATGAGAGGGATAGTTGCAAACTTCCAACCCCCTAATGCATAGTTCACTAAAAGGTGGTTCTCCTTTTCTTAAAGCACTAGCTTTGTACGATAAAAACAGAATAGAATTTCATCTTACTGCCCATGTTTTCGTGAAACTGAAGTTGAGATTCCTACGCGCTAGACGCGGCGCCTTCAAGAGACAAGCTATTGTTATCCGCTACCAGATTATTACAAGTAATTAACATTACCTTTAGGACTAGGTAACTCTTTTGTCATGGCCAAAATGGCACCGGTTAATTACATAGGAGATGTGCTTTCGTGTGGCATACCGTATGAGTACACCGATTCTGGGAGTTGTTAACAAACAGTTTGCAAAGAGCCAGAAGACTGGGCAATTGCAAATTACACATATTCGTATCAAAACGCAGATGTTACATTTATCAATATTGCGATATCCTGGAGGTTTCTAACTATTGGCAAGAAGGTAAATCTCGTCCCGATCGAGAGGTTCACACAATTAGACGGGATCCGCTCTGATTTCGCATTAAAATTTCACGTACTGACCACCGCAAATCGGGAAGGTTTTAGCTCAGTTAATTCCTTCATATGTCCAATTGGCCAGTCTTAGCACAATGGCGTTCGCCTCAGACACAAAGAATTGAATTAAATCTCCGGATTTATATGCCATTCACCCGATGCATAAGGCAGACAAATCCTAATAGAAATCAAAACCCACCAGCAGAAATTGATTTTTTTTCAAATATTAAAAGTTCACTGGACTTTTCAGCCGTTTAACTCCACACAAACCATGCGGAGTATGTGTAGAGATGGACGACGTCTGGCTTCCACGTTGCCAAAGATTCCAAACTGAAAAAACTATCATTGCAAACCCCAGTGAGCGGCTTATGTAGCCAAACGGCACCAGATAGGGTTTAATTGCAAGATAATCTTGAAGCCAGCCATTTGCAGCCGGGTGGCTCTATGGTTATGGGTGATTTCGGTTTTGTGAGATTTGTTCTCATTACCTCCAAATATTTAAATATTTTCTGACTGAATCATAATGCAAGATTACAAAACTCCAGGTCAGTGAAGTCACCCGCGGTTCCAATACTAGGTTCTTCCACTCATCTACAGAGGATTTTTCATTATAAATGACGCGGTAACTTAAACTTACTGGCATACTGAAGGGCGTTGATTATCAGTGACATTCATCTCTTCATAAAATGTACTTCTGTGTATGTATATATGGTAAAATATATTGCAAACAAGGAACGAACTATCATTAGTTATGATTTGCGCTGCGACCTGAAGCTAGACTGCAAATGCAGTGACGCTTTTTGAACCGTAATTTCAAGATTCCTTGGGAGCAAATGGGAATGTCAATCAGATTCGCGCTCCAACAGAGGCAATGCGGGTAGATGCGCAGATGCAAAAGGGGAGCATCTGCCTTCATGCTTATTCGTCCAACATCTGCTTGACAGTTTGGAGTGCGCAAGATTCACATAATCTTCACGAAGCCACGTGGATGAAGCGCTCTTCATCGTCGAAACACGTTATTCAGCTGCGAGATCCTTTTGTCATTCAACTCAATCACCACATGCGAGCGTTCTTCAAAGCCGACATGTATCGCTATTTCTGCGATAAAGGAACGCGTCAAACTCTGCTTCAGAAAATGGAGCATATTTATCTCCTACCAACAAAGCTGATATGTTTGCGTGAAAAACCACTTCGATTTATTGGTCTCTTTCACCAAACGCTGTTCATGTGGCAACTATAAAAAGGGACACAGGTTAGGCCAGTTTCTTGAGTTTTTATCAAGGAACCCTCAAATCGCATATGCACATGTCCTCTTTATACCGTTTAAACAGTGCATTGGAGTCAGTGAGAACGATTTCAATGGATGGCTAATCGGTGTACATCTGGAATAACGCAGTCAAAGTGGATTTCTGCCGCTTCTGCAGTGTATCCGATTGTCCGACTACTTGAATATATAAAACGGCATTGGGCTCACTGCCAGCTAATTTAGGTAGCAATGGGTTTCTTCTATTATGGCTTCGTAATACAAAATTCTGATCTCCCAGAGGCGCACAACTTATGTGGCATTTCACGAAGCGATAGGTTCGTACACACGCTGGCGGCCAAAAACCCTTGCTCCGCGCTTGCTTACCGTTAATAGGCTTTGTATTTACAAGGTTGGTGTTTAACAAACGCCTATGCTGCACAATCTGAATTAAGGTCACATGGTGCCTTTTGGTTGCGTTCCGTTGAAAACTGATTGAGAGGAACCACCTGAAGCTTAGAGCGCTGTAGTTCAACCGAAAACTAATTGAGAAGTATGCATATTTATCCGTTTGTCCACATTCTTCCTAAGAACATTTCAGAATAATTTCTTATTTTCGCCAGATTTCCGAATCGTGTTTCTAGGCGCACATGTCTACTTACCGGTCAGTGTGTACAACGAAGTATGTTTTAACCATTTGTTGTTGAAGATTTCAACTATTCAACTTGCCATAGATTCTATTCCACATCAGGCTTCCTCCACTCCCAAGACTCTGCCAGAATCTGAACCCATCAACGCCTTTATAGACGACTCGAGATCTGTTGTCCGTACCTAGACTGGCACCTTACCTGTTGTCCAGGTTCATTATTTTAGGCGCGAAATATACATGCTAAATTTATTGTAGGCCTTTATTTATTCATTTTCGGGCGCTTGCACACATTTTGAACTTCTATGTGGCTAATTTCAGGTTCATAGTGTGTTTTTCAAGTGGTCTAATGTGGTTTGTTCTGCGCTGACCACAGCTGAATTGAATTTTTTGACAAATAGGCAAACTGGCGGGCTTACATTCAGTTGCCACACGAAGTCTATTGAATTGTTTTAATTCAGCAACCTGCTTCACAGAATAACACTGTGAAAAAGTGTACAATCGTTTCCTCTTCTACAATCTGACATACCAGCTCCGCAATACTTTGGTAAGTTGTTCCACTTAAAATCATGCTTTTTATCGAAGAATTTGTTACTGAAGTATATTTAAGTTCCATGTGCTCAAGAGTGGGTTGTATTGAGTTTAGGTGCATCATGCGGGCTCTTCTGTTTGTCTTGTAACCCAACGTGTCTACGCTTGTGAACACGGCTTGCGCTACACAAAAGGCTGAGCCTGTTACGCATGATGTGTATGACGTGTATAACCTGCGTTTTGTTAAATTAATTTAGTCTATTTGGGCCGCCAAGCTGTCCTAATGTTAGTTGACAGATCTGTGGCAGTTACTTAACAGACCCGAAAATGTGGTTCATCACATGAGTACTTGTTACCGCTGCATTGATCATTACGAATTCACCAGAGGAGATGCATGATTTTTACATTCACCTTTGGCACGCCAAAATTGTACCCATTTTGGGAAATGGAGGGAACGCTATTCTCTCATTCCTTGATATCCTTGTTATGCAATGCAGCACTGGCGGAACAAATCGTATGCCAAAATGACCTCATTCAATGAACGGAAAAGCGCATGCAGATAACAAGATTAGTACCGATTCAATCCAGACCCGGATACACAAAAAATATGCAACGAAAGTCTCAAGAGTTCGACACCAACGGCTTAAGAAGGTGTGGCATAGTAGACTCACGCATACTACCTATTCCAAAGGTTATTTCGCGGTGTTTACATGGGAATATATTGTGCACTGTTCTCAAAATTGATGGCTTCAGTGGATTCACAAAGGCTGTCTGGCAACTTCAACGCACCAAAAGATCTACCAGGCCCTGGCAGGCACTTTTCCACAAAATCAATCCTGTCTGCATTGCGACGATCTGTTGACCGCAACTGGTAGCGCATCCAGTACAGTACACACCGGATTTTGAAAATGTGCTGCGGCTATTGCTACTTGCAAATTAAAGCCAAATATTTGTAAAAGGAAACTCGTTTGGGTTTGGCTGACACTACAATGATAAAAAGAAAAACAAGCAATGAACATATCAATTTTTCTTTTTGAATTCCTCGATTGTCGTATTTTTTAGTGCCGGAGGCCGAAACAAACATGAAGCATCTTGATAAGAAGCGCTGGCATGCTTCTTTAGCTAGAGGGCCTGCTCATCTTTAACTTCCTGTAATTTATGTTTCGTCGCTGTCTTTCCATCCACAAACCTCATGAACCCTTGAGTCTAACCGCGAAGTCTATCGCAACCGTTTTCTCACCGTGTCCACCGCAAATTCTCTTAAATATAAACGGCCACACCATACACAAGTAACAATAATTAGACGGTAACTCACTTAGATAACATTGTGGAATCAACATAAACTTGATGATAAACTCGTGCGCATTACTTTGAATATCCCGGAAGGGATGACGACAGGGCTGAAAATTGTCTTGCACAACTGTTCAACAATCAGATGAATGCTTTTATGATTTATTCCTACAGGCACACGCAGAAGCATACGACTGTAAATGGGGACTTTGATGTTGGGTCATCCTGGATGATAATGACACCGTAATTTCGTCATTACCATTTGGTAGGATACATATGATTGTGGGATAGCAAAGCACTCAACACGATGGCTTTATTATTCAGATGACTTGAGGGATAATATATATACCACCAATGATTTTTACAACTACATGAGCAAACCTGTAGTAAAGTTTCAGCTCACTTTGGCACACCAAGTGTTATCAAATAGTTTTGGTTGCTGTTGTTGGCTGGCCGGCTTTGCCAGAAAAACAATGAGCGTATGCGAATAAGGAATATGTTTTGCATTTTTCTGGAGAACCACGTCTAATATTCTGAGCTGTATTTCAACTTTACCCAATTTCTTAGATTCACTGCTAAATACACTTCCGAATGGGTTACTTTTTTCTACGCAGTAGTCGGTTACTTTCAGCTTCGCTGGACTGCTGTGTCCCCATATAACACGTGAGCTCTACACAGCTACCTATTTTTAGACAAAGTTGCCTAAATGTTCTGTCGTGTCTATGTTTCTTGCTTATGGCTCTAGTTATACTTACTGTTTTTTACTAGGTTAATTAGTTCAGATGTGTACGTACATTCTGAGAAAAACAACGCACTGTAGATTTCCTGATGGAAGTTGGCTAAATCCGTATTGCTTTTGTTCCTGCCTTTTGGAGCGAAATATACTTAAGAATAAGTTGGCGTCAGATAACCCAAAGAGCGCCACCGGTGTTTTCTTGTAACAACATTTTGTTATCATATTCCCGGATAGGCTGAACTTCGGGGATTCCGTTACAATATATATTTACGCACGCATTTATTCTGGCCCAAATATCGGGTTTCAATACCCAGCGATGTTGTTACCTATGCGCATCATACAGAACATATCATACAAAAGGCTGGTTGAAACAGATTACGACTTTACATTGATCTGGAACTAGCAACAGTGGTTAGATCACGTTCGGCTAAAGTTATCATGAAGTTGAAATGCTGCAACATTTACAGCTTACTGATGTGGGACGAATACCGTCGGATTTACCCTGGGTAATCACTAAACTTACTGGTTCGTAAAATGCTTCCCCTTACGGAAACGTCGGTCTGGTTCGGACACTCGGTCGATAATATGGGCCATCTCAAATAAATCGTGTACCCCGGGGTCTTCTTGATCCAAATACTTTCAATTTATGTGCCCTATTGACCGCTACACTGAGAATTTGCCGGATCACACAGAATCATGGTTAACCTTGTAAAGTTTTACCGATTTGCCTTGATAATACTTAAGATCCCAGGCAGAATCTGCGTGGAAAATGCACATGGCAGAAAAGACAAATTTGCATAAGTAGGTATTAGGCCATTTAGCAACCTAATCCTGTCTCAGTGATGGAATAACCTTGAAACAACCCAGATAAATTAGTGCACTAATCCATCAAATCTTTAGAAATAGGGTTAAGAACCATAAGCCAGCGTGATTTTTGTGCTACGTAAGATGGACATCATCCCTCTGTTAGCCTGCGCTTTGTTCAGCTCTACGATTTCTCAGGCGATGCTCATCAACTTCGAGGACTGTGGTTAGTTTTGTGAACTTTGACCAAAGTTACGCACACAGTTGAAAGGCGTTATGGATTTGATAAACGTAGAAAAAACCCTTATCTGCATTAATGTTCACTCTTTAGCCTGGGGGGTTGTTCTGTCACCGTGTGCCTGAAGTGGCCCCAGGCTAAATTATTGGATGCTGCAACAGCTCCAATTTAATAATTCGTGCGTAGCTGTTTGTCCCTCCCACCAGTCCAAGAAGAACACAGTCAAGTGCATAATGGCTACACCTTGAACATTATTACTACGACACTCTTGTGAGATGTGATTATGAAACGGAAATTTAAGCTATGACAGATACACCCAGTTGTATGATTTCAAGGCTTTGCTTTCAGTCAAAGCAGCACGATCAGTTAACCTATATGACCACCATCACTAATTTTATGCCACCAAATATTAGTATAATACGGTAATCATCATACTGCTCCGGGATACGTTGGACGATCATGTTTATCAGACGGAAGCTAAATTAGTTCATGTAAATATGCCTCAAAAATTTTATCATTGTCCTTTCCTCTAACACACAGGTTCGAGAGACTCCACTGTGGTGTCAGTCAAGATTGCTCCATGCAATATTCTTCCATGCGTTCTGGTTAAGGGGAAACCCTATACAATTGAAATAAAGTTTACGGCAAGTGAGTGTTTGATCTTTGTAGAACATCCACCTCGTTCGAAACACATCAGCTGTCAATTAGTCCATTTACTTGAGCAATGCATTATACATAAACAAATGACGTCCAAATTATTGCGTTTGGTAAACTTGAGCATACATGCAAGAATACCAAATTCGATTCGGGATAAGCTTCAGTTCAGTTCCAGTTAGTTATCGGTGCGTTAAAATACATGACTATTGTGAAGAGCTGCCGATACCTTGTAGTGACTGTGTGTAGTGTACAAGGAAAATTGCACTTCAAAAGTGCTGAGTGATTCCGATGGCTCTCAAAACTTCATTTTTTGGAATTACCTTGAGTGCCATTCATGGCTCTGTATTCTGTGTTATCTCATGCACCATATCTTACTACATTCTTCACAAGTTTGTTGACAACAGCAGCACCAATACCGGACGCCACTGTTGAATCCTACAGATTGCTGTCTAAAATTCTTCAGTAGACAGTCAATCTAGAAAAGATGACTGGGCTGTATTTCACCAGCGAAACTTAGCATGTTTGGAGTTATTTCGCTTCATATTTTTAGGTCGGCCACCTATATGGAGGCGTTAGGTTACGTAGTCACAAATCCAAACACCCTCATATTGACAAAATACTTAACATGTCTGCTTGCTGAACGATTTACTCTCTTGTCAGGGGCTCATATCCGAGGTGGAGACGCTCTCTTAGAGGTAGTTTACGACGGTGTCATCAAATCTCTTCCGATTCGTGCATCGTTAACGTGCGGGCATCTGGATCCCCCTTGCCCAATTAGACCAGGTGGGACGTACAAATACAGCTACACAACTGCGATATCTCACAGCCTCCCAAGGGTGAGTCCTAGAAAGTGGCTAGTCTGTTTGCCTCGTGCTTCATACGGCAAGCTAAGCCGATTTTGTTGCGCCTGTCTTTCATTTAGTGGCAGAATGTTTGTCAACACACGAATACATCACTGGATCCACATCTAAAAATTGTTCGAAGCAAATTACCAAGCACTCCGCTTATATAGTACTTTTGGAATACATAATAAATATCATTCTGGTGACATGAATGTCTGCCACTGATTTCCAGTGCATTACCAGCGTAATTTGCAGGTGATAAGAAAATGGATTCGGAACAGCCAACGGAGAGTGTGACATTCTTCAGCAATAAAATGTCTAAATGAATGATCTAATTCACTTGCTTAAATCAAATGCCACCCCTGTAATTGATTGACCAGGTTTGCGACTGTAAACACTCCCTTTTGAGTGTGCCGCACAACGTGAAGCAAGGGTCAAGCAATGAGACCATCATAATCTAAATTCGGATGACTTTATCCACGTTTATGTAAGCGTATAAGACACCGCTACCATCTTATACTGTGATGCCAGTGCCTCTGCAATTTTGCTCGCTTTCTTTTTCAGCGCCTACTAATTGTCCGATGGCAACTTTTGAGAACAGACGAAATACCATTTGTGTGCGTCCAATTTCCAGCGAAAATTGAAAATTCATAAAAGACACCGAAGGCTTCAGATGAGTCAGGTGCACTTGTTTGCAAAATAAAACATGTTTCATACCGATTGTTCCTCCTTCTTGGGTGGAAGAAGCACAGCAAAACATATGAATTTAGTTTGGTCTATTTTTACAAATCGACGGATTTCAGTGTTTGGACACTTACCAACGCATCATAAACTATGGGCACTATTGGTAAGATGTGACTCCGCGAGTAAATTTAAACAATTATTTGGTATTTTGTGTATGCAGCGGAAAAATCTTTTAAAAATACTGATTCCATATAAATTACTCGCTCAAAATGAATAACCGTTTACCCGGGTGGCGCGTGGCTCATTTTATTGAGTGATGTGTTTTACAGACTTTTTTCATACTTACAACAAGCTCACAACAACCAAGCAACCGAATTTGATTTCATAAAGGAGAATGTTGAACTGAAGCTGCTGCAAAGTTTTGTAGAGGACTGTTGGTGGAGCGTGAATCTTTATAGAGCGTCATTTTTGGGGAAAAAGCAGGTTGTCAGCAAATTGTGGTTCAGCGTTAGGAAACCGCACAATAAGCAAAGCTGACAAGATGGATGATGACCATGGTGACAATGTTGTATGATTTTGAAAAGGAGGACCTAGGCTCAGAGTCACAATGAAGTACAACTTTCCCATAAGTCTGAAACCTGACTGTTGGTGTATTTGGTCTTGCTGATTTGAATAATTAATGTGTTCCAAACGACGAAAGTGATTTATTTGTCTGCGACAAGTGAGAGAGGTATTGCACATTATCCGTCAGTGAAGTAATTTCACTCACTTCCCTCGTGGTTAGTTGGGAAAACTCGGAATGAAACGCATGCTTGAGAAGAATGCCCTCAATAAACTTTTCTGATATCTTCGACGTCCTTATCATAGAGTATCGGTGAGCTGCATTTTTTTGGATGCCAAGGGTTAAGCAACTGGAAACAAAAGCTAACTAACCAATAAGTAAAGACCCGGGGCAAAATGTGTATGGAAACTGAGCGTTGATGCTCCAGATTCACAAAAGTCTGGATCTAATGAGTGTTTTCCGTGCAAATGTTCATTTGGTTTGTTTTCATAAAAAAGAAGCGAGTAGAGCATCATTGTGGGCTTATAGATAGCGGATGGTTTTGTGATTAACATACGAACGTTGCGCGGCCTAAAATCCACGGCTGAAGTTAATGCAAGTGTTGAACAGGCCTAATATATTCTGCTGTCTACAACCTGAATAGTTGAACGATGCGAGAAGCAAGGTGAAAGTGCTCATGCTCCGTCCCAAGTAGAGGAAAAACGTGAAATTGAGTGCTCACAAATCAACTCAGCTTTCTCTGTGTCATGTATTTGACTCACCAACATGACAGGACAGTCCGAATGACACTGGCGTAAACAGACCAACCAGATAATTTTCTCATAAAGTGTGCGGTAATTCAAAATCGCAAGCTTAAGGTCAGCGTTTCGTGACTTTGGCGCACTCTTTTTTCCATTAACAGGGAAGCAAGATCAAAGAAATACAACGTTATACTAACTTTTTATTGCTGATATTGCAAGCTTTCGTGGCTTTCATTTGAGGTTTTCGTCTTATAAGTGAACCTATAATGATACTAAAATGCTGCGGTTGCAGCTGTTTTACCACTGTTGCAAATCCTTACAAGTGCTTTTCTCCCAAAATCCAAAATGTTACGGAACTTTGACCTTCCTGTCACTTGCTAAAGACTTAATTTTTGGTGCACAAGTGAGTGAACAGCAGTGTGATATGCTCTCCCCCTTATACGCTAAATACCGCCGCTCATCTCCAAATCACAAATGACCAGTCAGGTGGTCACATATTGACTGTCACGTTAAAGCAACGACTTCTCTGGTGAAATTTCCACCCATTTCCAGTAAGCCTTGTTCCCATGAATGGCCTGTAGATTGGTGGTGGTGTGAGAAAAATGACAAGTTTCAGTTTTGATTTCATGCTGAAAAAACGACAGGCACTGTACAGCCATTATATTCATTTTAAGTCATCAGCACAGCGCGTCTTTTAAAACACCCTACATTAGTTTCGGAAGGCTAATCAGGTAAAACTCAAGTGCGAAATAGTCAGTCCACCAGGAGACTAATGGCAGGATTTTTATTCCAGCGATCAGCTCCGTCCCTCACGTATAGACTTCTGAGTGGATTAGCTACCGTTCATCCAAGTAGGCACAAAACCTCTTGAAGGAGATTGTTCGACGCTCAATAATTAAGGTGAAAATTTTTATTATCAGCTCACTAACACAAAACTTTTCACACGCGCATTCGTATTTCGTGTTTGGCCTGGAAGGTAAAAACATTTCTGAATGACAACAATCTATTTTCAAGAACGATGAGAATCACTCATTTGTTTATTAACGTCCTACAACAAGTTGAATAATTCGAATAATGAAAGATTACTGGATTATTGCACTACGGTCTTTTCCACAGTAGTTCTCGACTAGGCGGATAGAAGCTGTACACTAAACTCATATCATTCTTCAAGAGAATGTCTGTATGATTGATTGCAATGTTGGATTTAGGAATTAGACGCTGAGTTTTGTAGAGTGTGGCAATTTACCCAGCCCCCTCAGACCACTGCATGTAAACTGAACGATACCGGAAAACCGGCGCAGAAGTGGCGTAAGTCCCAAATGAATATGCTTCATAAAATCAGTCCGTCAGTCACAGTTGGCCAGTACATGCGTTCGTGAATGACATACTATTTAACGGGCTTCTGGTCTCCCAAAAAGGAAAACTCATATACCGTTCAGCATCAACGGAATCTTAACGACTGAAACGAAAATCGACTAAATAGGTTTAGAATGCATGAATCAGGTGTCGCTTGATAATCGATTTTTTGTTGATGAGATGTCGATAAGAGGAACGTTCATACAACGCACACTTGGAAAGAACTTAAGATAAAATAAGACAAGAAATTAAAATAGTTCGGTCTGAACTTAACGACGTGAAAAACGCCTGGTCAACAGTCTATCGATTTGCACCTGCAAACTTTGACCGTTTACGTAAATCATGGCCGACGCAGTTGAAAATTTTCGCATTACCTGGATTACGTATATAATGTTGTAAAATGGTTCAGGCGCAGCAAGTTGAGATCTCATATTTTTGGTAAGATATTTCCAATAATTTTGCAATGTTTGTGAGCAGCTGCATCTATGGTTAGACGACGTAATATCACGTATTTGTATCAAAGTTCAGAGCATTATTCGAACAACCACATCGTAGGTTCCCCAGATGATTTTGCACTATTCCTGCTAGCAGATGTACAACGTAATCTGAGTAACGGAATTATATGAATAACACATCTTACGTGGTGGGATGTAGTGCATTTCTGATGCACCCAATGGTAGTCTCCAATTAGTCCAGTTTCCTCAGTGTAATTATCAGAAGATGCATTGATGATCCACAAGCTGTCATAGAGATGGCATTTGTAGAACAAAAAATGCCCAAAAAACAAATAATCATTATTATTGCTAAGAAAAGGAGGGCTTATTACCCCTTTGGAGTCCAACATAGGTGTTGACCATGGAAGCAGGTGTAATTTTTCATAGTAGTAATTTGACGTTTGCTACTTACACGATTCTCTTGCTGTCCCAGTTTGAAATAGAAGTTAGCTTGACGAACCAAATTTGGTGAGGGCATTCTCTCAAAAAAATTATACTTTTGCCATAATCAGTGGTAACGAATGCTCTTCCAGTTTCGTGTCGTGTGTGTATCAGATGCGGTTGCATATTTCGTCCACATGTGTCGAACACATTTGCTCTTGCCCTAGCATGCAACATTATGAAATCGAATTTTGCTCCGACTTAAGAGACACGGCTAGTTCTATGTGCTTCTGCTTCTTCCGAAGGTTGAGTGGCATCAGTTTAAGAAGTTTCGTCGTGTCTATAAATTTATTTATTCCAAAAACGGTTTGCAACGAGATCACATAGTTCTGTGCAGCAGAATGGAAGAACCTGAGTTATTTTGCTCAGGAGTGACTACGTTAGTTACAAAAATTCTACATTCTGTTGAA
>SJOL01006422.1:397625-419331 GCA_004794785.1 Opisthorchis felineus | reverse complement strand
AGGCTCACGTATGTAAAATTCAAATGAAGTCATTTCTTCTATACAAAAATGAAAAGTCAACGCAAGCCTGCCTTCTTGTCCACACACGCAAAATTGAATTCAGCTATGGCTAAGCAAAGCTGTACTAGAGTTTTCCTGTAATACTACTTTGGGGACACATATCTTGTCCAGATTTGCATTCTCAAACGACCTTTATTACACGGGCTTCTACCAGATTCTCAAATGATGTGTCGTCTCTGTTCGGCATGAGAGCAAATGACAATGGACCTCAGGCATCTTCGTTATTGAAAGCTAAACAAGATTTATTTGTTCATTCGTTTATTTGCACAAATTATTTGTCCAGTTGAAAGCTGTTGAAGTGGACCTAAGTAGCCTTCGCCGCCTTCGAAGATCACAGGGCTTTTCAAATTATACTAGGTCACTAAGGGACTGGAAATCATAATAAGGTTGTTTTTAATATACTTTCATGCAGTTTAAGTAACGCTACAGTGAAATCGTCAAGGAAAGTTCAAGCAAAATGGCGCAAGGTAGAATATACCACGTGGACTATTCATTAATTTACAATAATTTGATTAACCTCTCCTGCCAGATAGCAAACTCAACGGAGATTTTGTGGATGCACGAAAATTAAATCCACCACCATATTCAACATACTACGCGATTACAACCGTATTTTTGTACTAATCAGAAACATTATATTACTTTCTGTTTTCTATAATGCAACCGATATACCGATGCCTCTTTGCCTACAGTTTGAAAGCACTTCAGTTCACTTTAACAACAAAGTGACAGCTTACACATTCACCATTTTGCGACTAAAGCAGGACGGAGCTGTTCCCACTGTCTGTTTCAAAGTTCAGGCCCTAAAACAATGTGTTGGCTACTGGCTTTTCATTCTAAAGAAGAGTTCTGGGTCTAGATCTATGATTTTGCAACAGCGTTTTTGACGCCTTACAGTATATGCTCACAAATTTTACGCGGCTTACTCATGTTGGTCTGTCACAACATGACTGCGGACTGGTCGCCGTTACTTCTATTGTTTGGTGTTTTCAAAAGTATTGAACGCCAACGCTGTTTTATGGCTATTTGTAATGAAATAAAAGATTTTTGCCGCCAAATTTGTCTACAAAATTGCTATTGTCTTCATAAAACTCAACTGCAGATATGTGCCAACTGATCGGCGTTTATAATACTCTTCACATTTCAGATGTAAATTTATTATATGTCTAATTGTGCAACTCATAAAAGTGTTTGTGTTTTCAGCCACCACTGTTGTTCCTCGGAGCCCGGGCCTACTGTTCGCCGCTCGCATTCATTGTATGACAGTTTAGATATAGGCTAAGAATGTGCCCAATGGGGTGCTTCTTTTATACAGTATAACTTTGTCCAGGCATGTAAAGCCGTACCAGTTTCGCAGCAGTCATTTTTATAAATGGCACCCTTGTCAGCTTGCACCTTCTTATTTTGAAGCCCGTGTTATACCCGATGTTGCTTTTTGTTTGCATGCGTAAATTTACGACCATTATAACAATCCATAACATGGGCGGTAATTGCTTACGCAGTTTCAAACGCTATATGTAAATTATGATAACAGCTCATTGAAATGTTAACTCTGTGGGCACCGAATAACGCAAATCAGCCGCGGAGTCATCCTGGCTGGATACCGAGTGTCTTGATTCCATGCATTTTAGAGATAAACTGACCTTGTTTTAGGATAAAGGGAAGTAATTGAAAAATTGTTTACAATGTTAGCGTTGCAAATGTGATGCCCCTTTCTTTGGTCACAATGTATGTCACAATATTTATTTGGTAATAAATTTGAAGAAACTTGCAGCACTAAAGGGCATGCATATCAGTAATACTACGCAGATTTCTATACATTTTCCTTTGTTTCTTGATAATTTTAACCTATTTATGAAGCAGAACGCTGCAGGTCTGAAACATTCCAAATTGCCCTATCTACAGGAACAATCCGATTAAAGCAAAAGAAGGCATTTCTTTTTAAGGATGACTGGTGCACATTCTAGAGTTTGGCCATAAATAGACCAGGACTAAATTAAAATGATATTAAGTTTCGTTATCTGGGATTAGGGAACGGACAAATAATACTTTGAATGATGGTGCACTGTACCAAATTTCGTCAGCACGTATAGAGGTAAGCATCAATTCAAGAAACTTCCCGTGTTAATTATCAGTGACTCAGCCGAAGTTTTCAGATGGAACTCAACGACGGGAATCTTATTCAGCTAACGCAGTCGGAAACTGGGTCAGAAACTGGAGCTCGTAGGCGCGGATCATACGTAGTAACCTTGCAGGTCATTATCGAGCTATCAATTGGACCACGAATGACTACAAAGATTAGAGGTGAACATGCCCAAATTCTGGGGCAAGCCACATCGGTCGACAACAACGCCGATACACCAACACGCAAGTCTGTTGCAACAAATGGCTTTCCGCTGAGCAAAAAGTTCGATCATCAACTAAACAAACAAGCTAAGTTCAAACAAAACGTTATCGATAACTTTAAATTTTGTTTCTTTAACATTGCAGCCATTTATTTTACACAAATATTGCGCGTGTAAAATGTTGGTAATACTGTGGACAAAAACGTCTCTCCAAGGGATATGTGCTAATTATTTCATTCAAAATTTTGAGCTTCTCACAAACTGCCAAAAACCTCATTTCTCCAAACTCTCCCTCAGCCCCTGTTCAAATTACTTACTGTTCCTGATTTTTTACCTGCGCAAACAAGTTAAGTTATAACATGTTTCATGTATGTTTGTGTAGTTTAGTAACAAGAACCAGATATTTTACATATATTCTCGCTCCTGTTTTTGTACAACAGGAACAAAACCTCGGACACGGCTTATAGTTAGGGGCAGAGTATACTTTCCCTATATTGCTGGGAGACCAGTTAGATAATTATGAAATTAATGTAGGTGGAAATGTTTTTATTTTAGCGCTCTTCAAGAGGCAAAAAGTGGGTACACATATAATCAATCCCAGAAAAGCTCACCATTGCGCATTATTTCACTGATGAGGTGCAATGTTAATGTGACTGCTAAATGCAAACACCTTTCAAAATTATTTATAGACCGATTACTGTTTCTGGTCTATGTTGCGATTGTTTTCAACTCCGGCGGGCACAATTTTACTCGTGTAGGCTGCCCCTCCAGGTCTCTAAATAATCCAGAGAGAAATTGCATCCTGGCTCAAACTAGATTGGTAACATTTGTGTCTATCTCTCTATTTCCTATTAATAATTTGTCAAATGACGCATAGTATTCGGAATGATACATGATTAATCGCATAACCTATATAAAAAGCCCGACTATTCAGTAACCCAAACGGTAATGCCATTGGTTCTTCCCCACAGCTCAGGTTGGCCTCACCAGAGTAACTATCCTCAGCTTCATTCGATGAAATGATAAGTTTTCGCTTGCCTGATTCCACAACGTATCAGCCGAAAAGAATGAGTCCAAAGATGATAATTTCATATGTAAAATTTCCTTGCGTGATATTAGCTCAATGAACGGAAGTCAGTCAATGGATGACACCGTGGAGAATCTTCATCTTGAAACCGACTCAGTCAGAGGCTGCTGAATTGAAGGCTCATAACAAACACGCAGTTACATCCAGGTCTTCTCTTTCAACTACTTCATGCTGTATTATCAATCAAGCTGCACAATGTTCGAGAAAAAAACTAGGTAATCGTCACTGCTTGCTGTTTGGCCATATCCTATTTTTTCAGACCTTACGAGACATGGGTGGTTCAACAGCTGTGAAACACACACTGAGGTCCCAATAACATGGAATGTGCGGTATTGACTTTGTTGAACCTTTAATACAAGCAAAATGTTATATTCTGAATGTGGCACAAGTCACTACTCGCCCTAATGTAAACTTTGATTTTGTTACCTTTTTTCATTGTGTCAACCGCCAACTGACACAACCGTGTCCCAAGACAGTCAGTTGATGTTACTAAATAAACGATCAGGGGCTGTCCGCTGGCATTTGAAGGTATTATTAGAATGTAGCGAAATTGCTTAATTCAACCTGGAAGAAGCCGCCATGGTATGCCAGAATATGGCGTTTAATATTTGCGACATCTCTTCAAATATGCGACCAACAGTGGGCCTTCGCGTTTTTTTCATAGTCCCCATATGATTGATAAGGCGTGAAAACTACACTCTGGTATCTACCGAAAGACATAGCCGTGTGAGTTCAAGGATACCTTGTATATAAACAAGTAGGTAGACCTGGTGGAATATACGTCGGTTCTTTCCATGAAATGTTGTTTCAAAGTACACAGGCTAATCCATCATAGAAGCAATACCGCTAACAACCTCGTCAAATGAGAGTTTTCTGCGCATTCTCAAATGCAGTCAGAATCTCGCCGCTCAAGCAGCCGCCATCTGTGCATATTTTATCCTCGTTTATGCGTCCATTACGGTTTCCGGAAATGATTCAGTTTCGGAAACTGTCCACTCACAAGCGGAGGCCCGATGGCTTTTTGTTTGCGTTATGTCCAACGATACCCTGGAGTGGAAATTCTGTCGTCACTAGTTGCCATTTACACGCTCACTACTTAATTTGGAGGACAACTGTCGCAACAGTTTTCGAGCATACTAGGTTCGCTACATTAGGCGAATCTCAGCGTCTGTTTACACCGCCTGAACGCTCTATAGGAAGGTTCTATTAATATGTTAGTTCTATGTAAAGGATATTGGATGGATTTCTTATGCCATAATATGAGTCTGTGAATTCTCGGTTGATTCGCAATTTGGTGGATTACTCACAGTTTACACTGAGATGGAAAGTCAAAACTAAAATCACAGAATTAAAGAGGTTGGACGGAACCCATACATACCAACAAATTGGGTGTCGCCAACTCAATATATACATTCTACAAATGCTGATCCTAAGGCCTCGTATACGGATTTTAAAAATGTAAGCTTAAGTGTTCGGCTGTGGTCAATGAACTGTCACTGCTTCGGTATTTGCGATGGGTTGCATTATAGTACCGTTATCTCCGGGGAGGCATAGCCTCTGGAAGGACTGCAACTATTGTACAATTCACCACTATTCCTACTAGTGGCTATATACTGCCCGCGTTTTAGCTAGCTTTTCGTTACCCTGTGATCGTTGCAATCGTTTGAAGGTAGCGTCTTTTAGGCGAAGATACTTTTAAACATAAGGGTTTTCCAACTATTCGGGTCACATCTACACACAATTCAGTCTCCTATTTGTCATCAGTAAACGGCTGATATAACTGTAGTATCCGCGAAACAAGGGGTTGACATTCGAGAGGAAACAAAGCAGCCCGGAATCTCACACTTCTATTGGTTACGCGTTGCTTTTGCCGATCAAAAAGTTATATCCTGCGGTTAACTTTCATATATCAACATCCCACCGCAGTAGGAAAAAAAGGTATACGTTAAATCATAACTGCGCGATGATCAGCCTGCAAGTCGATTATCTCATGCATGGTTGAGGATCGGCAAGGATTTGCTATAAAGCAGGACATGGAAGTTGAACCACTGATTACCCAAAGTTTTGGTCCCGGTTTCAGTTGAGCTTGCGGGGGTTTCTGATGACAAACGCCTGCGTAGGGTTCAAAAGGAACCTAATAATTTCAAGCCCGTCCAACCAGCCAAACTCAACGTAAAATAAATGTATTTAGAGCTGTACAACACTTATTGCAGTAGCTTTCACATCTGAAACTCACAATCTTGGTATTCCAGATCTCATTAGTAATCGCACTCAAGGACCTATATAACACTTTCCATAAATGTCAAATTCTCTTCAGCTGAAACTCTTGCCGAACTTCTGAACTACATATATAACAGCCACCATACTTTCGCCACAAATTTACCAAATTAATTTAGTTCAAATTTTCCTTCAATTTCTGTTACAGGAATTTTGAACGCCAAAACCTAGTATCCCGTGGCACTCGGCACCAGTGACTTCAAACATTGTTCGAAACAGGGATAAACTTAACGGCTGTAATAAAAAACTTTCGCAACTGTGTCTTTTGATAAACAATATAACCTATACATTGCTAGCCATCAGAATCTGTATCGACTCGAATGTTTGTTCATATTGCTCACCGGCAAACAGCATGCCATGAAATATAATTAATTAGGCAAATCCTCTACACTGGCCTACAACAGCACGTGTGCGGTGTTTTACCTTTTGGTAGCAAACCGTATTGCAATCGTCGGTGACTTGGCACGATGGTTGTGGAGATCTCGTGATATGGCTCTTTTTAAATAGCCAACATTTTGTTCGATGCATAATTGATGTACATATCTACATAACTCTATCACATTGTGCAATACCTCAAAAATATGCACAATATCACAACGTATGGCAAATGTGTTGCTCGTAGTCAAACAGCAGAGGTTTGGCGGAGTATACCATTTCGAGGGTGTTTTCTTTTAAATGCCTTCATTTCAGCAGCGGCGGAGCAGATCTGATTATAACTAGAGCGGGCAGGCAATAGTGACAGTTATCTTATTAGTGAACATCCGAACATATTGCACCATATTCTGGTGGCTCCCACAACTTCCGTGCCTGTTGGAAAACAAGGAATAAGGTTTTAGTTACTTCAGCTCGACATATTGCTCTAATTTGCTGTGATTCGCTCTGTATGCCTGAGGGCTTCTGAGGACACGTGTTCACTGGAGGTGCTCATAAATACCTGGGACCTCTTCCGAGGACCGATTTGCTTATTTACTTTGTGTCACGCGCACCAGTTTTGAGCATGATTTTTGCGATTTCCTGTTCGAATGTTTCCATTTTTACACTACTGCAACCACCAGAAAATCCTCCCTTTATTCAGTGTGTCAAAGTGCACTTACGCCATATAAGGCAGCGAAATCCCACATTAGCAAAACAGGTCTGCATTGGTTCTGTATTGTGCGTCAACTAACTTACGTTTGCTTTGGAGCTTTTAACAAATTTCCACAACTGTTCTTTGCGCCCCGATTAACTTTCGAATACTCAGTTTTGCGGTGTTATTCCTAGTTAAAAAACCTCAAGGGAATAAAATTATGCTGTTTCTACCGATTTTTAAACTGCATCTTTTTGTTTTCGGACGGATGTGCGGTTAGAAACAGTTGCTTATAAGAAAACCTCAGACGGTCTTGTACGTACAAATCAATATGTTTTCATTCATTGATGTCAACATACCTGCTTGCTAGTTTCCCTTTCATGTGAATACATAACTTGTGCTATATCTGCATTCCCGAGAAAAGTCTACCCACGGAGTACGAAGTAGTCCACTAACTGTAAACTGTGTTGATAAGCTATCATTGTCATTTCAACTAATAGGGAATTTGTGGTTTCCCGGGAAGAATACATTTCGGTAACTGCCCATTAACACGGTGCTGCTTCTAGTCGGTACGTTCACATTTATGACCAAAATTTAAGTTGATTTTGATTATGAAATCATGTAGTTGTTCTGTGTTGCATTTGCATGCATTCCACGAATATTGCGTTTTAAACTTTGCCTCAAAGCATTTTGTGTTTGAGATTACTTTTCTAACAATAAAAAGCTGAACAACTAAGATTTGGTACCTCAAACCATGCCACATCAAATAATTCCTATTTACCTGCTTAATTGAGACTTTTAGTTATCTGTGCATATTTGTTTCATACGCTCGCATTGAATATGATGCTGGCTGAACAGTATCCACCAAATCATGTGGCACCCGCTTTTCTGCATACACAGGCTAAGGCTTGCGTTGCCTACAATGTCATCATGATGCAACAAGACGAAAACTACCGCGTATTTTCCTAGAGAATTTGGTCCGTCGTGTATTATTGTGCACTACACGCTTGCAAATGGCTTTATATTTAGCTGAACACAACTCTCTTTTGCCTCGCCCACTCTTCACAGACCCCTAGAATATCAATCCCAGTTCACTTGTCCATTGGGTACAAATTGCATCAAATATACGAGCCCACAGAGTCACTGTCACGCCGACACAATATCACGAAAAGCACTTTACACGCGGCTTTTATGTGCCAGATAAGTAGCTCAGAAAAACTTTATTCAGCCTTCCCATTCTTCGAAAAATGCACTAACATTTTGCGTGAAGTAGAGCTATTAACAGAAGGTGCTTGAAGTAAGCTTACACATGTGCACAATTAGCTTTATCCGATATAGCAGTGGCATTTTTGTGAGGTGGCCTATCCTCATCCTCTCTAACAGGAGGATTGCTCAGAACAACACGCATACTTCAGTGACAAACAAATTCACGCAGGTTATTATAGCAACTGACAGCGCTGTCGGGTCGATTATGACTTAACGTCCATAATGAAACTTTCAATAAAATTGACGCGGTCTCCAGGGAGATGACAACTCGCAACTGATGGATTTCACCATCTCAACAAACCATGCTAACAAACGTAACCGGGAACACGGATTTCTCACCTGCTCATGGATTTAGGTGTAATATCCGAAAATTACCAGTGGACGCTTTTGGCGTGGTTATTGCAAGGATTATGCAGTTTTACGTTCTTACCTTCAGGGAGAAACAGGTGAGGTGAATTACTTAACAGCCGCTCCTTCTCGGCAACCAAAAATTTTCTACCTCATGGTGGCTTTTTTCTGGGAGCAGATCTCAATCTCCTACATTGAAATCGATATCTTGACATGCGTGTTCCCTCTCACTTGGCTCAGGCGAACCTTGATTGTCTTACTGATAGCGTTCACACAATGGATCAGTCGTTGCCTCCGGTAAACCTTTCTCATATGCTAGCCGTCCGCGTATCGACGTATATCATTCCACCCAAACAAGCTAACGGAATTTGGTGATCGGTTGCAACCTTCACTGAAATTGCAAGAAATGTTGACCGCGGACCGTTCGGAAGAAAATAAACATAAACGACAGTAAACGGAGGGGCAGTGTTTGTCAGATAAGATTTTGCATTATATTATGTGGGTGAAACTACTTCGATTTAGCAAAGCGCACAAGTTTCCCAGTTATTCTACCTTTTAAAATCTGTCCGAAACATGAGGGCGATTGAACCTTGATGCTAGCTTTGTGAAAGAAATAGCAAACATCGTTGCAATCACCCGACATTTTACCAAACTACCCGTTGAATCCGCCACTTGCCCACAGTACGTACCCCGAGAGTCTACTAAACTATGCGTTATATAACAGGTACGCTTCCTCTGTAAGGTCAAGTGGGGACTAACTCACCTTCAGGTTACAGCACAACACAGTTTTCGGTAAATTAGCCAATATTATCTGGAGATGTTTTAACCTGGGGAGGGGCTGTAAAAACACAGTTAAGTGTATTTGCACCTATTGTGAAAATATATGTCCGTTTGATAGTGTAGCAAAACGGCGTTTACTGTTTGTATTAGATGCAATCTCAGGCTTGTTGGTTTTTCATTCTCGTATTGACTGCCGTGTTGCCAACCTGGGACGTCATTAATTACCTTTCTCCCATAACTGGAAAGATTTTCATTGAACGTGCAAAAATGGTAATACATAGCAAGTTAATACGTGTATTTCATCAGCTTGAACAAAGTTAGCATTTTGTTTTACGCGTTTGTGTTAGAATCAAGTATTCGCATACCGAATTCCGCGCACAAAAACGCTTTTCCCTTCGGATTTGCCAGCTCCAACCGCCCATTGATGAGTTTCTGTGAACGATTAATTACATGAAACACATCATGACCCGTTCGGCTGGTATGCCACTGTGTCAATCAGAGAACTGGCAATCATGTTAGTCAACGTGCGAGGTATTTCATATGTGCCCAGTAAAATGTTCATGACGCTGGCACACAAATGAAGCATGACTGGTGGCACTACATGGTAGCTTGCAAATTTCACTGCCTATAAAATCAGCTTTTCATTACCACGCTGAAAGCCGGACGGCGGATTATCATTTCGAATGACGCAAGTTTTTTCTGCTAATTGTGGAATCAAGTATACATATAAGTATGCCGGTTGTTTGAACTTGTCAAACGCGGAAGTGGGTCTTGGTTAACTGGAGTACTACGGTCTATTGATTTGTTCAGCTGGTACATATGAAATCTGAAGATTTCTTTGATGAAATTATCCATGAGCTCTCATTATCCTGATGCTCATACGTCAACCAAAGGTCTGTTTCCCACCCTCTAAAATAACATTATTGGCAATTGCGTCACGCTCCCTGAATAACATTTGAGGTACGGTTAGACCTGACGCAACGAAATCTGTAATTGTAGACACAAAGTGGTGCTTTATTCGGACAACATATATTGCAGGTTTTCATACGGTTGGTCTTCTAAAGAACACGCACATTTGAAAGTGTATTACTGCTTATGCTTGAATGTAACTGCAATCACTCTGAACCAAGGGTTAATAATGCTAAAACTGGCACAGATTTGTTCGTCTGAACTGTCTACTATCGTTTACGGGAGCTGCGCTAACGAAACACGACTTCACGTGACACATTTAGGCTAAGGACTCTGCCACCACCGTGTCTGCCAGTCGCTACACTCATATTGACTTTAATAATTTTGGACTAATTCGCCTGATTTGTGTTTTGTAGCTTCTATACTGAACCATTTCATCGTCTTTCCAACGCCTTTGTGAAAGATTGTTAAGAACTTGCTTGCCCCAGTGCGTTCAATTCTATCTTCATTTCAAGTATAATCTCTTCGTCCGATCTCACCCTATGTATAAAACTCTACTGCAGCCCACCGTATTTATCCGTCGTTTTTGTGAAAATTTATTGGAAGAATAAAAAAAATTACGTGACAAAAGGTACGTATAATTCTGGAGTCATTTATAAGATGAAAGGCTTATGAGTTTACATATTTTTAATTCCATCTCTGTTAATCTCACATCTTTTCAAGTATACATTTTTGTATACCGGCGCATGCTACGTGAATTCTGAAACCTTAGCCTGCATGCTTGGATATGGACATTTGTAGTTTAAATCTTTGTGTACAAGACAATATGCATTGTTCAAATAAATACCCTAGACGTCAGGGGGAATTTGGTCTATACATAGGTGAATATTAGCGTGCATTTGCATAAATAGTATTTGTCCGCCATAGCTTAGACTCCATATGCAATGGGTCGCAATTTTACTGGTTAAAACCGATACCTGATATAGTGATTTAATAATGCAGTAGGTAGAATTTATTCATTCATGTTCATCTCCCGTGTTTGCAGATAAGCGGCACCGTTGCGCCTTAGATCGTATTTCGAGCCCTCAACGCGGCTTTTGACGCCTCCATATATAAAAAATGAGGGACGATTTGCCTGATAATTATTGGTCATTTCTGTCATATTCACTGAAGAACAGTGGTGTGTTTTCCGGATTTTTTAGACCGAAACGTACTGTGGATAACACTGTTTTCTACGGTTTTCATAAAATTGGTTTTTGTAGTTTTACTGTTACTTACATTTGACGTCGTTTGGGTTACCACGCCTTTGAATCTGTATGTGTATGTCCCGCCAGATCGAATGGGACACATTGGTGAGAAGTGAGTACATACGGTGTCATCGAGAAAGATTTTTTCCAAAAGTTTGCCTCCAATTCTACTTTGCAGCCTGAACACGCCAGGTACGATGTCTGCTCCTGCATGATGGGTGCATTTGAATAAAAATAAAGAGGCACAGGATTAATCGCCTATAATCAGAAAATAATTGATGCTACCAGAAATGTGTTTTCCATTCGCTTTTCATATTCATCATATGCTGTTAGGATAATTTGGCTTGATGGATGGCTGACTTATTTTTCGCAGTTGAAACACAGACATGCTTGACATGGTTCTCTTTTGAATGATTAGAAGGCTATCCGATTTAAACTGCAAATTACCAGTTTAACTTCTCCTGCGAAATATTTATTTCACCTAAGTGACCTCAGGTACTTCCAAGTAATTCTCAGACCTTCCCTGTAGGAAAAACTATGCCATACTAGGCAATGGTAGATCTTGAAAGAAAACTGTGTACACTGCGCAACCGAAAGGTGAACAAAAAACTTAATTTGAAATGGTGGCCCACCTGCGATAAATGTGACTTCAATGGTGACGGAATCCCCAACAAATAAAGTACAAGGGTCACTGAAGCAAGGGGAAATTTTCACAGACCTCGTAGCAACACTTTTGGAACCTGCTTATTCAAGGAACAAGAAATAAGTGATTAGGAGTTTTCAATTTGTATGCAATTCTAAAATCTATTATATCAGACATACAAGCATGGAATTCAAAATGTTAGTCCTGCTGGCTAGCTACAGATTGATATTTCGCAGCCCTAGAATAGCAAAATGTCAACAGGGAGCACCCGAAAAACCGAGCAGTATTTTTCACTATTACTAGAACGATCACAGTGGATTAATTAACCTAAATAGCGTCAAATGTCGGAGCAGTTTTGTGCCTGTTTTGTTCAGGCTACCGGAAATTTTCAAACTATGCTGTCAAACTTATCACCAGAGTTGAATCTCAGCATCACCTCAAATCTTGTGGACAAGCTTTAATGTTAGAAATTGCGGATGGCTGGAGGGTTTCCTGTACCGAACAGAGAAAACAATTCTACCAGAGTCAGACTCTTTTGAAATGGCCGTGTTTCGCTTCTCATGACTGCATTGCAATCCCTCGGTTAACCAGGTCCTACATTTTTAGTTGAAAACAAACATGGGGACAAACTATTTTACTGCAATGAGGTTCTAGCTTATACTAACTTATACTTAGCAAACTAAACATTTCTGATTCATTTAGATTTCACCCCGTGGTGTATGGCCCTGAATTTTCTCCTATTACGGAAACATATTTGCTCACTCAAGATTAGTCAGAAAACAATAGTTTGGTGTTTAAACCTTAACGGAGGAGATCGGCAGGATGGAAGACACCGTAATCTACCATTTTTTATCAGTCACCTGTCACAAATAGTATACGAGTATTCAATCATTTTCAGCGCAATTGTTTTACGTCGCCTACCTAACGACTGCCGGATAAGCAAACATAATCTGAGAAGAATTGAACAAATTCTTCCATATAGAACATTATTTCACGACTTACCGCAGTCTACAAAACTGACAGCATGCGTTATAGGTGAAAAATAGAGTGCCAAGCTGGAGATCAGTAGTCTAGTTAGTTGCATTGTCAAGCCCTAAAATTGTGCGGACCATCGAGTGGTTGCTGACATCATTTTATACCAAAGTTACCAGTTTTACTATTCTAAAATCCTTGTGTTAAATGTTATCCTCAAGGTTGCTTGATTAACATACTTTACGAAATCAGACAAAAAACACTGGATATATTCACTCATGCTAATATTTGTCCAACTATGTGTACACTAGACTACCGCGAGTGCAATTGGGTTCAGCAGGTGTCAAGTTCCTAGATATTTCCAGTATAGTTGTGCTTTGTCCAATATAAACATTTCCAGGCGGCAAATTCCATAATGAGTGCATCAGCGCCGAATGCACGTGTTGTGATTTTTCCGGAAAACTGTTGTAATTTTGCCCCGAGCTACCGAAGCACACAGTACCGTAATTGAATAGTCCTCTGGTGGTGATAGTGACCATCGGATAAATAAATAGTTTATCGACCATCCCCCAGACGTCGTCATCAAACATGTGCATCGACGACCATAATTTCGAGTATGATTTGAGAGAACGGGTTAAATACGCAGCCATCCTTCAGCAACAAGTCATTTAAATGTCACCCCTAATAATCTGGTACTGCTGGGATCTGCATTACAGCACCTTCTGCAGAGGAAATAATCAAACGAAGCAATCTTTCTCAACCTGCTCAGTCAACGAAAATAAAGTGCTTCAATAATTAAATCCGTTCTTTCAGCGTGTATCAGGTTGCCACGAGCAACAAAATTCTGATTAACCTACACAATTTCTGACCTATGCATCCAGGCGTTCCCCTCCTCGGAACGTTATGTTTAGTAACCTCAAGCACAACATTGCTGCGTAGTTTTGTATACAACAAACCTTTGGGAAGCTTGCACGCGCGGTAAATAATTCGAATACATTGTGTAGTAGGGTGCCACTAGTTCTCACATACCCCCAGTCCACGTCAAATTAACTACTTGAAAGGAAGGCTTGTGCGACAAAAAGACACTGAAAGCAGCTAAACTACCAATTATAATTCTTTTACAACTATTTGCAGTATGTCAGCGGACGACTGCAAGAAATTTATCTGAAAACCGGATACCAGAAACTTTACTGAGGCAGCTGCAGGGGACATCCAGTATAGTTGAGACAGCTAGTCGCTTGCTGCAATAGGTAAACGGAGGATTTGAACAATGATACGGTAAATTTGCGTTATGTTTATTGAGGACCACCTTGACATTGTGCATGCCAATAAGGTTATTCATGGGTAAATTCATCCGGATAAAATTTGATGAACTATCTGTTCTGTCATTCTGAACATTCAAGCTGACTGATTAATGTCGAAATGGAGTATTCCTAAATTCACGGCACAGCTCGGTAAATGATGGTGGATTATTGTTTCATTATTCTGGATAACATGGCGCAAAAGTTTTGGTACATGGGAATGGTGCAGACAAGCAACATAAATTTTATCTTTTTGTGATCGGATAGGTGTGGGTGAGGTCTTTTCTCATTGTGGGAGGGTCTGACGAAGCGGTAACGGAAGCTCATGTTTGCTGCGAGTAGTAATTTGCGTATTCAGGCAAGGTACTTCGACTATAGCTGCCAAAATGCGTTATAGAATTATTATGTGTTAAAAATGCAGATGAGCCGTGAACGAACGAGTGGAGAAAATATGATTTATATCTACCGTGACCGATGGAGTTGCACAAATTTGGTCGCTAAAAGTTTGAGGCGGGCCTGTGGGGTAGCCGTGTTGAATAACTATGCTTTCTGACAACCAAAAGTTAACAGTTGGCTTTTTCGTAATGTTGGAATTTACCTAGATTGTCAACAGATTATACAGTTAGATATATTTCATGTGCTTGTGGGACGAATCTGTTGACGTAGGGTCATTGTTGCTACCCCAGTCTGTCGTCCATCCCAGATTAAGCTATCCCATCACGTGCACTTGTTACAGTTGCGCTTATGAGAGGCTAGTGAGTGTTATACGATGAATTACTAGATGAACATCACTGAAAGACGCGTGTGACAGCATACAGTTCGGAACAAACCACCTTTGGACTTGAATCGCATATGGTACATACATAATTATAATATTTCTCTCATATGGAAAGCATACGATAAATTAGTTATTGTTGCCTTTTGGTCATCCCACAGACAACAAATGGTTCTTGTGATTGGAATGTGTGCCAACTACAAGGGTACCTGTCGCATGCTGGAAGACACACCCCTGCTGAAGGCGATATCGAAAAACTATGTGATTTCCCCCAGTATGCATAAAGAGGGAAAATATGGAATAGGAACAATACGAAACTAAGGCTGCTGTAATTCAGATGTCCCGAAAACTAATATTGCTAAGATCATGGAAGTCAGCACATTTCACTGACTTTGAAGGTCAAAAGTGTGCTGTTTTGCAGCCCACTGAAAATATTTTTTTCCAAAAACTAGCTGGGTTTTTAAGACATTTCATCAAGATGTTCATTCGCTTTGAAAGACTTTCTAATATTTTCATTATTCAGCTTAGCAAACATTACACTTCATATAGTGAGCAGTTTTACAAGCTCCTTAAACCTTCCCGCTGTCTCGAGTTTAATAAATTTTGAACAAATATGGGCGTACCTGTAAAATACACTAACGAGGGCCTCCTTGAGGGTTTTAGGCATCCTTATCGAAGATGGTTTAACGTCAAGGGTTAGATTATGCAAATTATCGAGCCGAGCTTCAGGAGATACCACAAGATTACTACTCGCGGGTTGAAGAACTTACACGTTGCGTAAAAATGCGCATTAATTGTCACTGCGTTCGGTTCTCGAAAAGGTGTGGTGGTGGAGCTTCTACTTCATTCTTAAAAACGATTGCACAGATAAACCATGGAACTTGAGCTGTAGGACGCGCACGTATACATAGCAGAATAGTCTTTCTAGAAGTATCCTACATAGACGGGCGGTTGTTGTAACCCTTAAGGAGAAACTGGATCTTAGCTCGGTGCTTCGTTTATGTGCATTCATGGCCTGCTGCTGTACACCCCTGATTGCTGCCCGGAACCCGCGGAGTCTCTGAGACCAGGTTGGTCAATGGCTGAAGGTTCACTCAAGAGTCCACCTACCGTATAGCCTAGAGATAAGGACATGTTTGGCCACCTGCTATTGAAAGCAAATGCGATGCTCTGTTATTATCCGCCCCTTATGTTCAGGTTTTCGGGCTAACAGCTTTGATTAAGGAAAATAATCGTCCTTCTGCCCAGGTCCGGGTGCCCTGACAATATCCCAGTTCGCAAATCACCATCATTCCTACAAATAAATATATTGTCGGTCGACATCGACGGTCACATGGTATCATTATTAGGGTCAGCTGACGTGCCAAGTGCAGCAGGGTGAGTAAACGGAAGCAGCTCACTCATCATTCCTTTGATTGTTTCTGCATTCCTTCTTCTTCTCATAACTGCACCATATCAGCAACTCTGTTTTTAGACGTATCTCTTAGTGCTAATGAATCACTCTAGCTTGCATCGGTCTTAGGTAACACATTTACGGATCAATAGGATCTTAGAGTATTCCTCTTTATTGTCGCCTACGTGCGATTTGTCCTGCAATTTTTTCAAGTAAATTTAGCCGTTACAATTTACTGCCTCTGTACACGCCCTGGCAGGATCCAAGAAACCATTTATGTCGTCTTGAAATTCCGGTTTTCTGGGGCTAAATGCTTAGATATTTTGTGGTTGCCGAAGCTTATAATGCACATGTAGGGATCTGTGAGCATCTGAAAAACACATAGATGGTCGACTTGAACTTGATTAGACGCACTTTGACATGCTAATTGGCTGATTTAATTGTGTGCTGAAAGAGGTAGTTTTGTGCTGCAGTAACTTTTGAAGTAACCGATGCCCTATGGCTACAGGCTGCCATCCAACTGCGCTTCAGCCAACGGCACAAGATCGTCATGTTGCCATCTGCGGCGTGGATCATTACCTGTCTGCCGCTCCTCTGGGATACTTGCACAGGTACATCCACCCTCTTTTCAGGGACTGCTCTTCTCTTCACTTTTAGGAGCCACATAAAATGTTGAAAACTTGTTGTAAAACTAATAAGCTAGTAGATTTCGAAAGTAATGAAATTTATCAGAATCCTCTCTAGGTGTCCGTTACAGTGGCTCCACCTAAGGATGTTATTTCTCGCTGAAACGGGTTTGATAATTCTTTGTACAATGCCGAGAATCATGCCTCAAGCATCTTAATATTATCTCCACAAAACCCGCTGAAGGCCACAGAGAAAAACTGCACTCCATAACTCTCGGACAAATATCCTCCACCTCACAAACATAACACGAAAGCCAGCCTAGTTGACGACGAGTAAAACTCAAAAACTTCACAGGGAAGGTCAGAAGCCTTGTTGGAGACAAGGCCGTAGGTGCTCTTTGTAGATTCTTTCGGTTCATCCGTGCTGCCGTCTCCGGGAACCGGTAGTTAACGAGGCCATCGAGGATCTGATATCATTACGTTTGACTCTTCGATCTATTGGCTAAGCAGAGTGACATATGGTGACAGTAAGTCAACTTTTCTCCAACTGAACTAGAATTCTGAATGGTGAAAAGATATTTTACGGCTCTGAATAAAAATGTTTGCATATATTCTGTTCAAGTATGAGGATGAGGTCTTAATTCGCCGCCTGCCTGTTAGACTTCATTTAAAAAATAGAGACCGTCCCAGACGAAATCAGTGAAAAAACAGTAGTGGATATTTTAAAGCTCAGTAGTAGTGAACACTCAGACTAGATCGACATGGTGGTACCGCATTTCCTTTCTGGTATTCTTTGGCTTCCAAGGCTCATTCGAAGTCACTGGCAAGTAAATAGAGGGCGGGTAAATAAACATTAATACCTCACTAAGAACCTGAACGGTAAGATGTTCATTGACATTCCGCAAACTATTACCAGAAAACTCCATCACTGCACCGTTTACAGCTTTTAATCTTTAGTCGCGCAAACTGCATAGACCACACATCGTGTGTAGCACGCGATAAGTGTTAATATGACTTACAAAGTGAATCCATTATACGGTATTGTCTAACATTTTTGTTTTGCTCAGCTCCGGTTACGGTGAGGAGATTTTCATAAACCGGAAGAATCTCGTCATTTTTCGCATTTTTTGCATCCTTTCAGAGGAACATTTGGAGTCGGGTATTTCACAAAAAGCGCCCACCGGTAAGTGGTTTTATATCTTTGTTCGGTTCTGCATTTGACGGCAAGAGTGCGGGTTAATTATTTCACGGAAGTGACCTCCGGTATTATTAGAGCAGCTTTAATTTTCTTGTTAAAATAAACAGGAATGCATCTGTTTGAGCTTTCGGAAACGAACTACTAACGAGATTAAGCAAAATAAACCGGATTAAGTTTAACGCGGATGCATACGTTTCTGTATCTGTTTCTATTGCCAAGGCAGTGTGTCTTAAGTTTGATTCTACGGTGCATTCCTTTCAAAATATTGAACCTTGAATCGGTTGCAAAGAATATTATTTGCGCATTTGGGAAATTATTTATTAAGTATGGCTCGAAGACACTTTCCCACAGAGATACTAACCAGTGTGGGAGAAAGCTCTTAGTAAAGTTTTCTTCCTCCATTTCACGACTGCAATGCCAACAACGCCGTTTCATATCGAAAATAAATTTTGCGTGCTCTAGACGCATTTGTTATTAAAACTCACGGATTGGTAAATACTCTGTAAAAGTATCGAGAATTTAATTGTAATAAGCAAGTAACATATAACGGCCCCAAGCTAGCGACCGGCCACTAATTTTCCTGGTGAAAATGTGACTTACGCATCTTCTTTAATCTCAGTCGTATGTCCCACAAAACATACTCACCATTTACTATAACCACTCAAACTTGATCACCGCTGAAACCGATGGGTCTGAAACTCAAGGACTCCAAAGCACAACAGAAATACACAGGGGTACTCGTTCCCACTAGTTGGCTATCGAGAAGTTGTGACAAAACTAGAAAAAGGCTATAACGATGCGTGAGAATAAATAGTCAAAATTATGGGATATCTGTGGAATACAACCAGTCTGATCGCTTTCAAAGTAGGCGTTTGGCATTAATTCGTCATTCACGTCATTAGCACATTTGTGCTAAAAACAAGATAAATATGTTTTCAGGGAACTTGTTGCTGCCACCTGAGTTCCTCTTTGGGCTACTCTAAGACGTCAGTAAATCTGAAGCAACAACCATGTTTCCAATGGAAATAATTTCACACGGAGTACCTTGCAAAATTCGTAACTTTCGACGTCATGAGCATCTTTCAGCAATCTCCACCTACTGTTAAATAGGTGTTCCAACGTACTTGAGTTTCGTCCAACGGATTAGAGTCATTTTCTAAGGCAAATTACTTTCTATTGCATGGGAGTTTCCCCGTCAGGTTACGGTAAGTTTTGTATCAAGTCCGTTGATTTCCTGCATTCTGTTAATTGCCTACCTGCTTGCCTTACCAATGTGCCAAAACCACGAAAAACATTTGTTTCACACAGTAGGGTGAAACACTGTTTCAATGACCTATTGGTGCTCGGATGATCCGCTAGCCGAATTCACAGATTTTTGCAATGTTAAATATGCCAGCTTGGAGTATTTGCAGCCCGGTGCAAGTCCCTAAATGAGCCTTGTTACCGCTGTATAAATCAGAGATAAATCTCACATTGGAAGCCGTCCCCCGTCCTAAGCTTCAGCTTGCTGTCGCATAGTAATCCTCAGTCTGGCGATAATTTGCTGCGATGAAAGCTCTTGAAACACAATTTTGTGCTGCTCAGTGGCTGTGGATGCATCACCACCTTCAAGCAAGTTACTCTAACTTGTCCCGTGTAAGAAAATAGGTACAGAAAAATGTGTCCTTCGATACCAAAGTACACGTTTGTCCTTATCTCAAAAAGTACGGAAACGTTCAAGCCGCTCACTGAGGTCATCATAAAATATGCAGTACCCACAAGATCAAAATATACGCTGTTTTGTGACTCAAAACAGCTCGCGTGTCTTGAAGCATTTCGTTTAATTAGAACGGGCAAGATAGCTTAGTTGGCGTGGTGCTGGTATTTCTGTTAACACGATCCACGTCTCAAAGGCGCGGACATATCGCTCTGAATATAACGACGGAATGCGCAGCTAACCCCATCCATTGGACAGAAACATCCAGATTTCATTTAAACACGCAATCATTCTTGTCAGTTGGAAAAATGACACGCCTCCTTGTGTTACGCACATTTAGGCACCGGAAGTCCGGAAACTTTGCTGCGTTCAGTAAACGAAAAACGAAAAACGTTTACTAAATTTACCGCTAATCCACCTGCTTCAGCTTTCAAAAGAAGACAAAGCTTAAGCTAGCTAGTTTTTCGCAAAGGCCTCACTCAAGACAAACTGCCATACCTTCCATTTTTCTGTGCTTTTTTTTCAATTTTTAATGTTTGCCGTTTCACGCAAGCTGTATCATGATGTCACTGTTATCTCGAAACCAGCACCAGTTTACTAAATGGGACCCTGTTCATGAGCTGTTGCCCACAACAAAAGTTCAATTCACTGCTATGTTAATGTATCACATCACAAAATCTTGACAACGATTCGCTGATCCGTGCCCTTAATTGTTCCTTAAACACCGTTTGATCTTCTTTTGGTGAATACGCTCTTGTCCGATTCTGCACCCAGAATTCTAGGAGAAGCATGAATATACACGGTGTTAATAGGTGTTAATAGGTGTTAATAGGTTAATAGGCGTTTCACGCAAGCTGTATCATGATGTCACTGTTATCTCGAAACCAGCACCAGTTTACTAAATGGGACCCTGTTCATGAGCTGTTGCCCACAACAAAAGTTCAATTCACTGCTAAGTTAATGTATCACATCACAAAATCTTGACAACGATTCGCTGATCCGTGCCCTTAATTGTTCCTTAAACACCGTTTGATCTTCTTTTGGTGAATACGCTCTTGTCCGATTCTGCACCCAGAATTCTAGGAGAAGCATGAATATACACGGTGTTAATAGGTGTTAATAGGTGTTAATAGGTTAATAGGCGTTTCACGCAAGCTGTATCATGATGTCACTGTTATCTCGAAACCAGCACCAGTTTACTAAATGGGACCCTGTTCATGAGCTGTTGCCCACAACAAAAGTTCAATTCACTGCTAAGTTAATGTATCACATCACAAAATCTTGACAACGATTCGCTGATCCGTGCCCTTAATTGTTCCTTAAACACCGTTTGATCTTCTTTTGGTGAATACGCTCTTGTCCGATTCTGCACCCAGAATTCTAGGAGAAGCATGAATATACACGGTGTTAATAGGTGTTAATAGGTGTTAATAGGTTAATAGGCGTTTCACGCAAGCTGTATCATGATGTCACTGTTATCTCGAAACCAGCACCAGTTTACTAAATGGGACCCTGTTCATGAGCTGTTGCCCACAACAAAAGTTCAATTCACTGCTAAGTTAATGTATCACATCACAAAATCTTGACAACGATTCGCTGATCCGTGCCCTTAATTGTTCCTTAAACACCGTTTGATCTTCTTTTGGTGAATACGCTCTTGTCCGATTCTGCACCCAGAATTCTAGGAGAAGCATGAATATACACGGTGTTAATAGGT
>SJOL01006422.1:382332-395385 GCA_004794785.1 Opisthorchis felineus | reverse complement strand
CGTACGAGCTGGTCCTAATTTTATTATACATTACTCGAATGTTAGACGTTATTATGAGGAGTACACTCGAAAGTATATTACCAGTAATAATTACTTCGCAGCAGCTTAAACAGTGGTCTTTGTTTAAACTAAAGAGAAAAAATTGCACTTGATGTTTGCTCCAAGCAGTGCTCGTTAGTAACGCACACCTTTAATAGTGCCAATTATGAATTTTGAACATCCAAATTGGGAAAGAAGCGTGTTTCCCCCATTCCACCGGCACATGTAGGTCAAAGATCCGGCGTACCAAACACATTGTTCAAGCCTAAACATGTTTGTCTGTTTACCAGAATAATCTCCAGGGGACCGCAGGACGACTAGTTACACAAATGTTGCGTAAACCCGAATTCTACAGATCCAGCAAACAACTATGTTTAGTATTTTGTGAGCAACTCGGTGCACCAGGGTACGTACACTCTGACTAACTGCTTTGTTTGTGTCGCTGTTTTCTGAGTTCCAGGGCATGCGCATCCCATTCGAATCGCTAAGAATGAGTGGCAGAAAAGGAACTTCAGTGAAAATGAACTTTCATCATTGCCAGTTGCCCGCAAAGAAAACAAATGAAAATCTCATCGTACGTAGTTGTCGCCTATTTCAATATAATTTGCCCGAGGCTAACAGAGTTCTTAAAGATATATGTCACTGCACAAGGGCAACTACCATGTTGCTTTAAGCCATCTCGGTTATTTCCAATTTATTCTCCGAATGTTGCTGAAGTTATAGTCAAATGAAGTGGATTTCCTATGAGCATCATATTTGCCTTGCTAATTAATTAGAGCAAACTGCTATAATTCATCACCTAATTGTTCAAGAAACCACAGTCTACTGACGTAGAGGTTCACCGCCTATAAGTATACAAACGACGTGCGGAGAGACTGCAGCCAACCATTCGTTAAAATGGTGCATCACCTTGAGGGAACAATATTTGTTGAACATTGATTAGCCTTTAACCGAGTGTTTTTTTCATTTACATTATAATGAAAAACAACTGGGGAAGGATCGGCACATCGGAAGAACTCGATAAGCCAGAACTTATCCAAACTTGCTGATCAACTATTTCAGTATTCAAATGTTCATTTGATCTACCTAGACATAGGTTTCACTTGATTTGAACATCAATGCAGGTGAAGAACACAAGCAGCCAAGCCAGGTAATATCAGTCGGACTGAACCGGTCAATAGCGGGGTCTGTGACGGAGCCAAACAAGATGGATTTTAGGTCCGTAAAAGCGTAAGGATTTTTCAAACTAAAACGGAAGTTACGGTTATTAAATAGCAGCATTTGGCATGATTCACTTTCAGTTGACGGAAGCATGTTGGGTCTTTTGGTTTTTCTCGTATAAACAAAACAAATACGACACAACTAAACGCGTGTTCGCTGGGGGAGAAACAATTTCAAATGAGCTTATAGCAAATTAAACAGCAGAGATAATCTATTAGATATGGGTCTTTAGTTGCAATAGCCCGCATTGGAATCAGAGGATGGGAAGTTTTTAGGTTAGGGCAAACAATTTATAAGTAAGTTTACTTGCAGCACACTAAAGCTGCAGTTGTCAAAGCCCACTCTACTAGGTGTGATCCAACCACGGTACTGTCACTGATGTTAATTTTTCGATAAGTTCCATTTCACTGTATAAAGCGCAAGCACTCTCAAGTCAAACTTTGAGTAGATAATTGTTCTATAAATGCATTTGGTAGTAGAACATACTGCAAATTTGGGGCAAAAATGCCACAGTATTCATGTGTCATGGCTTGTAAGGCCCTATTTGCAGGTAAGTTTGAAGATGAGATGTATAAATGCATAGGCCAGAAAATGCAGAGCATTCAGGTAAAATTTCGCGCGTTGCACCGGTCAACTGTCGTCTAGTGCACCCTTGAATAACTGAGCTTCGCAATGTGGGTAGATGGGTAGAAAGAAGCCATGCTTAGCGCAATAAACTGATTGTAATTAACCACCGCGAAAACTGGAGCACAGGCGGTGCCGATTTTCTGATTGCTGGGATGAGTCCTGATACCCTGTTTATCACTCATCACAGCTACACAAACTATGATGACTACGCCATATTTTGATAAAACTGTTTCATTGTATACTACTGTAACTACTGTTAGTATTTCGTCGCTATCAGACGTATCACAGAATAATCTCTGGGCAAATCATATCTAGTCAAACGGACTTGACGGCACCTTTTTCAGTCATTTTACAAAGGTAAAAATGTAGTAATAAAAGGATGATGAGTTTTACCTGTGTCCCTTAAACTAGGCGGGTTCTCTTTGTAACGATATTACGACACAACTACAAAGGGCAGGAAAGTTCCTCATGCAAACTAAACTTATTATGCAAGAGTTTTGGGATAACCCAAGAACGTTGTCATTGTAAACTGCCGATGAAAACTTGATACGCACCTGACAAAAGTGTCTTCAGCTGGATAATATCATTAAGTTGTCGATTGTGTGAAAATTCATATCAAAACCTGACTGCACTACTTATATTTCTGGGTGATGTTTTTGTTTGATGATAATCGACCTTATCATGCTAAGCAAAATCTATACACCAAGGACTCACCAACTGTCTATATCTGGTAGTTGGAAAAGTAGACAGTGGATTAGTTAACTGCATGAAATAATTGTGTAATATATGCATACGCATGATTCATGATCGCACGATGTATCATACAAAATTAACATCTGCGATCCCATAAATAACTGCTGTCCATGAATGTGTCTAGTGGTACTATGGTTTTTGCGGCAACCTATCAAGCCTCAAACAGCTCTTTGACGAAGAAGTGCCGGAACAGTTCAGTGAAACATCTAGGTCTATTGTTTGAACTCATAATTTGCATGGAAGTAATTTTCCACCACTTTCCCCTCAATCCCACATTAGAAGCTCCCAGCCCAACACATTCTGTCACGCAGAAGAGTTTCTGTATTTAGCATGTACCAAACGCATGCAGTTACGCACCTTTGTTACGCACATAATGGGTAGCCTGACACATCACACGTGCTAGTGCTGCTCGCATTGAGCTTCGCTCTCATTGTAAAGTTGGCTGGTTACTTCATAGGCTGATGAGGGATTCTAGCTGAGTGCTGTACGTTTGTGTAAAATGGTAGGAAGCAGTTTTCGGATGCCAAAGTTCTCAATCTTGTTGGTTAATGTATTAATAGGTCTGCGTGATTCAGGTTGACTCTCAAGTATGCCAAAGCACACATCTCATTTAGCGCGAGACCAACTTCCAAAGATGCCTTATTCATAATTCTGGAAACACAGGTCACATTGGCCATGCGCATTCGATAAATGGTTTTCCTTTCATGTTTTGATCATGAGGTACAAAACACTAATCAGGCTACGGGTGATTACTTGGTTTTGCACTGTTGATCAATGCTAACAATGACCATATTAGTGAAGGGAAACACTGCTCCAGTTCATTTAGAACGTGGGAACATTTGACAGGATGGCCCCAGGGCACCAGCCTGCTACAATAAAACGCTTCTAAATAGACTCATTATTCTTACACAAAACCATATGTTAGAGATGTTTTAGAAAGCAGAGGTTTATGTGATGGGAGCCCACAAAGTTGGCTAAATAGGCCACTCGGAATGAACGAACAATGGCACATGACAGACATTTGTGTAACCGGTAGGATGTAGCATTCAAGCTCACCAAAAACAAGCATGCTCACGTTCAGAGGCTGCCGTTTCTTGCCTTCTGATCTCAATACAGCTAGGAAATAATCCTGCGACAAATTTTCCTGGCCGCTGCGCCTGAAATTGCCTAATTGTATGCCATTTAACTGAGGACAGTGGTGTACTGCACTCTGACTGATGAACACACGCCAGCTGGCTAATAAGGGCACGTCGGCTTCGGAAAAATTAAACATATCACGTCGGAGCGAATATTGCCGAAATGTATGAACGTTTATTTGTCTTCGCATTACACAAATTCTGTTGACTTCTGGCAGAATTTCACCAGTCCACGGCCAACGAACAATTTTCTGCGAAAAGCATTGCAGTGTTTGGGCACTCCTGACGACTGAACTGGCGTAAGAGTTAGCCTCCAGGTCCAATCCCAATGCCCTGAACTTTCAAACGGGTGTCCTCCTTATGAAGATAACTGTGAGATTTTGTCAGTATAGTGAACTAGAATATAGGTTTCTGCAAGGAAAATGGAACCGCAATCGAGGACATTTTCGTCCAAATTAGTTTTATTTGTGGTTTCCAGGAATTAGTAAGACCGCGTTGAGTTACGCGCAAATGCAGTACTGTGAGTAAAATGTTTAAAGAAATGAAACTGTACAAAACTGAAATCGCGGGACTATACCGGCTTCTATGCACCATGGTAAGTACTGCCAAAGGGTATCTTATTCAAACGTGCAGGTGGAATATACTACACCTAACTGGAATTTACAGTGGTCACAAAATGACTAAGCTTAAGTGGTTGTACTGAACAAGGCGCGCAACGGTAAGTTCAGAAGACGGTCTAACTTTAGAGCGAAACAAGAATGAATATGTCGGTTCATAACGGAAACAATAAAACTAGGAATTTCATTGTTTGCAATCACAAAGAAAGAAAAGAGCCAATAAGATAACCGAGGGCAAATTTGCCCTAAGACAACTCGGTGGTGTGCACACGGAAATTTGCTTGCGGCCAAGTGTTACTAATGACCCCGTTGGATTTGATATTTCGACGCAGTAAATGAAGTAGCGTTATGGAAGGACAATATACAGACTCAAGAGACATAAAATAAGAGGTCGAATAAACAATCTTTACCACAGTACGTGGTAAACGGAAAAAGGTTTCGGACAACGTCCACGGTCCACCCACGTAGGAGACAAAATATCCGGTGTTTGCACAATAAATTGGGTAGCAAAGAGATGAAGTAAAAAAATAAAAGGATACTCATTAACAAAACAATATTTAATCATTTGCAGATGACGTCTGGTGATGACGGATAAATTCGAGGACCCACCGTAAACTTAGGCCTCCGAACACTACTATTGGCTTACGTACAAACAATATGAGCCCGTTGTATTTCTAGGGCAACCAATATGGTAGCTCCATTCAACGCCACACATCAGACGGTACTTGCGCAAATGCTTTCACACACAAGCATGAAACTACATAATTAATATTTTGGACGTGGAAATCCCTAAACTCCTCTTCACAGGAAACTTGGGTAGCCACACAAAAAATGGCTGATGAGTTGCCATATAGCGGCAGTCAACGATTTGGTGGGCAATGGGCGCTTCACTTAAAATGCAGTTATTCTGTGCATAATATCCCACTGTACCGATGGCTCCTGCAAAATATTTTGTATTCTCTACACTTAGCAAAAAAGCATTACGGATTGGAATCGCGGCAACCACACGGCCAAGTCATAAAAGGCAAAGTTATACGAGGTATAACCAGAAAATCCAAAAAGGATTATTAACGGGTGCAATTCTGAGCTGACGTTTGGGCAGCAGGCTGAGTTAATCTATGCTTCTTAAATTGTTCAGCAAATCGAAGGATGTTCTTAAAGCAGTTTTAGAATAAACCGCACGACACTGCAGCTGTTCATTGTTTACTTCTGAACAGTTTATACAACAAGGTGCGCTTCATTATTTCAAGCTTCACCAAAATTTTAGGTTTTATTCAAAGTGATGGAATTGCGCAGCAGTATATTGGTATAAATTTTGCAGGATCCCGAATGTTATGATTGCTCTTTAAACTAATGGGCCACAAGACAAGGATCAAATGAATATTGCTTCATTGCACGCCAGTGAGTTGCACGACGGAGATTTCGTCTACAGCAGAGTATGTTATAAATGCCGTACCTAAAGCATCTCTAGGGTGAAGAAGAGGATTTGATGTTTTAAAGCCGCGCTATTTGTTTGCACTTGGTGTGAGGTCTGATTTATCAAGTCATATAGCAGGGAACGTGCTGCAACGAGGAGCACTAGCTGACTTGCACTGATAATTGAGAGAGTGAATGCCGCCTTTACAGTGAAGGCGCAAATCGATTTCCAGATATTCAGAGTTGGAATCATCCATACAAGGGATAAACTAATTTACATCAAGCCCTGCAAAAAAGCCGTTATGGGATACATGTGGTACATTTACACACGGTGTAACTAGAATATGCTGGAGGAAATGTTTTGCAGCATATATTAGAGAGTGTAGGACTCGCTTTCGCTAAAACTGTTGTACCATTATTTTCGTCCTATGATTTACTATGGTTGTAGGCAGTACACTGAATTCACTGCCTCCCAATTGTAAAGTATAACTGAGTGGTTACCATTATTCCTAATGTAGGAAAGATAAGTTCTGATGTTTTTTAGATTTACGGTGAGGTCACCCTTATTTAAAAATCTACTTTGACTAATCCGATAAACGGGAGCCAAAATAACCCTAGGATTTGAGGTTTGTTCAGCTTTTTTCAACTTAATTCTCTTAAGCCACTGGGCTGCTCGCTAAAAATACAGCTGAAAAATTCTAATGCGGCATGTTATGCGTTACTCAACGCATCTTATTTATTTCAGAGTCAGAAAGGTTCCGGCAGCGCAACTTGAGGTGGACCTAGAATGTGGCAAATGTGAAAGAATCAAATTATGGAGACAGCAAAAAGCCAGGGTAAGTCACCAAACAAGCGCAATATCAATGACAGCGATAGAGCGTCCTATTTAGTATTTGTGGCCTTCTACTTTCCAGATGTATGCACGTTCACATATGCTGTGGGATATTTTGCAAGCACTTCGTGAACACCTCCTTATTTCGCTTTGCTACGTTTGTGGAGTAAAGATTCGTCCGCAAGGATTCATAGTGAATACCGGATTTGGGCCTGTCGCAAACTGAAGCTACTGTTGTTTCATTGTGCCTAAGATTTCGCAATGTTCCCGCAGGCCACAAAATCAAAATTTTAAGTTAAAAAGCCTCATTCATCCGGTAAATACAGATTATGGGCAACGAAACGCATGGCAGCACTTGCTCGCCAGACGGGAGTTGTAGTAAATGGATGACTCGGGAGGAATTGTCACTGTTATTTGCTTGAGGTGTGTCAAAAGGGATGTAACTCATTCAAGTAGCTGGGATGTAATTCTCTCCGGTAAAGGCAGATTAGAAAGTTCAGTCCTCACGTCCCCACTTTCTGATCACAAATTTGTTGACCGTGGTTGCCAGTGCAATGGCTAACACTTTCGAACTAATTTTGGAAATGAGGAGCTCGACAATACTTTACACGCTGCAGTGTGTGGAGGGATTGGGAGTCACCCATTTATGTGTCATTCCTTGCGCTCTTGAGTTAGGTCAGCTTGCAATCATACCACCAGCTAAAACTACAAATCAAAAGCTCAAAATAGGGGGCCTTGGAATATGAATTTAGTTGCAGGCCCAACGGTCGCCTTCCTCAAACCATGTGCACATGATACGGGCACTAGAGAAAGACTTGTCTTCTATGACTTGAAATATCGAGTATGATGGTTCTTTTGTCCTGATGCGAAGCACATCCTATACGGTATATATTTTTCTGAAGTCATTTGGACCCAGCTTTTTATTTTAAAAAATCTACGGGATGTGGGCTTTGGTTCACCTTTCTGTTAACGTAAAGAAAATTGGGAAAGCAAATCAAAACAAACAAGGGTGTCAGCTTTCAGTTGTGACAACTTCATGCGAGTCACGCTGGTGAAGCGTAAGTGGAATTATATCGTACTTACGGGTTGGTCACACTGCTGAGTAGTCACTCGTGTTCAGATGTCGAAGTGTTTAAATTTCATACTGAAATGTTACATGTTCCATATTCCTAGGCGCTTCGAGGGCTGCTTACGTCTGGTGATTTGCAACAGAGATATATAGCTGTATAGCGTTTGCCCGCATTTCAGCACATACTGGGTTGTAAGCGACTGGGCGTTTAAAGTGTTGCAACCAACCAGATCTGCAGCACCATTGAACTATTTCATCCATCTGGAGGATTTCAGCTTTCAGAATGACGGCAATGGCGCCACATGGCAGGGTACATTCAGTCCGTTTAGGGTCGTGTGTGTCAATCATTGAAATTCTCATTACAACAGCATTCCACCAACGCTATACGCCATTTTCTACGTATTGCCATCCGAAAAGCAAGCACGGGCTTCTGATAACTCTACCCTTCAGTCGTTAGTAGACTTGCAAATTGTACCCATCACACAAACAATAATTTATGCTGAACGCGATGCATATGACCTTCCAATACTCACAAAAATAATCGCATGCGGTGTTTCTTGTGGCAACTCACTCAAGCTGCGTGCAAAACGATGGAACGCCCAAGAAATTGCATCGCACTTTCTCAAGGATTTCTCGCAAAGCCTGGCAGATTTTCAAGTCCCCAAAAAATTCCCAGGATTTATGGGACCCAAAAATGAAGGCATAATTAGATAAGCGCTGCTCATACAAGACGACATGGACGATGGCGTTTTGCCACATATGGCTTATCAATATTGCCCCAAGATCAAAGGAGAATCTGTCACTTCATTTCAGAAACAAAACAACTACGAGAATGAATTAAAAGCTTGACAACAAAACCTGTGACTACTTTTGAATAAAAACGACCAAATAACGCTAATCAACACAGATTTAAATGGATCATTGTTGTTCCAAAATTCCAAGCCTACTGGGCCTAAGGAAAGCTGAAGAATATCTTAGGGTTATGGACTAGCGGGGAACTGGAAGAGTGGCTGCTTTGGAAGGCCCGCTATTCCAGATGATCAAGCAGGGTGGTACAACGCGGTTAAAGGGGATACCCAAACATCAGGGCATAATCTGACAAATAAAGGCGTTCCTTAATATTTCAATGGTGCCATAAAACGTCTTCTCGAAGTATACAAATGAAGATTTCAGAGGACGGAAAACTATCGGGCAATCAGCCTCCTATAGACAGCAGCCATGTTGATGGTTCATGTTCCGTCAAACGCCTTAGATGATCCCATTAACAAGATGCAGCATTATGGATCCCAAATTGATTTATATGTGACTGGCTTAATGTTTTGCACATGCCCGGCCCAGTGAAAATTCCAGGAGCAGAATCAACCGCTGCATTTACTGTAGGGTAGAAAAAACTTTTCCGCATAATTAACGGAGAAACAATATTGGTCATCTCATGATATTCAGCTGACCAGACAAATTTTCAAATCTTGCCGAAGTTATTCAAACCAGGATTATGACCGGACGCACCCCCGCGCTGTTACCTCCAATGGGTTCACGGTCAATGCTGAAATAAATATGGGTTGTTTTCTTGCAGAATCCATATTGGACGTCATTCAGGAATCGTCTCAGGGTAGGCATCACTCAAATACAAACGTCGTGTTTTGATCCAGTATTTTTTGAATGCTTATTTGTTCTATCTGTGGTGCTTTATTCCTACAATGCCGATATATGCACTAATCATTTCCCCGAGAGGGCCATATGTTGAATCAGAATCAAGTGAGAACAAGACAGTACTCTGTTCAGCGGCTTCCCACGTAGGCCTAAGTAGAGGTAGTTCTAAAACGTTTGCTTCTCACCAGAAGGAACTGAAAAATCAGCAGAGATTACGATGTATACTGCAAATGTACTACGCCAGCGCGACTACGAGCTGTAAAGCAAGGATCCATGGCCTGCGCTTCAAATGTGTTGAATTATTTAATTAAATCTTGAATTGCCTTAAATTGCTGTGTGTTAATTAGGAACACCGTGCTCAAATCTAAATCGTTGAGTCATTTCAGCACTTGGCTTGGGAAGATATTATTGTGGGTCATGCACAAACACGAGTTCCTGAGGTTTAGTCATGGCTAGTATGCGTACCTACCAACGGGCAATTTCGGTGTTGCATACGAAATTAAATCACAGCTAAACTTTGCTGCTGAGTTGTAGGAAACTCTTTTTGACCATTTTGAAAACCAACGCCAATGTACTCCGCCAATTTTCCGAAAGATATTGTGCTGCATGGATTCCTGCAAATTTGCCAGCAAACCACCTACAAGCCTGATTCACGATGAAATTAACTCATTGACCGCGATGGTTCTCAGGACAGTTTCTCTTCATATGAGATTGGCCAAAATTTACCGATAATACCAACGTCTGAGTAACAGGCAAGCGGCTGATGCAGCTGTACGTTGTCTGGCGATCGCAATTGGTTGGAATGATTGCCTGCGAGAGAACTCAACAGAACCTTCGTCGATTTTAGTCTGCTGGGTCTATTTCGAAGTAGCTAACTTTTGTGCATTACAATATTCATCTGCGCGCAATTCCTATTTGGCTGACTGGTATGCTCCAACGTTCAGTGCTTTGATTATCTTTAACCGATAAATCCAATTTAGAATTCAGCCAGATAAACCCCTTCGTTCTGCGGTGTGTAAAAAATATCCCGGTGTTTTCGGGCGGCTGGCTACTTATCTATTCTTCGGTAAATCTTAAAGGACTACCCAAATTTGTATGGACGCTTTGAAATATATGGTCATTAACTGTATGTATGAGCGTGGACGAGGTTTATTTTTGTCTGCGCTCATAATCATATAAGTTATATCGCCAGATGCTATATAATTGCCGCTTTATTCAAGGCCTTATTTCTACAGGTTTACAACTCCGTACTGGTTATATCACCCGGGTCCTAAACCCAGCCCTTGTCTGAAAAGTGTGCCCTTGAATGTAGACGTAGGGCTCAAAATGGGGATACTGCACAAAATCGAACTTGTATGAATGCGCAAACTTAGATGTAACAGATTATCCGAAAGGTGGCTGAAAATACCCCACAAGCGCGCAATTGGCTTCCGCCTTCCTGGGACCCACCAGGTTGCTGCAGTCTCCAAGTTCTCATCAACCGCATGCTCTGGTTGAAGCCATATTGAAACAAATAGACTCGTCCGCTTGCCATTTCGGTTTCCGCGTGGGGCTAATCTGAACCCTGGTTGAAACGCTCGATTTTATTGTGTTGCTTAAATTTGTTGCACCGGGCCGCTTCATGCCCTCAACACGTTCTTTGGTTTACAGCAATTTATTGGATTTTTATTTTACACCTTCAACAGTCGTTTTGTCGTCTGCTCTTGGTTTCCACAAATAGGTTTCTATTCAGAATCAATCAGGCAACGGAGTCTAAACCGAAGAACCAGTGAAATACCAGGCCGCTGATTACCAATCAACTACTGATTTAACACTTAGCTAGTTTTTCATTAATAGTGGTGTATCTGCGGGTACTCTCTACGGTATTTTTCAATCATTTTTGCTTGCGGTGTTTGGCGTATCGTAAACTGTCAGAAAAATGATGGATAAAAGATACGGCCCAATTGAAAGTGACCCAGGGAATAGTGTTTATTGGCTCCCCATCAGCGATTTTGACGACCTCATTTTCTACCGATGCATTTAAACCATCATCAGCTATTTGCACGTGACACCGCATTTGCTGTCGGACTATATGCCTGTAACTTATTGAGCGCCATCAGGTCTCTACTATTTTAGGTGCTGTTTCCCATGGGTGTACTCAGGATAATTCTCTTTATATAGGAAATATATAACGAAATCCATCTAAGAAACAAACAGACAATTCTGACGGAATGTTTTGTTTAACTTGATTTATCCCCTCAGAAATTATTATATGACCGCGGTTATTCGAAACCCAGTGAAATAGTGGTGTGCATGCCATCACATCTTGCAATGCGTTGTGCAGGATGTGGTCTGCTATCCGTAGTAATACCTTGAAATTATCAGCTTGTTTTGTTAGGGATTCCATTCTTCCCCTACTTTCAGCCGAGCTAGCTGTTTTCTTTTCAATTCAGGGGATTGCGTTTTAGGACGGTAGGCACAAAAATTAGTACTTACATCCTTTATATCATCTGATCTTCCAGACAGATTCATTGAAGCAGTGGCTACCACTTTAAGTAATCAATCACTTCTGATGTTTATTTTACGGTTATTCGTTCAAACAACATGGTATCCAAATTTGCTTCATCTCAACGACACAAATAACACGAACTTCCTTGACGGCATTCATGTTGGGCCTTCCAAAACTTGCACCGCGAATTCCACGCACAAAATCATGTCCAATTGATTAGTTACTATTTCCACACGGCTGTTTACGAGAATCTGGGAAAAAGGTAAAACACTTTAAGTAGTATGCGCAAAACAGCGTTGCGTGTATAGCTTCACGTTCTGCTAGCTCATATTTGCATGCATCTGTTCCTCATAGGTAACTAATACGGTGATATTGAGACCACTTACGCAGTGTCGTGGTATGAACAATTTGTAGATTGAGGGAATCGTACGGTAAGCAGTTTTGGCCAAGGACTCTGCAAAGTTCTGCTAGTTTACTCATGACTGATTATAAATATTTGACTGGCCTAAGAAATTCTGGCAAGTGAGGTAGAAAATGAAGAGAAGGTTTTGCAGTGGCTCACTTTTACATGTTTTACGGGTTTTCAATTCATCTGCATCTTCTCTTCGTTTGTCTATCTGCATTATCTGGATTCTACACGCATATTTTAGATTCCTGTGGTTTTATTCATTTTTCCGTTTTGTAGGGAGAATTCACTATCAATTTTGGGGTTAGATTCAATAAATTCGGAGCTTATAGCTCTTTACGAAACAGTAATCAAATCAAATTACTCCTCTTCCATTAATCAAATTTTGAACCTCGCAGTTGAGTCCCATGTGCATTTTGAATAGTTCATGCAGGGCATTTCCCTTCGCCTCCTATAAAACAAGGTAAACAACAATGCCACATTCCTCCCCAGTTTAACCGACCTAAAGCGAACATCATAAATCAAAAGTGATATCCTGTCAATGAGGGCATGGTTGATGTGTGCTTATCGTACATAGTAGATATATACAACAGCACGCATTGTGCTCCTATTCCTACCCCTATTTTTTCCTAGTTTCGGTAACATCAAATTATGTACGTTTGTCCATTGTAATCGTCTTTACCATACTTCCAGAGTACTCCCAGTACAGCATCGCCTGATAGTGCTTTACGCCTACAAACGCACGGGGCATTTACTTCTATTTTATTTTTTTCATTTTTGAGGATCAACATTGATACTC
>SJOL01006422.1:229438-374820 GCA_004794785.1 Opisthorchis felineus | reverse complement strand
AACTAATATACATTTTCGGCTTTAATGCAATAAACCAGTTACAAAGGAACACACGTTACAAAGTACAAGCTAAATTGAAAGACAGCTGCGCACACTAAGCACTTACATGCTCCTCTATTGTGGTCCGGTTAAGTAAGCAATAATCAAACTGAGAGCGTATCACTAAAGAAAATGATACTTCGGCAAACGCATTGGCGGTATCTCATTTGTGAAGGGGAGCTAGAGGCAAAAGCGATCACTAAGTATGCGCATTTCAGATGAGCCGATCTCGAGGAAAATTTTACAAATGAGTGTCTTTACAGCTCATTACACTAAATTTCTATCGAACGTTAAGGTGATGTTAATAATAAACATCCTACGTGTCAACTTCATAAATAAAATGCCCAACGTAGCCATCAACGCACTTCTGGTGACCTGAGGGTGTGTCTTACAGTAATACATTTTATATGTTGGTTGTTAACTGCTACAGCTTTGGATCATACTGGACAAGTAATCTCTAACTAATTTACCATAAAATCCTTCGCACATTCCAATTTATTTCACTGGCGTAAGAATTTAAAACAACATTGATTCGGAAAAGTCTCATTTAGAATAAGAACAAAAATTAGTTAAGGAATAAATAGTTTGCAATATATTTTCAAGTCATACAGCTGCAAAGGCTGAGCCAGCAGCAATGAACATAATTTACTGAGCATAGTATGCGTGAAACAATAAGTCGAGTGGGTGGCCGCCTTGTTTGCTCGTCTAGAAACAACAACAACAAGCGGAAAGACCCAAGGATGTCAGTACAGACTGTTTTCGTGTGTTCAGCAGAGGACGCACGTGCGGATGAGGTAACTTGGGCCAAATCCAACATACAGACAAAGCTTTTTTACCGACAAAACATCGGGTCACGATATCGTATAGTGATTGGTTCAGCCGGCTGGGATTGTGTGGTACTGTACTTATCCGGGTTGATTAGAAGACACCTGGTGAACAATACGGACGTTTGGCTGATTATGAGCATGCTAACACATTTTAGGCGTGGACGAGCACTTTAGCACGGGGACTAATGTAGCACCAGGTTGGAATTGTTGCGGCCAGGAGACTTTGTTCAAACTGGTATGAAGTCCTCTGTTTAGTAGGCCACCTTAGCCGGAATGATAATACAAACGGGTATTCTTTCAACTGTGGTGGTGACGATACTAGCTTCTACTTTGTTCAAGTGCTTTATAATAAAATTTTCGGGAACCGGTTTTCTTCTAAAACGCTGATGAGAGTTCGGATTTCTTGTTCAAGCCGTCATCAGTGCATATCTTCCTCGCTGTCGTAGTTGGGCCGTTCCCTCTTTGGTGTTACGAAACTGTTAAATTTGGTGTAATATCCGCAGGACTACGCTCTCGGTACAATCTGCACGCTGAATGTGCAGTTGTTGTAAATGGCGCGTTCTACCATCACATTGGGGACGTTCCAATGGGTTTCCTACTGGGTCAGGTTCTAGCCAATAATTTCTTTGCAATTAATTTCCGTCAACCGAAAACATTTTCATCAACCTGCCTATCTATTGATATTTCGTTTGACAACTAGTGGATGAAATTCCCCTAACATGTAAAAATGCCGCCTTTTATGTTGTTCAAAGAGCAGCTACACCCTTTAGGAGAAAACAAAGTTTTTCAATCCTAGGAAATTGCTCCCCTCACGATGGAGAGATGTAAATGATTTATTTAAGGTTACACAAGTAGTGAATTGCTACGTGTCCCTGTTTAATCTGGTTCAGCGTGCAGCTTATTTGAAGTGTCTAAACTCACATTGTTCCATGGAGCGCTAGGAGAAATTTGACCGTTTTAGCATAATGATATTCATGACGGCCGATGACTGCGCGTTTTATCACGCGCTTGTTAATTGCAAACATTGCACGCTAAAAACTATCCAGTGTACATGTATTTTATCATGTAATTCTTCTTCAGGATTTTTGTTTGAATAAAAAGTCACTCTATTTGTGTAGCTTATCTAAGTTACCAGACTGAAACTGATTTGGTGTTCATAGGCAATCATGCAGTATAAAGTTTAGTCAAACCCCTCTGTTGATATCTGCGGTTATTATCCATACACTGGGTTTCACAACGTCGAACAACCCCTGGGACTGAAACGAGGTTAAAGTTTCAAAATACCACATTTCACCTTAACCGATCTAGCGCTGATCTCGTGCACGCATAGTTGGAGGGTGACTTTGCAAAAACACTGCCTGCCTAAGAAAAGCATTCAAAGGAATGGATGCATCTATCCTAAACCAGTAATTACGCTGTAGTCATCCAAAACTTTACCATTATTATGTAAGAAAGCATTTGTTATTTTGTAAACTATTTTTTTATTCCGCGCTCAGTTAGGTGGCTTCTCCTATAAATGAAATAAAAATGCTCACTTCTTGAATAACTACCGGGAGCGCTTTTCGGTAAATAAATGACTAGAGGAGTGAAAGTAATTGACGCCAGCGATGGCTTTTAAGTTATCAGCTACGGGCGAGAATAACATTGTGACTATTTTAACCCCATTTTGAAGTACGGTCTCCAGTCTATTGTGACCGTATTTTGTAAGAAACTCAAAATCCATATTGGCAGTGCGCTAATGAAAACAAAACAGGCAGAATAAAACAAACGGGAAATCACTCCAAAATGAGCTCCTCTTCTCAGTCTGGTCGCGGAGAAATCGATCTTTCATGGCCGTTTATGCTTCTTTGGTCGGTAGGCAAGAATGATTTAACTGTTTTCACTGGCCATTTATCCTTTTGAAAATGTTTCACACATTGACAAAAAAGACCATAGGAAGAGTGAACCTCTATCAATAATGCGGAAACTGATTTCAAGCAATGCCTTTAGTTTAGTTGCATTTTTTACAATTTTCAAAGTTTTATATGCAAATTTGTGTTGTTCATATTAAATCGAAATTAGCATATGCAGCGCACTACTCATGGTAGTGGCTGACAGTTCTGTTGGTTTTCAACCGTTAATCCAGCTATAAACACATCGTGTCAGTAACCTAGAGTCTTCTCCTAAAAATGTTCACGCATGTCGAAAGAAAATGTGTAGTACAACTCTCGGTAGATTCTATATAGTGTGCGGGGAATGTGACCTTGGGAGTTACTCCAAAGCCGCGAATAACGGGTTTTTCTCAGTGCTAAAACAAAGATATACTGGAGCCCTCTCACTCACATTCGTTATGGATAAATTTGTCACATCAGTTTCGTGCAAATTGTTTTTAAACTGCACAGTTTTATCAAATGCCTCCCGGAACGCTACTTCTCTCGCCCCAAATCTTCCGCAATCCTCTCTCTCCCAAGCTTCAAACTTCGATTTTAGTTGCTCCAAACGCCTCCGTGTAGACGTCATCCATTCAATCTGGCTTACCCCTGGTCCGCACCCATATGGTTTTCCAAATGAATCAAAATTACACATGACACTACATTGGCCCGACTCTGCCTGTGTCAATCTCCTCGTTCAACCCAGTTCAAACTACCACGGAAATGCGTATTCCCTGTCCCATTGCGGCAAACCTTGAGGACCATTATGAAGTTGTCAAAAAACCGAAGTTTCAATGCGATATAGCATGGCACTGCCACATCCAGTATGATGGCACTCCCGCAACTATTTCCTTCCCGCCCTTGACCGTCAGCTGTCGCCCACTTCAGCCAGCGATGGCAGCTACGAACAAATTTTCCACCCGGCCCCAACCTCCTCTGGGACGAGTTCATCTTCACCCGCTGACCCTGTCGTTGGGAGTTAACCAACCTAAATTTCCGCTGCAACTTCGTTTTACCCCTTTCACAAGTTCAATTTCAATTACTTTTATTTTATTAAATCATATAAACTTGTCTCCGGCACTCGCTATTGGCTGGGTGTATGATAAGTTAATTTCGTCAATGCAGATTTTGCTTCAATGGTCCTCGAGTTCTTTCGACATTATTTGTCCAGCAAGTTTCACGAACATCTCTACCACATCGCACTAGAAAATGAGATTTAATTTTCAGTGCCACCAACATGACCTCAAACAATACTATAGCGGCTTGCAAAGGTAGTGCCTGTTTTTCGAATTTACCAATGTAGCACCATAGATATTATTATGAGTATAGATCAGACGCCAAAACTCTCTCCTTAGAGCTCAGAAGTATTATGCATAGATCTCTCCGCACACTACCCAGTACAAAACAGCTATTGATCGTTAGTTATAGTTTGTTCAACTCGACAATCATTGCGTAAGACAAAACTGCAAACAAGTATCCCGTTAGAGTCGATGGATTTACTACAACCAGTGCATAATAAGGATAGTTGGTCATTCAATCGGCGTCGTACTGAGCACAACTCAACTTTACCTACCACATTATGCACCACGCGGCTTCAAGAGATTTACTTTTCCTCTTCTCTGGCGCATAGGACAGTTAGGCCCATTCAAATGAGGTTCATCGTATTTATCTTGTGACAGCATTTCAAACATATCCAGACAAACGTACTAGATATGATTACTTCCAACACCAGGCGGACATTGCGAAGTGATATGGGAGACACCGTCAAATTGTTTTAATTAAATAGGCCGTTCCTGCACAACACCATATTGCCGTATCACCTCTGTTTTAAAAAACAAAGCAACGCAAATAAAGAAGTTGCGGTAAAGTGTTTACCTGTCAGGGCTATAGAACACGTCTGATGAGATAGTGCACGAGAATCGTGCTGGTGAATTTTTGGAACATTTTGTATCATATAATTTTATTTCTAACAAAACATCATGACTTCAAGCATTTTTCCAGTAAACGAATGTTCCAGGAATATTTTCCAAGCTTTCGGTACCTTCCTTCAAACGTCTTTGTGCACACAAAATTCTAGGGTCTAAAAATACTAAATCCGGGTTGGTACATCAAATCATAGATGGGGAAAATGGCAAAACATCTGTTGTAGCTAAAAACTCAGGGGTTTGGCAAATATAACTGTCTAGCGAATAGACCATGCTGGTGGTTTCGGAGCCATCTTGGCTGAACGGTAACTGCGGCGTTCCCGGTGGGGTAATACATCCACTCTAATATTCCTATATTTTTTCCGCAATAAGTGCATGAACACTAACGGTGACAGTTAATTCTTGAATGCTTATTACTTCCAACAACGACAAGCAGCAAATTCAGATTAGCAGCAGACTTTTATCATATTTCTAGTAATTGTACCTCGGTACGGTCTGGAACAACGCCTTATGGTTTCCTGCAAATGGAATATATATGTGGCAAATTCCCTTAAAACAGCGACGAGCAGTGATATATATATATATATATATATATATATATATATATATATATAAGATGATGGGGTGTTACACCGAGTGAAGAAACAGCTGTTCTACGTATGACTTGAAACCACAGTGTTCAGTTAACTATCACCTGGTCTTAACCGTTTGTTCACTTCTTGCTATTGTAAAATCGCTCACGGAAATGGGTGTATGCTGCAGCCTCAAACTCACTTGCTGTAGGTAGCAGCACTAGGAGTTCAACAAGCAATAAAGTACTTCTATTTACTTCGGAAATACAGTCACCTGAACCAATTTTTGTGTTCCTTTGCTGTAACTTTCCCAAAAACTGGTTTGTATGATCTGTGCCAACTCGGGTGCAAAACCTTTAACAGTTAAATTTGGGGTTACCATAAAGGAAAAACTTTGACGTCACACACCAGTCTTGGCCGGCAACTCCTAGACAAAAAGCGAAAGTGTCAGTTTCAAGCGGTACAACAATAAATTATGCACTAACACAAGGCTAGCAGAAGGGTCTATGAGAGTGGCAGTCAAATGTCATGGGATCCGTTGCAGTAGTGTACCAAATACAACTTTGACCAGCCTGTATACCTGTGGACCAGCTGTAGACTACACAAGAGTTGTTGACGTCCAGTCTCCCGGTGACTGGTAAAATTGCTATCACAATGAATTAATTTGCGTCCAGGTTTCACCGCGTTGCTAAGTGGACTTAACAGCGGATTATCAGAGATCTCCACGCAGGAGTTTCTATAGGAGAAGATTTGAAATATCAATCTATTTTATTTCTCTAACATGAAATGTATTGCTGAGATGTTCTGGTTCGGGTCAGAAACTAATTGACCTATGCAAACGATTGTCGTGCATGCCTGAGCAGAATCACACTTACTTGGTGTCAGCGTAGTCCTCTTCATATGAGAGGACAACATCAATCGCAGGCCTACATTTAACACTCCTAAACCTTAAAATCATAAGTTGGTAGATTAGCTCTGAAACTAAACGAAACCGAAATGTTTCAGTCACTTTCACATCCAAAGTCTGGTATAGCCTGCACGGCAACTAATAGCGGGGCCCACCCACTCTACCTTGATAGTCAAATTTGCTGTTAGTAAACTGTTTTGAACACATTGGCCACTGCAACAGGCTTTGGATTTATAAATGTTCAGAAATATATGCCATAATATGTTGCATTTTTTCCCTCAAAGGATACTTCGGTAAACTTCGAGAATTTCACCGAACACTAAAATGTTTAGAGAAAGGCAGATACTTCTGACCTAAGTGGAGCTGAGTTACACTTTGATCGGTAGACAGTATTTTTGAGAAGTGGTTCTCACAGGCCAAGCAAGTACCTATTTATTTCCAAGGCGCTTGTTACTCTAGGAACGGAATATATAGGTAAGCACTATATTTTGGTTGACTTCTTTCAGAAAATGAAGTTTGATCAACTTCCTATTTGAGTCAAATGGGCTAAACAATTTGCCGACTTTACTCGAATTGTTCATAAACTTCTCCTAATAGAGCAACGTCTTGTTCCTGTTTGTATTTTCATGGGCTATGTTGTTGACAAACACTTCAAACTGTGTACTGGAGTTTCTCAATTCAGGTGGACTAATCACTGCTACTGAAATATTTCTAATATCGCAACCCGCCTAAATTTGGTCAGCAGTTTTGTATTCAACCGCGCAGCAACTGAGCAGCCAACATACGTGAAGGCCTAATTAAATGGCTACGGGATAACCTAGCCATACACGAGTTCCTGAGGTTTAGTCATGGCTAGTATGTTTACTTAACAACGGACAATTTCAGTGTGTCGTACATAATTAAATCACAGCGAAACTTTGCTGCTGAATTGTAGGAAACTCTTTTTGACCATTTTGAAAACCTCGAGTTGTAATGAGAGTCGAACGGTTCTTCTGAATCCTCATTGTTAACCTGCCGTCACACTGAGTTTTATGGTAGTTGAATGTTGCACTGCGATCTCCATGGCACCTTAATTTTGAACTACAAATAACTGTGTCTGCTCCACAGTACTCATTCAGAACCTTGGGATATCGGATAACTCCCCTGACAGAATAATTTCACGTTTGTCTGACAGCTGTCTTTGCTTACTATGTTACTTATGCAATACCTCGTCCCGGAGAACGAAGTTCTCAGACAAGACCTTCGCAAAAGGGGATGCTGGGTTTTATTTACTATGCAATATGTGACCGCTGGGAATATAAAAAGACAGGAAACCCAATAGACCAACAACTGTGTCGGCATTGTGTGTCGATTGGTGATTTGAGCTTACTTGTAATCAAACCTAGAAGACAAAATTTTCCAATTGATGCAAGGGAAAATAAACTTAAACATGCATTTGATTGGTCTCCAGTGGTGTCCCGCCTAATCATGAATTGAGGGCGCCCCACAAAGGGATGGTTTTTCAGACATTCAAATTTTACCCGCGTCTGTTGAATGCATTTCACAGTATAAAGCTCACACATCTGATATGAAACGTCGCAATGCGCTTAATATTTGCCACAATGCTAAACGAAATTTCACTGCTGGTTTTGCGGTCAGTTTAATGTACCACCACCAAAAATGTTGACTAGAAAGGGTAAGGTTGCTGTAAAAATCATACACATAATTCGCCGCAGCAGTTTGCCAAAGTCCTTTAAATAACTCAGAATAGCTAACATGCACATGAAAGTTATTATTATTTTTTTTGTGTGCAAAGTTCGTTTGCTTCTTTCAGCCAAAACTGATTTCCAAAATTTATCAAACCGTAGTTGACAAGATGCAACATTCTAGAGAACTAAGTCGTCGTATAGTTTTTGGCGGCTTAAGTTTGAGTTCGAGCACTCTGAAATTTTAATGAACTTGTTTTTTAATACGAAATAGCAGCTTCAAATCGAGCTTGGCTGTACCGAATATTATCTGGTTGACCAACTTGTTGACACGATGGATTTGGATCCTAAACTGTTTCATATAGCCCGGTTGTGTGAGCTTAGAATCCAAGCAAATCCTACCAGTTATTAGCACAACAATGTTTTAAACTTCGGAGGCATGGAGTGTGAGGATATGAAAAATCACTGTGTAGACAATGGACTCTGGGCTGCAGTGAGCAGTCTCCAAAGCATTGAGCCAATTTATAAGAGAAACTTTCAAAGATATGCGGCCACGCAAACAAATCTGCTTTTGATTACTGCTTTTTCTCAAATTGAGCGCAGAACCCAAAGCAGAGGCAAGTTTGCTCGCTCATATATCTGATAATATGAACCATCGTAGGCACAACACACGTTCCTTTTTTCCTGTATTCGATCAGTTACACCAGCCATTGTTAGCCGAAAAGTTCTCAAAGTGACGAAGAAATAACGCACTATGGGGAAGTGCTAGTATGCATTGCTCAACAAGCGCGATTTCATTGATTTTGCTACGCACTCCACAGCTTCATTCATCACCAAATAAGTTGCCAATCTGTCTTCTAGCCATAAGGTCACCATTTGAAAACAATTTTCTTCTTTATCGAAATATGTGATTGGCTTGTTCTGCCCTAGCCGCACTTACCTTGCATGTCCCCTAACATTGAAACAAATATAAAATAAGGTTATTCCCAAATTGGCGCGATCGATGAAGCATGGCTCAGTATTGCAGTTCATCCCATCGTGAACACCCTTAAATACAAAAGAAAGTGACAGAAATAGATCGTTTTCTGTAGAGGGCACATCCTAGGTCAACATGTAACTGAACCTGCATTGTTAGCCACATTCAAGAGTATGAAACTAAACGACAGGCAATTGTAAAAATGTACCTTGGAGTACAATTTTGTTTTCAGCTAGACCCGGCCTTGAGTGGAGAATGGCCGCTGGACTAGAATGAGTAAAATGTTTGCACATAATTCTTTTGAACTCAAAACCTGGCAAAAATTCCGCCTCCACTAGGTACCAAGACGCATACCTCGTTGAATCATACTGGTTCTGGTCAGCTGGTGTGTACCGCGTATATAGAAAGCAAACCAGGTTGACTGTCTGTCAAATCAGACGTCACGACCAACTTCAACAAAGATGCACCGGGAGTTTGACTTCCTTCTTGCGGTAGAAACTGTTCACTTGTCTTTTCACACAAACCTTTTCTTCAACAGCCGGTACATAGTAGATGAAAACGGCATCCGAGTTGGTACAAAAGAAGAAAGGTAGTAGAATTTTACTCTGATGGATGCGCTGAAAACGGCACCTAAACATGCGTAGGCAGCAATGTACGTTATCTCATTACAGTGCATAAACTATTAAAAATTTGATCCCATGCTGGAATTACCCCTGAGTGAGACTTTATGGGGAGACACCATTTGGGCTGCTATTGGCTGCGGAGGATATCCTGACCTCTCTTGTCTTCCACACCATCCCATTTTCAGGTGAAAAGTCTAAGACTTTACAAAATGCGTAACAGATCCATGTTTCTGTGCTCTGCGCATCACTTGTCCAATCCTACATTTACACCCGTGAATGTATGTAATTCCTTAGGCAGTTCATTTCTGGCTTTGTGTCAGCCCTGATGAACAATCAATGAGAACATTTTTCGTATGCTGACGCCATTCTAACTTATGATCAAAGGCAGCCATGCGTCAAGTACAATGTGCAATGCTGGATATGCTTTCGATAAACCAAAATTGCTGCAACGTTTCCACGCGAACACTTTCACACAATTCATCCTTAATTGTTTGATATAGCCGCGGCTCAAATCAGAGCCTGTAAGACAAAACTCGGAAACACACTGCGGGGGATCTACCGATAAAATGACCATTTTTTGCCAAGATCGAGTATTCAAATTGACAATGTAACAAAAACAAAGTGGTTTGAAGTAGCGCGAATTATGCAGGTATCCTAAAGTCAATCATGTGGTTGGATATTACTTCATATAGTCTACCAAAGATTTCTATGTATTCATCAGGATACATCGGGTCCTCCCACAGAAGGACACCCAGTATGGAGATCTGAATTGAATCAAATGTGTTTATCATGTGCGCGTAGCGGGAGAGGGACGTTCGTCCTTTGGTCCCTAGAACGCTCACAATGTCATATTTTCAATTGCTTGAATGCCAAAAATTATACATCAAAACGTGACTACTAGGTAGAGTAGTTATATTAAAGCAAAAGAATTTCCTGCAGGGTGAAGGGAACCGTATTGTTATATCATTCATCCAAACCAACTAAGCAAGTAGAGCTAAAACATTCCATCACAAAAAATGGGGTGTTTAATTCTAACTGTCTTTTACGTTGCCGTATCTGTACAGAAAACTGTTTGAAGTCGCGACCAATCTATAGTCACCTCGGAGTCAACGCACTGCGGTTCACCTCAGGCAATAATCAAACAGCCCATTTCGAGTTCAATGTTGATGTTTGACGGATGAAATAGAATACTGCGCAACCGATGCGATTGAAGTATAACTTTCTTGCAGCAAACCGTATATACGGTGGATTACGGCTACTAGTGGATTATTGGTAGTACGAGGTTAATCCAAATTTCCAAGCATTTGAATTTCAAACGTTGATTTCCACTAACATTCACTAAGAAAACTTGGCGGGAAGGTGTAAATGAATATGTTGGCCCCGAGGAAAACCTGTCCTGGGGAACATAAAACGCCTAACCTAGGGAAATCTCGCTTTGTAGAAATCCAACTCCAATTCCATTGAAGCAACGCTAGAAGTTTACCTTGTAACTTTGACTAATACCATATGCGCAGTGGACGCCAGCTACAGATTTATTTTCAAAGGTTCAACAGGCAGGCGAGGCAAAGACATTATGGTCATTTGGACGCAAGGAAAATAGTCAACTAAAGTCATTCCACAATATTTTCATTAGCGCACACGTGCTAATGCCACAAATATTCATCGTAAAATTAATCTGATTATACATAATGTCAGACCTTCGCTATATTGTATTTTTACAATCAAAAGCGGCAAAGATGACTTAGCAGGGACAAACAACCAAGTTTAAACGGTAATTTAAAAAAATCTGCAGTGGGACGATTGCTCTTGGCTCAGTTTCTAGAAACTCACCAGCGAGTCAATAAAATTTGCAGATAAAATTCTAAGTGTACTTTGTAGGGCAGTTTTGTCAAACTTGATCCTATTACCCTTCGTGCTTGAATTAGTAGGAGAGCCCATAATTACTGACAGGGACTAACACAGCTTCATGCGGCTGCATGTGTTTCGCATTTCGACAACCATTCAGCCAGCCAGATGGCAGACAAATACTCCGTAGATCCCTAGAATGTATTATGCGTCCCAGAAAGTGGAACAGTGCATAGTTTGGTCAGATAGAATTTCACTCACTTGTTTATTTTCTGAACTTAGTCTCGTCCAGACCTTCTCAGGTTTACTGTCACCAAACTGCTGCACGTTTTACTTTGTATCTGTTGGCCGGAGTTCACTCCATCTTAACAAGCAGTCACAGATAGGCTCGTGAAAATGTATTTGTGAAAATGTATACTACTGGTGCAGCATGCAAGTAGCCTGTCGTCCATTGTCCAGGATCCATGTCCTTATATGACACAAGTTAAATGGGACGCTTTGGAACGTTCACTTTCCAAAGTTTGTGTGCATATGAGGTATTTCGTTCGTGTATAATAGCTTGCAACCGACAGGCTCCGTCCCGTAGCCCAGATAGTAGTGTGTTTGGAGGAGTCAAAGCCTGGTTATCAAGTATGAGCTTGTCTCCATTTGAAGGGTACTGCACCAAAATGTCTTAACAAATATATGATGGGTTCACTGCAGGGAGCACCATACCCGTAGGATATGGCGCTTCCGAAATCTCTCAAACTGAACGCCTTTCCCGACATTCCGTCAACCACAAGAACAGCTACACTGGCCGTGGGCTCCAAACAGTGGTCAATTCCGTAAGGCCCTCTTCCAAATAGCCTTGCTGAGATATTTCACAATGTGAGGTGGCCTCTCCGCAGCACAATCCGTAAAAATGATCGGGTTTTTTCGTATTCTAGTTATCATAAGGGATACAATATAGAAGTCTTTCTTTTGAGATAGTTCTTTTTTTATTCTCTACACTGAGAAACCAGGCGACCCTTATGCAGACCATTTTGAATCACCACTTCCAATACCCACGCAAATGTTACCTTCCCCGCCCAAACATACTCCGGCTCGTTTTGTTGTGTCATTCATGTCAACGAAGGATGAGGAATTATTGTAGGAGCGATCGGAGTAATATAGCAGTATTTCACCGTATATAGAGGCCCGGTCAGTGTGATAAATAGAATGCGAAAAGTAGACTTGGATTCGTAACGAAATAGCAAGCTCTCAGAGCATACTGTTTATGTGGGCTGGCCAGCTGACATGACTATTTGGGGTATTTCGGTATAATTCAGGACCACAAATAATGTAAGTGGGTTAGCTGTTTTTCAAATGATCTGACATCACTTCTTTATAGTTAACTGAAGATTATAAATTGCAAGTTGTGCGGTATTTGTTTCATTCTTCCGAGCTCACTGTCGAGGCTGACATCCCCCACGAATGTAACCTAACCCCTTGAGAAAAACGAAATTGAGGCCATCCGTGCTTGGCTTCCTAATTGATTAAACACAAAGCTACAGTGTGTCAAAAATATCTGAATTTTACCGGACTAGGGCCTCGTGATATCGAAGTTGTTAGCTACCGTGGAAGTCTAGGCTTTTAATATCACGTGCGTGAATGCTTGGTCTGAAAGACTACATTCACCGCTTGTGACAAAACCCATTTTAAATGCACTTTAAAAATGTGACACTTATTTGCATACGCTGAGCGGGTCAAATCACTGAGTCCATCATGATGATCAAGTTGCCAAATTAACCTTGATTATCCGACCTTGTCTAAAATGAAATGGGATGACCAGACATAAAACCAGATGATAACTTTTGCAAAATTCATATACCGTATACCACGGAAGATGCGACATTTCAACTTGCTTTTATGGTGGATTGTGCGCTATGTTCAATTTGCTACGGCCGCCATTTACTACGAAGACTGTGGTAAGGGTTAAAAATCTACCGTTCGAATTACGCTTATTTGTAAACGCTATATTGTAAGACACGGGTTCAAAGATTTTTTCCTGATTTCAACTTCTGTCACCTCATTATTCAGCTTGATTAAAGCTTACAATAGTCGGCTTCTGAGCCCTCGTCTTCGAATAACGCATTATCTACGATTCACCACAGTATTACTCGTATGCACTTGAAACTTGCACGTACGTTTGTACGAATTCCCACAAATATATCCCAAAAAATTGACGCTGGCGTTGGAAACCCACCTGAAAATCGAGTTCAACCCTTAGTTCTATCACTGAAGTGTATATCATGAACGCTGAATATGTCCGATAAATGCATACCGATGTATCCGAATTTATTGACGATTGCGTCCTGCTTTGTCGTTAATCTGCCGTACGCATTATTGCGCAGCTAATCTATTGAATTAAGCGGTTTTTCCACCGGAGACCAATGTTGATATCCCGAATTATTCCGGCAAATATTAAACTGGGAAATCAGAGCCTGAAACGGAATGCGCTCTAACGCTTTATTCCATGTTTCATTTTACCCGCTGAGTGAATGTGTCCATTTCATGAAATACATATAGCTACTTGGATATTTTCGTTGGTACTTACTTTCATCATATGTAGGTTCACAAGGCGCCACCCTGCTCGGAGTAGATGTTACTCCATGCAACAGTTACCCGTGCACTTTTATTATCGGAAAACAATACACTGTGAAGATAGGATTTACGGCAAGTGAGCAATTTGTCAAACTGCTTGATGTATTGTTTTGGTTTGTTACTTCATCCAGAAAACCTCCATCCCCGCTAAAATTGTGCCAATATTTTGGCGGCCTTTTTTGCCGCAGCTTATTAAATTAAGTGAGCAATTTCACACAAGTTCGAATATTTAGACCTCATAAAATAATTCAGAATGACATGTTATGACTCCGCCTTAATTTGGGCTACCTCCAAGAGGCCAAACATACCCATCGAAAATGAAAAAACAGCGTTCAAACTAACGGTTCAACGAATGAAATTCTCTCAGTTAATGCGGTTAAAATCCTGTGTGAATTTATTGCATGTTTACAACCACTGATAATCTACTCTGCATCTGTGCAGTGCAAGTACTGTCTTTGCAAATGAGTACCATGTTAGCGCACCCGTCTTCTAGTATTCTCTTCTGAATTCCAGTGAGGTTTGAAAAGAACTGATGAATATCATCCTCAAATATTTTCACAAGTTGATGTAAAACGATAATTATTGTGACAGCCAATAAGAGGGAAAAATAAGTAGGAACATAATGCAGGCTGTAACCCTTTGGTGTTTTCTCTGTATGGGTTAGCTCCTTTATTTGTCTGATTTGATCACGTTCTACAACCAACCACATGATGGTTATTATATCCGCATATTTACTCAACAATTTGTAAGCTTCCTTCGTCCAACACTGCAATTCTTTATCAGCCACAGATGTCTGGAGCGGAAGCGCTGTCGCATATTCCATATACAACGGTGTCACAAAAACCCTACGACTAAGGGATCCAGTGTTGTGCGATCATCTGATTCCACCATGTCCGGTCAGAACAGGGAGGACCTACACTTTTAGCTACGCAGGCACAGTAAGCTGGAAAATTCCAGACGTAAGTCACAAACAACTTCATCATTTAGATCATAAATTGATGGGCTTTACTTGTTGAATCATCAAGAGTGTTCTCCTCAAGAAGCACTTTCCACAAGGTCGCTGTAAAATATTATTTCCTGCTTTTTATGACCCATTTCAGTCATGCGGCTGCGGCATATTCCGTACTTTTAACGTGATTCCCTTGTTTCTGATATTGACCGAACTACTCACGTAGCATTTTACGTGTTTTTAGAGCAAAACACTCGCATTTGAGTCACAGGAACAGCAAGCAGATTACCCCAGGCGGCATCATTTTTTAGGTTCGGTGCTCCATGCAGGGTGACAACCTAGGGATCCGTATTGTAATAAAGAAGCATACAAATAAGGGAAAATCCTTGAATTACTTTGAGCAAAATACTGAACAGGATAATTTCTGTTCTTTAAGGGCTGAAAATCGGTGTTTTTCTCTGCCTAAGAATGAATGTCACTGTGTCAGTGACAGAAAGAGAAACGCCAACTTCATGCTTGAAGAAGAAAAAAGATAATACAACTGATCTGTTTAAGTTACACCACCACGAATATTTTCTTCAACTCCGAAAAGCATACGGTAAAAATATCACTCAGCCGCCTAATCAATTTCACTCCAGTCCATCATCTATATCAAGGCTTTCGTCGGTGATTTCTTAGATATTACCAAATCTCACGATCAAAACTTAATTGAAACGCTGTTACTTAGCATCATCCTGAATACAACTGAATCTGCCATCTTGAGAGGATTAATTCTCCAAAGGGTACAAAGGCCTGACTGAGTACTTTGAGTATTTATCGCTAATCACATCACAGTTTATCAAATATGACCTCAACCTTTATAGGCAATTTAATCGCAGGACAATGTTGGTGATTTGAGCTTATCATATCAAGACCTGCATAGGGTGGCAAGCGTAATCAAGCGGTCAGTTCCCATTGGACCCTGAACAAATATTATCACAACTTGATTCACTGGTTTACACAGGTGACTATCACTGTAGTTGTTTTTCTACTAATAATAATACAGCTTACACAACTTTTCGTCTACAGATTGAAATATATCTCCAGTTGCAGCTGGTGAATCAATACACATGGCCCTTTCTTTGTGTCCAATTTCCGGTGAAATTTGTAGAAGGGAAAGCAAACAGCGCCAAAGCTCTGCAACAATAACAGACAAGGGCTTGGAGTGATCATCTCCTGATCATATCCACTTTTTTCAACTTTTCGCCATGTAATTTCATAAATGTCAATTGTCTTACTTTAACTTGTCGTGTACGCACTGGCCAGAAACACTGCTTATGTATTTTCCAAAATAATAATTTGTTCTCCGACTATTTCAAACCTGAATCACACGTGAAACAATAATCCTGGTACACGTTGTGCATACTCCCATAAGATTGCACGAGCGGACAATCTGTAACCCTAAAGTTTGCTCAGTTTACTGCTCTTTCAATATAGCTCCCTGTGTAGTAGTCCACAATTTGCTGAGACCAAACATACGATGTATACTTCACTGCAGAATATGCACTCATGCCTAGCCCGCATGGCAACCACAGTATCGTTCTATATTCTGCTAAAACTTACAAAGGAAAAAGGGCCAAACTTTTTCGGATATGTCGCTGCAGTTTAGCTGTATTGCCTGGCCTCTAAAGAATATCCAGGCTTCTGGAAGTACCGTAACGTTTGACTCGTACGTATGACACAACACCACGAAGTTTTCAGACTTGCCAGGGTGTTTGCGAGCGCGGCATAATAAAGACAATACCGCTCAACAGTATGCAGTGACAAATTAGGCACTGCTTTACCATATACTCTTAATCAGCTGGAATCAGATTACTGACTATTTTATGCTATTTCTGAGAAAATTTCAAGCCAACCATTCTGTGGTTCCCAGTTTCGTAGAAGTTCACCAGTTACTACGTTCAATGTGTCGTCACTGCTCACGAGATTTAAGCTTAGCGATTTTCTTGGGTTTGTGTTGCTGAGGAGTTAAATGCATTCAAATTATTCTAAGCAGTCACAGATCTTTGTTAATGCCGGAAAGAAATAGCTTTTTTTATCTATGTACCGTCTTTCTGGTTTTCAGTTAGAAACTACGGTCACAAGCATCTTTATACAGACAAAAAGGATTTCAATGTTGTAGTCACAGTTTCCGAATATTTTCGAGACTTCAAACATTTCTACATTTGGGAAACAAGGGCATGATATTATTGGAATACTTGATGCTAAATAAGGAAAGCATAAGAATTATTGTAATCCACTTAGTCACATCTATCTTCCTATGCGGCACTAATGGTGTTCCAAATTCCACAGCTTCCGTTTTCTTGTAAATGCCTTGTATTTCTGAGATATATTGTCGATCTAAGCGTATATAGCTTTGATTGAGCCGTGTGCATACAGTCCAAACATATCCAGGTCCAAACGACTTGGCGTATATTCCGCTCATGAATAGGATTCATAATGCACAAATCTTTGCGAGCCATGGGTCAATGACTGGCTAAAAAGCCAGTGAACACCCGTGACGGATAGCCTTTCAATAATCCGTTCTACACTTAAAAAATATGGATTACTTTGGTGTTAATGGTCTGTGAATTGTGTGGCCACTACAGTTGAGGGGTGAAGGCATCAGATCTGTGCATGAGACTGGTGCCCGCCAAGATGAACGCTTAATTAGCAATAGACTGTCTATGTCAAATATGTAGATGGCGAAGCTTGTTTCTTACTGGGCTGATTCATCATAACGGTAGTTCCATTGCAGTGGTCTCAGTGCACTGACAAAACCTGAGTGTGCTCAAAATTGGTGGAAGCAATTATAGAACTTTTGAAAATTTTGCCTTAATTGAAGGCTGTGAAAAGTTGCCATCTTAGCAGCAGAAACCGTTTGGTCTCACCTCCATTAACTTACAGTTTTAGGAAGAATGGTGCAATGCAAATGACTTGTAGAATACAATCTGTGGCGGGCAACCCTCGTAATTTGGTGACCCCAGCAGAGTATTTTCACCTAAGAATTGTGTGTGTAAAAGTAAACGGATACATTCATACTGACGTGTCCTGTTTCTGGTTTTCATCTGAAATGAGGCTTGTATTAGCGAAATGCAATCCAGCTGAATCTCTCGTTTGTAATGTTTCCAGGTAACTGTATGTGTTGCACCAGGACGACTCATGTTTCATTTGGTGCGATATTCGAGATATTGCGACACATGTATATACGTAATGCACTACTCATTAGGTTGCTGGAAATATCACAAATGAGAGATTCAGTAGGGTGCCCGGTGAATCTCTCGCAAAACAACAAATTTGTCTGCAAATGAGTGTATTTCGCTAATTTTGTGCAATTTGGTTACACGTAGAACACAGGATTGAGGGAAACTCGGGGACTGCGCCTACCTGATGAGCCCCAAGAAGTTTGCATCACTTCCTTTATTAAATATCACAATTTACGAACCGAGTATCTGTTCAGATACTCAAATTTGCTCCCGGACGCAAATAAAGATCCTACAAGAAATCACTGGATGGCGGATGCATGACCATTTTGTTACTTGTTATGCCAAGTAAAACGCCATTATTCAGAATGAAACACTAAGAGTTGCATTTAGTTGCATTTATTTAGAAAGTTTTACAATGGTGCACGTCATTCCCGGCCTTCTCCCAACCTTCTCATTGAAATGCCTCTGACGAATGCGAGAAATGTCCTTTTCATGAAAGCATTTGACGCTTGTAAGGCACTATCCTATCCTTGGTGCATGAAGAGATAATGCGCAGATTTGACCTAGGATATCAGAGAATGTTTGTAGAATATTTTCGAGTTGGTTAGTGTGAAACAAGCAACGGTGAGTGACCCTTTCGAGGTGGTTTGACTTTATTTGGAGTGCCATACACTATCCACTTTATGGTTATTGATACGAGTGGCCAGTGCACACTGATATGCGAATTTTGATACTCAGAGTCGCACTGCCCAAAATAAACGCACTTGCTCACTTAAATATGATAATTCCGTTGTGATAAGTGTAAGCACGTGGAGTGATGGCAACATGCTCGCATCGAATGGGATGGGTTTGCGGTCCCGATAAGGCCAAAATGTGCGATGCAGATGAGAATCAATACTGCTGAAATGCAAGTTGGGCGCTTCTCGCCTTTCGAGTGAACACACCGTAATAATGACGCGGCGACGAATGGAATGCTGTTTAACTGAAATTATGGGCGCAATCTCCAGATATGACGCAACCACAACACCCAATTGTATTCCTCAAAGTTCATTCGCACTGAAGTATCTGGCCGAAAAACGTCAGTTCAGATATGTGACAAAACCAAATTGTATTTATTTATTCACGGGTGCTTAAGCGAAACAGACTAATAGAATCTTTTTTTCGCCAAATCATACAACCAAAATGATCACGAAATTTAAAGCAGCCGTTTATTGCCACAAATCGCCGCAGGATCAATGTGTTCATTTTGGGCTTGCAAACTACAAATGGGAAACTCAAAACATCAGATAAAATTAAAGCTGGTGTAATTATGAAAGCAATATATTCCAATAATAAATGGAACTTGTTTGGGGGCAAATGTCTATAAACTAGGATATTATCCTAGTAGGTCATCCGGTCGATGGGTTACGGTTTAATGCTTATCTTCCTTAAATTGAATACGGACCAAATCATTGGGTTTATCCCATATCAAAATGCATTCCACCGTTGCATGGTGAATGACAATTACTGTCGCCAGTTTTTGAGCTACCAAAGTCTCCAGAAGCATTCTTCTACTACTTAGAGGACATCAGGTATTTATCTTCTATGTGCGGTGAAAAAAAAACATTATCTGCACGAAAAGTGTAGACTGAGGTTGTGATAATAGCACCAAATCGGAAACAACATTATCCACGAGGAATAATACGACAACATATATACCCTATTTGAGCAGGGTACACCTTACACCTATCGGCAGCATAAAATGCTAACAGTTTGTTCATTGTGTGTTATATTTCAGGCTTCCAGAATGCTTCACTTGCTTCCTATTCATAGGACATAAACTAGGTGGAAGATAATATTACGTAAGTCGTAGATGATTACATTTGTAATTATGTTGCGTAAACTACGTTCCAGGGACATAAAAGATTACGGCTGCAAAGATACGATAAATACTTCATTCCGTCGCAGAGCAAGTTTTTAGATGCATACCAAAACGTTCTCATGATCGGAAATTCTTCAGGGAACTGTCAGATTTCCGCATGCTTATCATTGTTTTACTCAACAGATATATGGTTCGTGAGCACCTCAATCTCAAATATTTTTCCATGGTCATTTGATGCCCAAATGTTGATAACTCTGGTTGGTTCAGGTTGTTCAGTTTTATTGTTGTTTGCGGAATGCCTCGGATGATTTCACATAAGCAGACCTATTCAATATTTTCACCACAGTAGGCAGTCTTTCCCTCCGGTGACTGTTTTTCCTTGATGACAAAATATATGGGTGCGTGTTTTCGCGTTATGTGGATATTGAAAATAGATATATGACAGAGTTATTTTTAGAGAGTTAGAGAGAGAGAGTTAGAGAGAGTTATTTTCAGAATTGGTGGGTCCGGCTCGCCTAAAACCTGAATAAACATTTCGTGGGAATAATAATTGTCGACGGTTGGTCATACATTTTGCCCGGCTTACAAACCACAGCCGGATACCAACTGAATTAATTATAAACCACTCGTAGCCACTAATACAATTTCAGATTTTGAAAAAAGTGAATACATTTTTATGTCTGCCTTTGAAAACAATAATGCTTACCAACCGGGGTCGAAGGAATTTCCGACATGACATATTTTTGAAGCACGGAGCAGCATCGAAGAAATATAGTACCACTAATTGTCGTCCCTATGAAGTGAAATTTTGTCCCTCTACATCGCTGGGAACTACTGCCGTAGATGTTTACATCAGGTACAAAAAAACAACATAGAAATCATAGGTGGAGTATCTCGTTTGCTTTAGGAGTCTTCCGTGAAATTCATATCAGCGCTTTGGTGAATATGCTTCGCGGGGTTCTTTCAACTGGCGCTTTTACGGGCGGCAAAATCTTGGACACTGAGCTTAGTTTACGAACTTAGACAGGAACGAAAATTGTCGTTGCCCGGTACTCACAGTTGTGTGCTGCGCTAAATTGTGTGACAGAATGGCCGATGGGACACACTGCATAAACTGGAAGGTTGAATCACAATTTTGCAGTCCATAAGATCGTGTTCATAGCGTTTTGGCAAAAGAATCACTTCCTTGTGAAAACAAAAGTCTATTTTTGGGGTTGCTTTGTGAGATGACCTTAGACTATGATCTCGCCATTTCAGCGACGCAGAAAAAATGACGTTGGTATTGGTTCGGCTCGTAACGTGAGAGTGACATTTGATTTTTTTGAACACGTGTACATCAACTCTTGGGTTAGACGATTCTGTGGTACGATTTGGCTTATGGGTTCAAACCCCCATTGCTTCTCCTTATTTATCGCTTTATTGTCTCAGAAAAGGTTTCTTCTGCGCCAGGTATAAATATTTCCTAAATAGGTCAAGTGTAACAAGTGAAGCACAGCATATAATTTGCGGTGATCGGATATAGGTAGCATTCACCAACGCCTGCTTCATTCGATCTTCACTGAAAGTTATGCAGACATGACGGTTTGGATCTTGTTTTCCAAACTGAAAAATGTTGCACTGTCCAACTTATGACGACCACAAGAGCACGTCTCTAATCTGGTCTACCGGGAAAAATAGTAGCCTTTATATGAAGCCAAAAAAATTCGTTTTATTATAAATTGCAAAAATATGGGTATTCTCGGTTAATACTTGATGTGCCACTGTTTTTCTGTTTTCACTATCCCAGTTTTAAGTGTAAAATTTGCACCCGGTAGGGTTTTAATGAAAAGTATGTCATAGAAGAATAATTAACGAAAAGTTACCAGGTAATGGCACGCGTGAAACCTTCGGCACGGCTGTCAATTGCTAGAAATAAACACAGCTCTTCGCAACTTACATCAGCTTTAGAACGTTTGATATCACGTATTTGTTGTTCATATTTGTTAGCACTGTGTTCATGAAAGCAAATATAAATGGCAGGATTTCTATAATTTAATTTCATTCCATGCCCTACTTTGCACAATAGATGTGACTATATAATTCGTTTTACACTCACCAAACGAGCACACCATTAGGAACCAAGATCTCCTCTGTATGTTCCTTCTCGTAATTAATTTCATGACTATGTGAAACTCTCTTACGTTTTAACATTCACCGAAACACCTTACCTTATTAGACTGTGCTACTTCATTCTCATAATCCTCAAGCACATATCCAATATCCTTAAGGCATTCCAAACTGTCTTGGAGTAAATGGGCTCTGTTCAAGTAAACAGAATCAGTCATCTGTAGTGGCCACTGAACAAAGATATTTGTAATGGCTGATATACGTTTTGAATCCCGCACTTAATTTTGTCTTCTGCCAAATAATACGGGAATAAGATCAGAGGCTGAGAAGTAGTCTACACGCCTCACATAGAACCTTGGAAATTTATGGATAGCTTTTGACATTAACAGGTAATTTACCCACTTCGTGCTGAAGTCCAATATGGTCTTCCTATCTCACAGTGGTTTATAAACACCTGCAATACGCTGGATGCCTAACGGTTCTTACATATCCATTCTATGTCACGCCAAAACATAACACCGGCTTTATCGTTCATCAGAAGCACGGAACAAACATGTGGACAACTTGTACGATGCTTGTGTGATAGTATTATTATTGACGAGAGATGTTATGTCTAGATATATTGCATTATAGTTAAACCAGCAAAAGTAGACAATGACATCACAGCCATATGATAGCGCCCCTGCATCTTCATACTTTCTGAAGGCGAAAGTAGACTGGCTTTGTCAGCAGTGAGACGAGTTGAAATGTAAATAGTCAAGTTACGATTTGCAACAAACATCCTATTGTATTTCACCAGTAACCTTGGATTTTTTAAAGTAAAACATCGAGGTTTCAGAAACGTTGTCATCGTCAGGATGGATCATAACTTAGTAATCAGAAAACGAGTAGTTAGCATTTCAGGCGGTGGAAACATCTAACAACTTTGTCTTTTTGGCTAGGTATTGTTCAGAGCAGGCATTGATATCACCTACCGAGAAACTTACACTTCTCCGCGCCTCCTTTGGAATAGCTAAAGAGTAAGATGGGGAACTTATTACTTTGCGGAAGTGTGTGGAATAAATTACAAAGAATTTAGGTGTTTTTTGCTCTGTTCATCATGTGCTTCACTTGCACGTCACTACAAACGTCATAATAACTTGTGGCTAATCGATGTCAACGGCGTTCATGCTAGCAGCTTGCTTTTAGATTTTCTGATTGAGTGCTTGGAGGTGTAGGCCGCTCGCAGTATGTGCGAGAAACCAACATCAGGTTCTCCTCTCACCCACATTTTTTCTTGTTTCCAATTAATTTTCATTATTATAGTGAAATAAACTTTGTGGTTGTTCGCCAGTGAAACGTTCGCGTCAACACTGACTCTGATGATGGTAGTGCATTTTCATCACACGTATGACATTGTCTGGTATGGCGTCTTCTGCTGAACAAATCTATCACACATCTTAGCGGAAAATACCGTCATGCCACATTATTCATTCGTGTTCTTATATTGGCTATATGTTCTCAGGATGGGGATGGCATTTATAGTTGTTCCAAATCAAATAAAACGATGTACTGCCGAAAAATAATCCGAAAAAAATTTTACTTATGAGGTCCGTTTTGACACACAGACGCATCGGTCAGCTCGAACCACTAAGCCATCTGGCCACCACTGACCCATTTCGCCCACCTCCTCAGCACAATAGGATAGAATAAATGTACCATGTTCTGAAATGGTTACTTTTGTTCTGTTTGTGCCTTAGAATCCCCCGCAGTCAAAGGCCTACAGGTCTGAATACTTCACAAAAGTTTTCTTATATGAAGCTACTCAAAAACTGCTTAAATCACATCGACAGCCGGCAACTAGATTCGTCCTTCCACATATGGGCCTATCAAGTAAGCAGTCTCCGAGTTCCCGTATACTTCATGGTCTACCTGAACTAGAGTTTTATTTTATTCTTCTGGCTGACTCCCTCCAATGTCAGTCTATATACGCGAAAATATGTTAAGGTTGTTTTTGGCCACATTTTCTCCCAGATAATGCTCTAAATTTGGCAACGGAGCTCCGGCTACGCCACATTTATAGTCAGGCCAACTAACTTAAGGCAACCTCACAGAAACCAATGGGAACACACCAATGACAAGCTTGCTCTCGTGTACAAGCGTCCAAAATAAGCCTTTTTACCAAGAAGCACCTATACGTTTCCTCTGGTGAGTTGAAACTTTTTTTACCATTGCATCGGTTTACCTAGATTCTACATCGCTATTTTATTTCTGATACCCATTCACTCGATCAAAAAATACTACACTAGCCAGTTCATTTGATCCACTTCCATCAGAAAGTGAAAAACGGGTATTGAGTGCTCGGTTAAGGGAACGCTTAAAATACATGTTGTTTACCATGATATTTTTGTCGCTACTGGCATTATGGCACTCAGCGAAATTGAATTAATGGTGAGTCTTTGCAGAAGCGTATGTCACCGTGAGCACGTAAACGAAAATTGCGTATATCTCCCAGTGGGTTTTTCGTACGAACAACACGTGCTCTTACGCTGTAGCATACAATAATTGCCGAATAGTGGCAGTTGAATTAGCTGTATTAATCAATTCAACTTCATACGGTTCCAATGAAGGCTACGTAAGGTTATCTTGATTTAAAACAGTGGTAGAAATTCTTTTTTCCCATTTGAACGGTATTTGGAAAAGGCAACGATTGTTAGCATAAGTGGAAATGACCAGGAAATGCCTTATGCCAAAAACACGGTGAGGGTTTGCCCTTCAGTATGCGGCCTTGTCTACAAACTTTTTTGAAGCTCAAAAATAAGACCAACCAAAGGTGTCCCATAAAATTACTGAGTGGTTCACAATTTGGAGGATGCGGAGTTTCAACATGTTGGTATATTGGGGAGTTCTTAGTGTACTACATATCACGCATGCAATCTACTAGAACGGTTGCAGTAAACTCTGCTTCATGTCGATCCTTTGTGACCAGTCTAGATGCTCTGACATTTGTACGACCAAGCCAGTAGTGTGTAACAGAGATTCATTATAGCAGACTTCTGAAAAGACATTGAGATTGATCCCAATATGTGTTCAAGCTAACTACAGCCCAAGAAATTTGGCCGATTGTGATGCATGAGTAAACAAGAGGATTAATAATAGTATGTTGCTAACTCTTCGGAATAATGAATCCTACAGCCCGAAAAATCCAAATTCGCATTGATTTAAAAATGTCAAGCTTATTGCCCTTATTTTCACATGTTTTTAAATTGTTTTATCTACCCTACTGAAATTCTATCATGAGATACACATTTGGGATCGCGGCACTAAACATAAGAGATGTAGGGAGCATGATGAATGTAATGATTACGGATGCGAGCGAAAATAGTTTTATCACCGGACCCCCACCCACGCATCGTCGTCCAAGATAAAAACAATTGATAAAAACCCGCTGGCGAGTAGATCACGAAAATGGAATCCACTTGAATCCAATAACAGGAATGAGTGCTAGATTTTCTTTAAAACGATGATCTTATTCGCTAATTTTGCTTTTAATTTTGGGCATTTTGGTGTTTTTACGCTACTGTTGTTTTGTGCTGTGGCATCACCTTTCATCCAATCAAGAGATGTGCTTGATCTGCAGACATATGGTCCGCTTTCTCTCCTCGCTCCGTTCAGTTGGCTGGTTTACGTTTTGAGTAGAACCCCAAATGAAGTTTCACTGGTTACCAGGGTTTTTGTAAATTTTCTACAGCCTATTACTTCTGTTACTTTGAAAGGTGTTTTAATCCACTTGCGAAATATCCGTATGCACCCTTGTTTTTGCGGCAGCTTGATTGGCCGCTGAGGCACTTCAGAGTTTGATACGTACAAATTGCCTTCTTGTAAACCTCTTTTCGTAACTGTCCATTTTACCGCCTCATGGCAAGAATTCCTGCTTCGTTTCTTTTTCCTCCTGTACTATGAAATTGCTCATTTTAAACTCGTCGTCCAGTAATTCACTTGAGTATTTTATTTTACTTTCGTTGATGCCAAGAAAACTACATAGTACGTAGCGAATCCCTTTTGTCAGATCTAGACCTTGAAATATGGCCCCTTTCAAATTTTGCATTGCAAACTGTACACATAATTTTCAAAGATTGCCATCACATGAGTGAACTTATAATTTCTCCCTATTATTCCCCTTTTGAAATCAGAATTTGGGGATCAGGTTAGTGTGAGTACTTCGCAGCCATCCTTTTGCAGCAGGAATGCGTTTGCAAGTTAATGCCTATCCGGAATTCCAGCCACTGTTACCCCGGCTGCATTAAAGCTCTCACCCATGAAGACTTAGCTCTCGTTGAATAACATCATTGTATTTCACTTCAGTTTTTTTGTCCTTGAGTTTCCTATAAGGCTCTTTTGTACTGTTGGTTGCGTGCTGCGATCCATTGGTAAGATACTTCAACAGTCCCTGTGAAAAGTTTAGGGCTGTTTTTGTGAGAGGTCGTTTGAATCTCTCCGGCAGTTCATGGATTCAGGAAATTCACGAGGCCTGAACACTCATTGTTGAAATTCCTCTCAGTATCTTTCGCAGACCTACATATCCTTTGAGGTTTTGCTCTTCTTGCTTGTGGCCTTATCTAATTTGATTGTCCTTTGATTGGTGTACCTTTTCATGAGAAAGGAGGGCTTGCGCCGTCTTTGGGCGGCCATATTCTTCCTGAAATTTGAAAGTCTTTATATGTCTACTAGTAAAACGACAAAGATTTCATTTCTTTTGGTTTTTTATTGCACCCCCTGTTTTCTTTTCTCCTTTTTTCAACCTCAAAGTGTTTGCTTTCCTGGGTAGCAAGAAAGACCCATTTATGAGCTGCCTTTTGAGTGTTCTTATCGAGTTTAATAAATTTCGGTGCCACTTTTCTGCTGGCCAAACACTCAAGTTTTATAGCGCAGTGGTGTTGAATTTGTTCAGTGATAATAGTATCACGAGACTATGAGCAGCCGTATTCATCTGTTTATCGGTTTTTGTAACTACACTTCAACCGTGTAGATGACTTAGCGTTGATCACTCGGTACCACTGAGCAGGTGTACAATTGATCCTAGTGCTCATGGAAAGAGCACCGATGTTGACTTTTGAACTCGTGAAAGGGAACCAGGAGGTTTCCCACGGAGTTGCTAAAGTGTAAACACAATAGTATTTGACTTCGTTGACTGAACATGCCGCAGAAAGACCATGCCAGGTTACAGTTGGTTCGATACACGAGCCATCGTTATAAATCCTCCTAACAGGAAAAAATACTCATGTTCTATCCTTGTTTGTAAAATCAACCGATTCATCCTCAGTCTCGGATATTTTGGGTTCGATGTGGTCTTCTGGATGCTTCAGTCAATGGTCGCACCGTGGCGTTGACACCTTGTAGCACAGCGCTAGGCAATCATGTGACCCCATCTTGTCCCATTTGAGCAAGTCGGTCATACACTTTCAGGTATTCAGACACAGTGATTTGAAATATGCCAAATGTAAATTGCAGTTAACTCTGCAACTGATAAATTTAGGTTGATTTCATAATGTCTGTGGGTCACCTGGCCCCCTTTGCTAGACGCATTTACACCAGTCGCTAATAAAAATTCTTGCAGGACTCAAACTTGGCATTGGCACATTTTATCAATCAAACCTTCTCCGAGACAAATTCAGTAGACCTAGTGAACCTGTACGCATCCCAGTTTTAATGCGGTCCTTACACTGAGATAAGTTTGACCTTCTTCAATTTTTTGTGTGAGATCATGTCACAGGAAAGTGATGGATAATCTAAGAAACAGAAAACGGAGCATACCAAAACACAATAATCTTGTTCTCCTAGGTAAAACGTTTCCGCCGAGCGGAAAAAAACATTCATTTTTTGCTCGATGTACCGTGTTTTGACATATTTTCCACAAACATTTTTCTGCCGGACCCTAGCGGAGTTGATATTTACCGAAGATATGCCACAAATAATATGAAGCATAAATCCCTGTGGTGTCGGAGATGCGAGTGTTTCACCAATGGGCAAAAGACTCATCCAAATGTCTTATAAAAATTCCTATAAAACGATTCAAGGCACATGAGGACTTCGACAACCCCTAACATTCGTCATGTTTTATGTTCGAACTACACACATGAATCTAATCCTGGGCTTGTTAAACCTAAAAATATTACCAAAATGACGATACCACCTACTTGCACCTTGAAATTAAATAACCGCGATTTTTGAGCGACATAAGTGTCTGTCGAATACTGTTGTTTGCGTTAAATAACTTTTCTGAGTTTGGACCTGTTTTTTACAGTAGAAAAAATGCTTCTAGTGTTCCGTTCATTCCATAAACTAATACTATTTAACAAATCGTTTAGTGCACCTCTGTGATTCATCGGATTTATGGTTAGTGACTCCAGAATGTACCGAATAGGCTCCTTCATGAGACGACTATATATGAGTTCGCGTTCGAATCCCACAACTCATTACCCTGTAGTATCCATAATTATTTCTGCAAAATTCCTTATGTAGACTCAAGTGGTTCTACGCTGACAACTGACTAATCCTTACCAATGCGGGTTCCTCTGTGTCCACCGCCACAGAAATCAGAGGCAGATATCACTTATGAACCCCGAAAGCAGGAAGCAACAGGCACTAACCGCGTATGATCTCAGGTGATATATCACAAAACGCACGCATACCTAGCATTCAGATTGCACTGACACCAAATCCAGATGGCGCTAACAAAACGTAATACATGGCATAACCTTCCTTTTGTTCAACTGTGGTACCATATTATGTAAGAGAGATTCAATTCTTCACTGTTTTTACGAATCAGCTCAACACCGAGCCATGGCGCACAATCTTACCATGCCCCACCAGGCGCGACGACGTTTGACACGAAAATGTTCCCAATTAAATTTTTTAGTTCGACGAACAGCCTGCCTACCACCTTCTTAGCATTCTAACCGAGGGTTGTCTCATATAACCTTGGATTCTTTCACTGTTTGGTAATTAATAGTGTGCCATTTGCCACACATTTCCTAATATTCTCTTCAAAAGAACAGCTGTTGTTGCTCTACACTACTTGCTTTTTCACTTTGTGCTCAACAGCCAAACGAGTGAACCAGTACACAACAAAGTTATCCCTCTCGTATATTCCTCTATACATAACTTTATGAATTCGGCTGTTTGCGGATACTTCATATGTTTCAGTGTTCAGTAGATCACTTTGCAAAGTGTTTCCCGTTTTGAGCAACCTTTTGATCTACATTTGGAATGGAAGATGCCTAGATAATTTCTCCTGTATATTGATTGGTCTCTTAGTTTTCTATTCCTTCGTTCTGAAGCTTACCAAAAATAATGCTAACAGCGGACAAGCCATTTGTCAGATCTTCCTGGGGCGAGCTCCACTGCCAACGTACATTTACAAGGTGGGCAAGCCAGTATGCTTGATGTTAGTTCAGTGCATCTCATTCTATTATATCACTCTATTATTGTATCATTTAGAGTGAACCATGACTAACCTGAGGCACATGGACAGCATTGCCGATATAAGAGAACGACAAACTTCATTCTCTGGTGTTCATCCAATTGTCACTTAATCAGATGGATGTTTGTGCACAAGTAAACAGTTTATGTTGCCCTAAGGGAAAAAGGCATGCTGGATATCAAGACCTCAACCTCTGTAGCATCAGAGCATGTGGAAAACCGAATACTTATAAATACTTTAAATCCTCGTCGTAAATGTGTCTGACAGCCGACGTTCAATTTCTAGACTCGAGCTTGATTACAATATACTTATCATCAAGAGGCGTGCAGTCATTAACAGCATCTCACATACTTGACGGTTTGCTCTGCTGAATTTCATTTTTTGAGACCCTGGTAAAACAGAAGCCCAATTTTAAATTTATGGAGGCATTTTCATGAAGAATTGGGCGTGCCAAAAGTGTAGTTACCTGGCGTAATGAGATCCGCAGTTATTAGCTAAAGGTTATGAAAACTTTGCCTTTTATTTACATCGCCACTAGCTTAGAGCGCTCATGATCCAACATGCAATATAAGAATCTATTTCCAAGCATTTGGCTGGATTTGTAGGTGATTCATTCTATGCATCAGGTACGTAATGGCAGTTGATCCCCTTTGATTGCACCCGTAATAAGGACATAAAATCAAAATGTGAGAGTGAAGTCATTGGTCAAATCATATGACTTGAGTGAACCCCACAGATCTAACTTTTCAAGACGCTAAATACGGTTATTTAATAAGGGTACCCGGACAGAATTGGTCCGTTTATTCAACATTTGAGACGGAGGATAAAAGTGTTTTATTGTGTGGATCGAATCGGCGTAGGTTCAGCGCAATTAACGCAAAACAGTTTTCCGTTTAGCAGTGTTGTGATATGAAGTGTAAAAGACTAGCATTCATCATAACTGATGTAACAATTAACTTATTAAAAATAAAGTAAACCTGAGTAACAAATGACGTTATTCGCCATTGTGCAGCGGTAAATCATCGTGTAGTGTCGTGATATAATCCTTCTGGAATAGTTGAGAGAGACCAAACAAAATGCGTGTCACCTATGCGTTACTGGTTTACTTAATTCCCGTGTGTTTGCTATTCTTCCGGTTGCTGCAATCGCCGTGCAGTTAAGGTGAAAATACCCCGTAGCGTTCTACGGCAATATGCACATTATCGTACCTACAACTTTCGACGAATAGTATCCGGGACGATTCGGTACTAAACGTTACCAAACGTTCTGCTTAGCCGCTGGAGTCTTTCGTCCACACCCATGTCTCGTCAAAACAGTAACTGACGTACACACACACATCTCACTCGTTTTTGCCTCGTAATCCAACATATCTTCAGTATCAAAAATCCTTAAGATGTTTTCCGTAAGAAATGCACATCACTGTGTCCCTGTATCTCCTTGTGCTGAAACATTTTAGGCAAAATTAAGGTTAGCTGTTCAAAGAGGTACTGACCAGGTAGGACGACACTGGTAATTTTTCTTCAATAGCCTACGATCGGTTTCGCCCTTTAACGACCGTAGCCTAAAATTTCCGTCAAATCGTAGGCAACAGCGAAATTCACGCATCCACAAATTAACTCGGTATACAATTTTATCCCTGCTGAATCTACGTATCCATAAAAATGCTAAAAACCTCGCCCGTTCACTTCGTTTGTATGGTGCTTTTGCCGTGCACAGTACACCTGCAGCAGTGAAAAACGTTGCTAGCATAAAGTAGCCCTTTTATCAGTGTGAGATTTGTTTGATTTCATCCAACGAGGGGACAATCAAGATTTATCCTTTAGGTATTGTCCTCCTGCGAAATGGCCATTATATGTAAGGATCTTATTAATTCCCATCCTCATTGGTCCAAACTTTGTTATCGGTGTGCAAATAATACTCACTGAGAGATTGATATGTTTGGTGGATTCATACAATCCAGTTTATTTCACTCAAAATCTCACCCAAGTAAGCAAACATCATGAATCACAAAAAGTGAAGTCTGTTTGAAATGACAGTGTCCGAATTGGTCATGATGTCCAGTCCAGCACCAGTTACTTGCTTATTAGCCCGATTTCATATGGTCGTGGGTTCATCCGGAAGATTCAGCCATTTCTAGGTAGGCCACTGGACCTGCAGCGCTGAGGTTCATTTAGAAGCCTTTCCGTATCCAGAGAGCGGTTCTCCATGAAGCTCTGTTAAATTCCAGGTTCCATTTCATAACTTGAAATTAAAATACGGTTATTGAGACTTACCCAGAAGGCATAGGTAGGTGGTTTTGGAATGCAAGTTTCGGCCATTGTTTTAAAGTGCTTTAACCGGTTGACCTCGTTTAGTATTAGACTTTGATTGTCTTTACTTTTTTTGCAGATTCTGTAATTCCATCTAGCCCGAATGACTTTACGCACACAGCACAAATAAAATTAGTCAATAACCAGGAAATATATGGCATTCAGATCTCACCACCGAAGTCTTGTGACGTCAGCATGGCAACCAATTCACTGCAATCTTGGGGTCTATGAACAGGTGGCCATTACGCCAGATACGTTTCTCAAGACGACCAAATACCGTGATGGCCTTTACAATTCATGGGCATGTCCTCTTCTCAAGTGAAAATCCTGGATAAATGGTGTCTTATTTCACGTTCCTGGTACTGGCTTATTAAAGACGAATGTTTTAGAGATAGTTACACTCAGGCCTAAGCGAGACACCACTGAATGCCATTTCATTCGGAGCAAATCCGCTTCAAAATGCTGGACTAAGAGAAGCAAACAGCAGTTTACTGACGAAGGACTAGCGCGGCAGCATTTGGCCAACGCATGCCTCCATCTGAATGGATAACCACCCATGTGACATTGAATTGTTGTACGCCCTTTGCATGGGAGAAGGCTTTCAGCTAGATGTTTGTTAAATAAGTGGACTGGGACAAACCACAGCCCGGCTTTTCCCCGGTATCGAGTAAGAAAAGGTTGCGCAATTCCCCACCCCAACTTCCATCTCAGGGAGAAGGGCCGCGATGAGCCTGACCAGCATGATTGAATCACCATACCTTCTAAGGTCGATCGGCGGTTCTTCTCTGTTAACGCAGTCGAGGGTTCCCGTAAAGTCTACGAACATCTCATAGATATTTTGATTCAGTTCACAACACTTATTTTAGTTTCGTCTTATGACAAAACTGGGTGGACCGTATTTTGAACACTTGGATAACTACAGTGCTTATCAAGGAAGCCAACTAGTGGACAGCGCGTGAAATCAAACATTATTTTACTAACCGTGCACACAAAATAATTCCCACAGTTGATTTACTCCTTTTTGGCCAGCTTCCCATTATGCAGTGTAAATATTTCCGTATCCTTGAAATATTACTGGAAGTATTCTACCACCCGGGGTTTTTAAAGCAGGTGGAAAAGTTCATCCAACAGTGTCGATCACTTCAGTCTAAATAATTTTGCAAGCAAGCCTCTTGGACTTCTGCGTCCCTATAGTGTTCATGTCGACATCTCCTGGCCGGTTCGGGAGTGTGAAATGATGATGTTTTTACGCTGCCAGAATTATATGCAGCTTGCTAAGATATTAATCAGCTTGTTGTCCTCCATCAGCTGAAACTAATGAACTTTTAATCCATCGATCCTATTCAGTCCAGTGAACAATGTGAATACGACTGAAGCTCTTTACTTCAATTAGATGATATCGCACATTTTGCTTTCAACAAAGATTTCGAAGGAGTCATCCCGGCTTTGTGCGGACCCTAATGGACTTCAAGATGTTCCCTTGAATCACGGTGAATAGAAATGAGTTAGTTTTATCAAAACAGTCTCAAGCCGTTTTTTATTTAGCCCACAGTGACTGCCGTGTAATGATTTTATTCTTGTCCGCAGATTTTCAGGTGTGCATAGAACTTAGTCGTGCTTTGGTGCAGACTCCGCGTCCTTCAGGTTCCTTACATTCAACTTGGATGATTCTTTTTCTGGTTTCGAGCTTGGCGGTTTGGCTAAGTATAACGCGGAGTTCAACGCATATCAAGGAGTGATCCGTGTTGCGCTCATTTTCACGCATCATTTTTTAATTCAGGAGATTTAGAAGATCTTCTTCGCACAGTGACTGTTGATAAGTTGTCCGTTTCTATTCGATGGATGCCGCCGTGTGGTAATAATTGTCTGTCCCACAGTAAACTATGTGTTTGTTATTGAAAGTTTATATGATGCGCAAATCGTTAATAGCCTTTCACCAGTATCCTCAACACTTGCTATTCCAAACGGACCAGTTATATTTTCCAGGATTCCTAGTCCTTGCCAAGGTGAGCAATAAAAAAGCCCAGCATAAAGAATCAGTTGTTTGTAGATACACGGCCGTCCTGGACGTAGAATTTACTGCTTTTTTATTTTTCTTAGTGCGACTTTCTGGGGGTCGTTCCTTGATGAATGAGACCAACTTCGCTCCTCACAACTGAAATCTGGTATATAACTTTCTCGAGGTAGTACAGTTCCGTTGACTCATTATCCTCTTATTCAAGTGACCCACAGCTGCAAATCTGACACCGCCTCCATATTTTTTTTCGATCTCGAAGAAGCTACATCTATGAATTTTCACCGGTGACTTTCATCGCTCAGCCGGCCTGGTCTCACTGAATGTAGTGAGGTCCATTCTGTTTTGCTATGGTTTGCTTCCAAAAACGACAGATTGTCAGTCAGTTCTGCCCCCTACATCCTTATACAGGATGGTCCTCACGATGCAGGCCTTAAGGTGTAAGTGACGTATTATTCTCGCCATTACAGTCTGCATCATATTAACATAGATTTCTGGGGAGCATTCTCGGAGGTCATTCCGAAAATAAGAGCCTATTTCTTGCACTTCGTACCAAGACCTGGCTGTAAGACCTGATCAACAGGGTAGTCCTGGACAGACTTACCTGGATACAGCTGAGAGGTTAGCATGGACCTGTGACTGCTTATGCTGTTGCACATGTCCAGTGCCTTCTGCAAGGCATCGGGCTACTGATTTTTAGATCACGTCGGTGACATTGCATACGGCACCGATGGACATAGTTGGCCCTTTTGCGACCGAAATGTAGGGTTTTTTATTACCAATCTTCTGCAACCCGTAAATAAGGAATTTCTGGTATCCCGGAGGAGGAATCTTATTGTTCCCACTTTTTTTGTTACGGTCAAGCTTCATTGTAACCTCAAATCCTCCCTTAATACGATTGTTGGGAGCACAAGTCCCTGTTGCTTATCGTCAAACTGCTCCACATTCCTGGCATATTGCACCCAGTTTAGCCTGCGGCACCCATGGAAAGCTATCACAATATCTGTGGTAAATATGCAGGATTTCGCTGAGGTACTTAGGTCAAGTCACCGCTTTCTAGGAGCTTGTGTTGTGTTAGAGTGCGAAGTTACTGACCAGAAGGTCCGCAGTTTGAACCCGACTTCTGAGTTTCGACTCCATCTGTCTATATTTGGGCATCCTGGCAATATCCAAGCCCTCGTGCTTCCTTCCGTTGACCAACCAGTTGGGCACCTAAAGGTTCCTGCAGCTGAACGATCGTCTTCATTTATATGTGATCTAGAGCTGTTATTACATCAGTTTTGAGATACTGGAATTAGGCCAAATTGCTACTGGAACTGGACATACTCTTTGGTAGACGTCGGCTAGTTTCTACACAAGCTGTGTATATTGTAGCCGTAGTGGTGTTCGCAAGGAGTAATTGTGTATAACCAATGACCAATGCTGGCAGCTGGATGCAGCGATGTGTGGGTTAAATTGCTCATAGCCAAACTTCATTTAACTGTTAACAACACAGGCCCATTATTTGCGAACTACTTCGACCATACTGGTTTAGTTACACAATAATCATTAACTATGATTCAGTGGTCTGTTAGAGTAGGCAGAAGCGTTTCCGCATATCTTTTCGGAAGGTAAAACAAAAATGATTAATGGTTAGCATTTCTTCAACAAATGAAACTGGAATTTTGCCAAACTAGGTGACAATAAATATACATAAGGTTTAACAAAATCTAGCAATTTTGGTGGCACACTTTTGACGAATCACAAACCACATTTTCCAGCGCTTCGTTTGCCCTGACGTTTGTCCTTAGTTTACAAAGCACGTGTTTCTATTAGGCCACAAATGCAACCAATGAAAACACACGCTTTGTTATCGTTTATTTTGAATTGACCAATTTGGGAATCTTCTTTCGGAAACTGAAGATTTCTCGCCAGCATGGATTTAAAGAACACAGCATTATCCTACAGATCAGTGGTCTTCGAGCAGTCGGAGCCTTAGGACCGCAATTGGTTTCTAAAACGACTGATTCACGAGGCATGTGGGGCGCTCATTGCCCACGTCCAAGATTCTTTAGTCAGCATTCGTCTAAACCAGCTCATATCATCATCAGACCTGATGCGGCAAACTGCCAAGACACTGGGATATTTGAGTCAGACATTCATCGAAAGAATCTGCATACATTCTAGCCTTAAGTGCTCGGACATCATGTTTAAGTGAAATACCTTGGATTCGCTGGTGAGTTGATAATAATAAAAATGAAAAAATCAGGGTGAAATAGTGCACAGCAGCACTGCACTAATCATAGCCCCAATAACAACTGCAGTATCTTCAGGAAACAAGAGTATACGAATGTGTTGTTTTCGCTCAAATCTAACCAGGTAAATGCATAAGTTTTTTTTCAGTGCTCTGAAAGACGGCTGCCCATCTACTTTGCAGAGATGTTGTCTGTTAATGAGCGATGTTCATCTGCATTGAGTATCTGCTTGCTAGTGTAGAATAAACGAAAGACCCATTCTAACATAGAAACGTTTTAAGCATATCGAAATATATTATATTTCGTTACAGCGGGACAAGTAATCCCGCTTTTAAAATTAAGAAACAAAAATATTCTGAACGTTATCAATAAGCCCAGCGTGTCTGACTCCCAGCGGTATAACGCATTCAGGAATATTTACTACAGGGGAATGGTTCAATCCATATGTAAAATCCATCAAACAGCTAGTAGGACTCAAAGTACATACTTCCTAGGCGCCGTCGAATGACAGCCATTTTGAGAGATATACGTTGTGTGATCGAGGTGTAAGCTCTGAGTAAGCGTCACAGGAATGGGAAGCTAACGTAGTAACCATGGCGACGGCCAAAGCACACACCGGTCACCTTCACATCCGGTTTTACAAACAACGGTGGCCGACATCCGTCACCAAGATGCTTACCTATTCCCTTAATGCTCACCAAATGATTAAATTTTGACGCTTTGTCTTGAGAGGTAATTACTGCACCTGCGCCTTAAGTGTGACCTTACAGGTGAGTGCGGCAGCAATTGGTTGTATGATATTTACAAATCAAATCATCGTGCACCACCTTCCAATACAACGTAGCCGGTGTCTTCTAATCGTTGGGGTTGATTTCGTTCATCGTTGCATTTGTTAAAGATCTCAATATCTCTTAGTAATCACCTAGTGTTCCCTGCATCTTCAACATCTCTGATGGTTCTGACCAGCTCATAACATTAAATTTTGCGGATCAGTGATAATTACGAATGTTTAGCGAGTGTGTACTATTCGAAGAAAGGATTTAAAATTCAAATGAAGTACACACATTCTAGGGTTCCTCTCATGTGTTTTCGAGAAATACATTGAAAATGTTTAACCCAGACATCGGACCATCGAATGTCTCAACTTTCACCAGATTAGTTGATCCAGCCATAGCATTCATCACTAACTGAGGAGCAATGTACTCTTCCAGGTCCAACATGACCTAGGTGCACATTGTTCAAGGACAATACCTGGTAATTTTTAGATCTTTGGCAGTCAAAAAAGTCATTCATCCACCCTTACAGTCCAAATGTGCCACAGGTGGCTGACGACTGATTGCACTGAACGATCTACCACATTCGCCTGCCCCCAAGATTTCGGAGGATTAATTAGAATGAATGAGTAAAGCTCTAAATTTATATCCGATTTAAAGTTTGTAAGGGTTTACTATCTACTTTGTTTATTAAGAATCCAATGTTTCACATGGATCTTTGTTCATTTTTGTGCACAGTTTTTCCGGACCTCAACCAGAATGTAGTGCATAACATTTCAGTAACTGTGGCTACCATTCCATTAGGTGTCTAGGACTGTCCGCCTACTAAAAGCACACTAAATATTGGAAGGACTCCATATAAACAAACAGTGTTACAGCTTACTTTCCAGTTAGAGTGCGATAGTTACACTCCAGAACGGTGAGTATGATTAAAAGTAGCGGATTCTGCATGCAATATGGTTAGATAGTCAGATAAGAACACCAAGAGTGAAAATCCAAAGGCAATTTTAGACCACAGTTTCCGACGGTACCCTAATTCACATCCTCCCCGTTTCGGTTTGGGAAAGCATAAATAATTTCAATACTTTAAATAACATTCAGGCTCCCCCTCAAGAATTGGGACGCGAAAACGCTACGTTCGTCATGCAACAAGTTTGTAATTTGGTACCACTTTTGTTAGGATTTATTGGTCAACTAGGTAGTCTGGTTGATTTTTCTGCGTCATCCAAGGCCGTCCTCATCGGAGCCTTGTGATCACAACTTTCCGAGCTGATTGCTAAAGGTTTATCGTGAAGAAGGATTTGTCCTTTAGTAGTCCCCGCTCAGCTGCCCAATTTTTTAAAGTTTCGGGTTTGTGCCAGATCAATACATGGTTTTTATTCCACAACTGGGATGTGCGCCTTCTTCTACTATCAAGCTTAAACCACGCTCAACTAAAGAGTAATAAACTCAAGCTTCTAGCATTTCATACCACCACTAGCAATATTGTTTGTTATTGGTACCTCAGTATTTCAACAGTTAGCCAACGTACTCTGAGATTAGACATGCATCTTGAAACCCCCAACTGACCAATATAGTACTGTTTTCCTAAGCTATTAATTGGCTCAGGATATAAAAACCATCTTTCCATGAGAACTTTCTGCTTTTTTCTAACAGGACAAACCCGTGTATACGGGACAGGTCATTCTCATCACGTTGTCTTTGCGTGCACTGCAACCAGATAAAACGTGTTTGTTTTCCGTGACTCATGTTCCTGGTAAGCACTTGCTCGTTACGACTGAATAGTGGACCGTAGAAGCTCTGACGGGGCTTTACGCAGTCGAATTGGCATAAAATGCCAAAAAGTTTGTCTATCAAATGGAAATATGTGTCCTTCAATAAGATCGCCTAATGATCATTGCTAGTGACGCATGCAAAATATATGAAAAACGATCAATTCAAAGCATTTTAGTTGTGGCATCTTATTGTCCTGTCCCGAAACATTTTTTAAAGCAACATGATTTACTTCTGTTGGCTGATATCCTATCAAGTGCTAGAGGTCTTCTTGCAACCGGATGTTCTTCAATGCCATATCTGAGAGGACCACATTCTTCCACTCGAGCAACTTCAGTATTGTGTTCGAGAGAAATGCCAAAGTTGTATCCGTGCTACATTCTAATCAAGTGACATTAGGTAGAGTTGTGTTTAACAAGTGGTAAAAGTTCAGGATGAAAAGCTACAAAGGATTTTAGAAATCGTCGGAGTAGTCAAACTAAAAGAGTAGGCTATTACGTGCTTGCGAATTTTAGGGTGCAAAACGAGGATTGTGGAACTTTGGTAAATACTGACAAAAATAAGTGATCATCTGAGGTTTGTCCCAAAATTTCTAAACATATACCTCGCTAGCAGTGAACTGAGAAAAGTTAAGGGTGACTTGTTGCGCAGCATTTCCTTTGGGAAGCAAACCATCCACTGATAAAATTCCTCATACATTGGAGATTTCAGACCATCCTGAGAATAGAGTTTGCCCTTACTTCAGATCCGCATAAGCCATCGGTGCATAGCAGGTACGGACGAGGTCTAAACACGAATTGGTGCACGGAGAAAAACAGCCCCATTGGTGGAACAATTTTCGCCGAGAACGATGGGGATTTCTAGCCACCCTGATTTATCGAACCGACTATGTTTCTGGAATAGTCAGAATGGACTAATTTACATCCTGAAATGGGTCCCTTTGTCCAGGCCACCAAACATCTCAGTATTGTCGAGGGTGCTAAAACAAGCAACGGTGAATTCTAGAGTTCATATTTAAAACGTAATCTGTTACAGTGGCCAGCAACAGCTCAAATTAAGTATTTCCAACTACGGCCAAAGAAGCGACATTTTCCCAGCAACATGGTGGTTAACTTTTCTTGCAAAAACCTTCCCAGTGAGACCTAAAATTAGGCAGGCGAGTACTAGGTCAACACTGTGGTGTTTTGTACCTTTATTTCGCTTTCATTATAACGTTACCCATTTCATCAATTACATAAACGTTTTTTTGTTTGAATACGCAAAACAACAAAAACGCGCACTTGTACTATATACATACAATACAGGCGTGGTCACATGCTCCGAATTTCTCTTCTCACTTCGCTCGCGCTTACAGTGATCACTCGCGAGCTTTATATGCTAACTCCAAAATCAAAACATTTCAGACTCTCTTCGGAGTTTATTGTATGTGAGAGCTTCCCGGAAGGAAGACCCCTGGACATCCACGGTCGGATTATTATTTATTCATTAACCTGGGCAAACGACGAACTATTTTAAACAGAATAATTCTCGGTGAGCCCATTTCTTTTCGACCCTTTTTAATATTGTGTACTCAATTCAGAGTAATTATACTTATTTCTTTGCCGCACACTCCCCCTAAAGTAGCATTTTGGGTACCCAGACCACTAAAAATTTGGTGAGCCCGAGTCTTTCTGGATATTTTTTTTTAACTTTTCCTTTGAAGTCGTCGTATTTTTTGTTTTGCCCGGTTATTATGGATGCACACTTCGATTCATCGGATTTAGTCGAGAATGCAAGTAGCATCCGTTTACCAGGCTATATTCTTCGCAATCCCAGGGTGTGGTTTCACCAGGTCGAAGCCGTTTTTAATACCCAAAGCATCACTTCCCAAGCCACGCGTTTTTCGTATGTCGTCCAGCATCTTCCTAGTGAGACAGCAACAGAATTAGAAGGTCTGTTGGAAGGGACCCAAAAAAATATTCCCTATGACGCTTTTCGAGCGGCTATCATTAGCAGGACAGGAAAATCTGAAAGCAAGATGCTCAGGGATCTATTCACTACAGTCGAAACTGGTGACAGGTCGCCATCACAGCTACTTCCCCACAAGTGCAGTCTCCTCTGTGACCGTAAGCTGGCGGTGGAAATCATGACCCAACTGTGGCTCGATAAACTTGCACCCTCCATGTCCCGCGTCATCAGCGCATTCGTTGATGGTCACAGACTGGAACAGCTAGCTCACAAGGAGGACAAAATCCATGAGAACTATCCCAATCATCTTGTCAGCCCCATCTCCCACCCTACACCCGCCACGTCCACGGTTTCCTACCCGATACTTTCTGTCATCTCCCAACTGCAAACCCGTTTTGATACCTTGACCGATCGACTTCAACGACTTGAACTCAACAAGCATTGACCACGTTCAAGATCTCGATCGTCGTCACAATCCAGACCCTCTTGGAGCTGGTATCACTAATCGTTCGGTCTTAAAGCACGCCAATTCCAACCACTCTGCTCCTTCAAGCCGCGTCCCAACAACCCTTTAAACACCCCGGCCAGTCAGTAACGGCGACGACTGTCTGCGGCCCTCTTCGCACTAGTCGCCTCTTCCACATCACCGATCGCTCAAGTGGCCGACGTTTCCCCGTAGATACGGGAACCCAGGTTAGTGTGCCACCATATAAGAGTCCGCTTCCTGGCTCCTCTTCCTTTTCGTTACAAGCCGCTAACGGTACCCGAAACGCTACATACGGCGACGTGCATTCAAGTGGATCTTCCTGTTGACCGACTTCCAAACACCCATCCTTGGCGCGGACTTTTTCACCCAATACAACCTATCCGTCGATATGCGACACAAACCTCTCTTGGATGTGTTAACTTCCCTCACGGTCAACGGAATCAGTGCCCCAAATTCATCCTCAGGTATCCGACTTATTCTACCTGATTCTCACTTCGCTGACATCCTTTGGGATTTTCCTACCCTTACTCATCCATGTCAGCACACTCAACCGGTCACACATTCCGTCGTTCACCACATCCAGACAAAAGAGCCATCTGTCCATACCAATCACCGTCGACTTCATTCGGAGAAACTTCAGATCGCAAAACACGATTTTGAACACATGCTCGAACTCGGCATCATCCGCACTTCGTCGAGTCACTGGTCGTCACTCCTACATATGGTACCCAAGAAATCTAAAGGTGATTGGAGACCTTGTGGAGATTACCGTTCTCTCAATAAAGCCACTATCCCAGACAGGTACCGCATCCCACACAAACATTTTTTTCCGAACTCGACCTTCTGCGTGCATACTACCACATACCCGTAGCCCCAGATGACACACCTAAAACAGCGGTCACAACACCGTTTGGCCTTTTCGAATTCGCGCGTATGCCCTTTGGTATTCGAAATGCAGCTCAAACGTTTCAACGTTTCATTGACGAAGTCTTACGTGGTTTACCTTTTGTGTACGCTTATCTAGACGACGTTTTAATCGCTACCACCTCCCCAAATGAATATGCAGATCATCTCAGAGCAGTATTCCAAAGTATTGCTACCTACAACATACGTTTGAATATGGACAGCTGTTTGTTTGGTGTAACCAGCTTAGATTTTCTTGGTCACCACATTGACATAACCGGCAGTTCACCATTATCCGATCGCATTTTGGCCCTTGAATCTTTTCCCATACCCACCACTATCACCCAGCTTCGCCGTTTTATTGGTATTATCAACTATTACCGGCGATTTATCCCTCATTGTGCAAGTGTCTTACAGCCACTGACCGATTTACTTAGCTCCAAAGAAAAATCTGTCACCTTGACTCCAGACGCCATTACTGCTTTCGAAAGAGCAAAACAGGCAATCGCTCAAGCCACAAAACTATATTTTCTCGATACCCACGAGAACACAAAACTTATCTTGACAACTAATGCTTCAAACGCTGCTGTCGGCGCTGTACTCCATCAAGTTGTCAACAACGTCTTTCATCCATTAGCCTTTTTCTCGCAGAAAATGCAGGCTGCTCAAATGCGTCGCAGTACTTTTGGTCGTGAATTACTCGCAATTTACCTTGCTATTCGCCATTTCCGACACTTATTAGAAGGTAGATCATTTACCATTCAAACCGATCATAAGCCACTTACGTATGCTTTCAACGCCAAGCCTGATCGCTATTCACCACGCGAGATACGTCATCTGGAATATATTTTCCAATTCTCTACCGACATTCGGTACACTCCAGGACCGGACATTGTCGTTGCAGACGCCCTATCTCGCGCAGACATCAACACTTTTCACTCTTCCACGCAGTTGGACCTTGCCAAACTGGCGAACCTTCAACATTGTGATCCCAAGTTTACGTCCACTCTATCCTTTCCTTCCTTTCAAGTTTCTTCCATTCCCTTACCCCTCCAGTCTGGAACCATCCTTTGTGGTATGTCTACCGGCACAGCTCGCCCAATCATCCCCGAAGCTTTTCGACGAGTTGTATTTGACCACTTTCATGGACTCTCTCATCCAGAAATCAGGGCAACAAAGAAGCTGATTAGTTCACGTTTCGTGTGGCCCTACATGAATAAGGATCTAACAGCCTGAGCTAAACAGTACATCGCCTGTCAACGCAGTAAAGTAACACGGCATACGAACTCACCTATCGGCTCATTTGCAGTTCCTGATGCTCGATTTACGCAAGTTCATCTGGATATTTTTGGTCCACTTTCCCCATCAAACGGTTTTACTCATATTCTTACCATGATTGATCGTTTTACTCGTTGGCCAGTCGCTGTACCTATTTCGGATACTTCAGCTGAAACGGTAGCCTTTTCGTTTTTGCAGCATTGGGTGAGTAACATTGGCATACCTTCCTCCGTTACTACCGACCGCGGTTCACAATTTCAATGTAACCTCTTCCGTGAGTTTTCTACTCTATTTGGTTTTTATCACATTTCGACAACCGCGTATCACCCCTGTTCCAACGGTCTGGTTGAACGTTTCCATCGCTACCTCAAAGCTGCATTGACTGCCCAAATGAACCCATCTTCATGGTCTTCTTCTTTACCCCTCATTTTGCTTGCTATTCGTTCCACTATTAAGGAGGATCTTCACTGATCACCAGCCGAACTAGTATATGGTACAACTTTACGTTTACCTTGTGAACTGGTTTCCCCTTCTGGCGCAGAGCCCATTTCACCCATTACATTCGTCACCCGCCTGAAACAACACATGTCTGAACTTCGTGCGACGCCGACAAGACGATTAACACGAAAAGAGCACATCTCAACCGATCTCTCTTCTACACCATTTGTATTTGTCCGACATGACGCAACAAAGAAACCACTTCAACCTTGTTATCATGGTCCCTTCAAGGTCATCGAACGCCACTCCAAATACTTCGTTTTAGCGAGAACCGGAAAGCATGATACAGTCTCCATTGATCGTATGAAGCCTGCCTTCATCGGAGCACACACGACCACATTCAGCACTCCTGCTAGCCCACCAGCACCCACACCTACTCCAGATAACCCTACCGCCAGCCTAACTCCTTCCATTAGTCGTTCTGGACGACGTGTCCGTTTCCCTCATCACTTAACTGATAACGAAACGTGAAGTGAGCAAATATTGATTCATTACTTTCATTATTCGAGCGTTTTCCGTTTCATGGCCAACGCACTAGTGAGGGAGTAGTGTGGTGTTTTGTACCTTTATTTCGCTTCATTATAACGTTACCCATTTCATCAATTCCATAAACGTTTTTTTGTTTGAATACGCAAAACCACAAAAACGCGCATTTGTACTATATACGTACAATACAGGCGTGGTCACATGCTCCAAAGTTCTCTTCTCACTGCGCTCGCGCTTACAGTGGTCATTCGCGAGCTTTATATGCTAACTCCAAAATCAAAACATTTCAGACTCTCTTCGGAGTTTATTGTATGAGAGCTTCCCGGAAGGAAGACCCCTGGACATCCACGATCGGATTATCATTTATTCACTGACTTGGGCCAACGAAGAAGTATTTTAAAGAGAACAATTGTTAGTGAGTCTATTCCATTCGACCATTTTTATTATTGTGCACTCAATTCAGAGTAATTATATATATTTCTTTGCCACGCACTCCTCCTAGTGCAGCTTTTTTGGTACCCAGAAAACTACAATACGGAGAGGAATCCTTTTCTGCGCAGATATACTACTTGTTATTTGTCATTATGGGTGTACATAGGTTGGTCCAGCTTGCATTTATAGCGCTAAGCTCTGTAAAGAACTTGTACACAACATCACTGTTAGAGTTTTAATTACGGTTGTGTTGTCCGGGGAGAACAACTGGGTACGTGTTTCGTCTGCGTTAATGAATTCGCGGTCAGGCCTCCTCTGGTAATTGCCAAACAAATACGGTTTGAGTGCTGCTGCGTACCTGCTCTAGGACTCTTCTAATGATTCTCACTGCCAGGTCTCTTTTGACCTACCGGCTGCTACGATTGCCTCCCTCATCTCCACCGGCCTTACTTTCATATCTTGTACCCCATCCATAGTTGAGGCGAACCTCATAAAGTAACCAGCCCTTAAGTAAAATAATAGTAGAAGTAAACACTACGGAAAGCATCCGTTGTTGAGTAGGAGGCTGTTGATCTATTTAAAAACGCAGAGACGTCGTTAGTTAGTGGTTCGTGTGCGGGATATTTCTCCTATCCTGCCTGAGTTTATGTAGTTCGAAAACTCTGGTTGATGTATCCTACTATTACAGGCTAACTGAAACGCCCGTAGGTTACTGAAGGTCATACTGAAGGTCGCTGTATACGATCATTCATACTGAGTTAACGGAGTCGTCTCCGTACAACATAGAGTAAACACTGTCCTTCTGGCTGATTACTCAACATGCCCTCAGAGAGTACAAATGAAATATCATGCAAATATTGAAAGTCACCGTTTTTGGAGCCACCGGTTGAATTTCACGCTTGTGGCGTTTTTCATTACGCATTTGGCAGATGCCAAAATAAATGGCGGAAAAAGTCTGCAAGATTAGTTATGCCAAATAACATGGATTATATCTAGATTATAACATCATGGACAGTGCATGATCTGAGCACATTTCGCAATTCTTAGCATCCACGGTTTCTTGCATTAAATTCCAAGATATTTGTAATTACCACCTGTTAAAATTTAGATTTTATTCGATGCATTTATTGGTCGGCGTGCTTTCGAAGGCAACCTTTTCTGCTTCCCATCTGTGCAAAATTTTCCAGGACTTTGCTTTGCGGACGATCGCGAAAATTTTGCATCTTCCACCATGGCGACCGGATAAACTCAGTTGCATCTTTCAGAAAGACTTAAGGTTTATTTGCACAGTTAAGACACTTTAGGAGTTTCTGTCGGACGTGTGCTACTGCTCTAGCACGATATCATTTGTAGCAGTTTTCACTGGCGCTTTCATGACAAGCAGTCAAACATCCACCTGGATAAAGAGATAGAGTTGGAATTTCTCTCTATTAAGAAAATTTTAAGCGCATTTGTGAACTCAGCAAACTGATTTGTTCGTTAATCAGGAACGCAAAAATAGCTAAGTCCGGGACACCTTGCGTCTAATGCGGTTTGTTTATTAATTCCTGGAATCTGACAACCAACTGTGCAAAAGCAGAGAAAACAAGGACGCGGTTGCGTATACCTGAGAGGTTGATATAAACCCCAAAGAACCAGCACGCTTTACAAACTCGCACACGATTACTGGGGGCCATCAATCATCCGCAAAACGATGCTGATCATTTGTGATTCAGCGCAGCCACAGCGGTGAAACGGTGATGTCCCGCAACACCCATTCTGAACAGGCGGAGTCCAAAATCGTTCTGACCCATGACAACTTACCTGTTGATAAGTTTACCAAAAGGCCTCTAACGAGCTGATTGTTTATGCATGCCTATCAAGGCAAACATGGCGAAGAAATGCACAATATCCGCACCGATAAAATACGTACTGGAGCTTGTCTCAAAAAGTCACTTTTCTTTCTAATTAAAACTGGAATTTCAGTTTTTTAAACACACTGAGACGATGTATTAAATCGCGGCTTTTGTGAAGGTGATGTAAAAGCCATACCGTGGATGGATCTATCAGCAGTGCTTTAGGCGTGCATATTACACTGATAAAATCACGTAATGGACTGTCGCAGGCTCCGAAACCCACACAGTCCTTCTGCACCCGCTTCGTCTATAGTCACTAAATTCAACCGATTTGCAAGAAAACCAAGCAGTCTTTCATCTGCAATAACGATACAGCATTTTCTCGTTGAAGTCTGTCTTATTCCTTTAAGGTAAGTACAAGTTTTTTTATTTTTGCCTTTGCAAAACTACTTACTCTTATACACTAAACAACAGTCATTGTATTCCAGATTTAGATTTTTCGATGCGCTGGTCCGATTTATATAAGGTTGCCGTTTTACGAGTGTGGTTTCGCTTTGTATGTTTCACTGTCCCTTGCGCTATTTTCTATTCACTCTGCAGCATTTAGAAACTATATTTCAACACAGTGAAGGTGCCTTTCAACTACGAAGAGGCTCTGGTTAGGTTTTTGTATATGAGTTGTCATCGCCAACAAGAATTTCCTTTGTTGTGCAGGCCATTTGTCTATTTCGGAATTTGTTCAACTTCAAAATACTGTCACCAATATGTAGCTCACGCGAGCGCTCCTTAACATGTGTTGCCCTCGACTCCATCGTCTCCGATCAAACGCGCTGGATAGACTTCCCGCATTGCCTTGGAAGATAATTCAGCTTTTAATAGAGAATAGTGAAAGCTGAATTTATTCTACGTCATAGAAAAATATGTCAAAGTATTCCCTGGCAAACCGTGTACATTTTAATGCATGTCAACAAAGAAACAACGCACTTCAGGACGCGGCAGTGTATCCACGCAAGATCCAGTGTCATGCGTACACACGCGGCATGCTCTGGAAAGCAAATCTGTTACGCAATCTTAAAGAAGCCGGGCTATAATTTAATTGGAAATAATATTTCTCCTTATTTTATTGCTACTTTAGAAGACCTGCTTTCATGACAAATGCATTACCTGGAAACCAAAGGAACGTTATTTTACATTATCCAATAAATATTATAAACAATCCTCTTCGGTACGGGTAGGAATGCAATACATTGCACTAAATTTGCTATACTACGTATCACTCATTATAAAAAATTATATGATATTACATTACACCAAAAACACAGTACACTACATTACGTCATTTTATTGTGTTGCGTTGTATCACATTTAGGCATAAAAGGCTCACGGATCAGCACTTAGAACTTAGCGCGTACAGATGTTTTGAATTCCATTTACTCTAGATTTTACAGGTTTGTAATTCCTGTTAACAAGTCTGTGGGTGGGCCATATCACGTTGATGTCCACTACACTCGTCAGTGGAGCGTCCCACCCCGGCCCCATTAATAAGAGATCTTGCTAAATTCTTGCTGCGCGTTAGCGGAGTTTCAAATGTTCCCACGTAAAGCGTTCAGAATCGCTTTGGATTCTAGTGTAACAATCGTGGGTAAAAGGGTGTCTTTTGGATTTTATCTGCTTGATTTCCGACGTTAGAAATCCGATTTTCCCTTACTCACGGAATGATCAGCTAAAAGAGCATCTACGACCACTACGTTCGTCTCTGGATAAACCCAACTGTGCTCTTTCAGTTACAATACGTCAATGCGTATATTATTATTTGGTTGTAGATATAGTCACCTGTTACAAACAGCAGAACAGAAATGATTCAAGGCTGGCTCCAAGTATCTCCCCAAATTATTGCACAGTCTCAAGGTATGATTGATGAAATCAACTCAAATATTAGACTTAGTGGACAACTGTGTATATTCGATGGGTGTGTGACCGTTAATCTCATAAATCTTTACTCTCTTTATTTGTATTTCAAACATTATTCTTGAGACATTTGTGAGGTTTCTTGATTGTGCCTCCACCATCATCCTTATATCAAACTGTATTGGACAAAATTACGCATCATTTCTGTGTTTAAAAAAGTCAACTTAAACTCGATGTAGGGGATTGTTTTGTCCACTTCCTCCAGAGACACGACCTCCTGAGACTGAATCCAGTATAACTTCTCTTTTCATGTGTAATTTGTGATCGTGAACAATTTGCGCCGTGCTTCTTATTCAACTTAGGTGGCATTGGGGACTTCCTTACCTCAGGCAAGTCAACCACTCGAACGTTAAACAAGCAAACCAACTATATGGAGCCGAGCGCACCCTTTTATGAGTGGAATTGCCAAGGACGAAACTTCTAGAGACATTTAGCTGTTCTCCATCTGGAAACCTCACCAGAAGGACGTTAGCATTAAAGACACGACGTAAAGTCGGGCCTGAAGCGGTGCTAGTGGTTATTCTAGCCGTCATTTTGAATGTCAGTCTTAAGAGACGCTGGTAATAACTACCTATAAACCTGTTTCTCTGGTGCGTCCGATGAGTGGTGAAGATCACCAAATTGTACACTGCATGAACTGAGGGTATCAGTTGTCCAACTGGCTTTAACAGAAAAAATTAGGCCATTTGCTTGGCTTCCTGATAGCTTAAAAACATATCCCCTCTGTTCACCCTCTGGTACTTGTTCTTTTTTTCTGGGGATTTGTTCCTTATTTGGACGGGCAGAAGGCAAAACTAAAAATTATCCACATCACTCATGCTTAATCCCGCTGAAAATTCCTTGCATCTTCTCAACCTTTCAGAGTTTCAACTCCAAATACCTTATGGTTGACGACGATTATGTCACTGCTGCTCCAAAGTCACACTCTTAGCACTCCTTTTTTATCACTTCTGACCATTGAAACGTGCCGCCACTTTGGGTGGTATAAGTGATGATGATGCCTCGAGAAACAGCCAAAATTCGAGGCATTGAGTTCCGTTAACCTTTTTCACCAACTGTAAGAGAAATTGGTGCTGATACGCAGTCTGCCATTTGCTGCCATCAACCACCAACATTACACCTAAATTTGTAGACATAGGACAAGCAGGCAAACGTCGAAGAGACCCGTAGTCGTGTGAATGGTGCTCATTTGTGGTGTAGGTATTACATGGTTTCCCGAGAGGTGTATGTTTCACGGTGGTGACTGGTGAAAGCGGCTGAAAGTCGGTAGCTGCAAATCCCAAGCTCATTGAAACTTCTGAATCAGCTGGCCTTTATTGTGTGGGTTATTTCGCCAAATAAATGGGTTACTCTGCAACTATCCAGGACACCAGGCAAACTGCTGATGATTCGAAAGGCTCGTGAAAATTCAAGTCAGGTCCATGTACAATTTGCCAGGAGGGCAGTGGTAAACCATTCGCCCGAAGTCAAAATCCAAGCGTAGCCTGGATGTTCCTGAATAATCTCGGTATGTCTTGACCTGAGTACTGACCAAACTAATTGTTTTCCCGTAGGTGATTTTACAGTATCTAATACAATTTCATTCATAGCCTGCCTCACTAAGGGATAGCTCGTACCACAAGAACGTACACCACTGTGATTTGCTGTTCATCGTAGTCTCCAAAAATAATTAAGGCAGTTACTGCACCTCTCAGGGTTAGCTTAGCACGCAACCCAACCAACGCAACAGGGTGGTAAAATAATACATTTCTGGGTCTGTATTTTTTGTCACGTTCTGGCAAACCAGCAGTAAGCCACCAGAACACTTGTCACCCCAAACTTCCGGGCCGACATCTTTCGTAACTATTGATGCTCTCCGTCTAATTTCTTTATGGCAGAATCGGCCCAAACTGCGCTCAAGTATTTTTCCAGTGGTTTTGCATATACACTTTGGATGTACCCACTTTCTAATTTTTCACACCGGTTTTATATCATCCTCTATCTCAAAAGGGTGTTTCTTTGTATCACAGAATAAGCCTTTCCTTCGAAAGAAAAAAGGATATAAACAAATCTTGTATCACAAAGGGTTGAAAGTTACATCATTCGAAGTGTGACATCTCCTAAAGGTGGCTCGCTCGACCGATCCAATGAAACAAACACAACCATCAGTGAGGACTACAGAGCCACGAAAGCTGCTGGTTTGTTAAATAAAATTTTACTGAGAAAATTTGGAACACTGTGTAGACAGGCTCATGCTGCACCGACGACAAAATTGCATAGTCCTACTTTTTCAACCGAAGCTGCTCGTCAGTGGAGTTCCATAGGAATTCGCTCCTGGCAGACAAAGTTTGTTTTCTCTGGTGAAGCTTTGAGAAGTCCGTCCAGTTAAACGAGCGATTCAGTTGAGTCTCTGGTTACCTCTAATTTAATTCGCAAGTGGGAGCGTTTCCTCAAGTGAATGGTTTGCGCTAAGAAGGCACTTTGATTATGAATTTAATTCTGCAGCAGCCAAAATTGACGCAGTGAATTTTACATCACTGTGTGTGGTCTACCAGTTAATTATCATGCAGCAGCTCGTTTGGTTTGCGATGCTCGCACCCTTCGACAAACAAGATTGAATCAGTCAGAGATTCACGAGATGTGACCAAATGTTTGTTCTTACGAATCCCAACGTGGACTGCCGTGTGCTTGATCGAACCGTGATTAAGTCAGCTCATTAACATATGCAGTCTATTTAATTATATTAGTTCGTTTGCATGTGCCACTTTTATCATTCGAAATTCACTGTTCATTGAAGGCAGGTACCGAGGGCTGGTGAAAACATTATCAGTGTTGATTCGATTCCCATCGACTACAATTTAGGAGGACGGTCGTCGTATTCTTCCAGCGTCTTCAATGTGACTGTTTACAGTATTTTCTCTCTAGTGAGAGTCTTATTATGATGTAGGCATCGGGTTCATCAAAAGTTCACAAACTCTGTTACCAGCCGGGTACAGCCAAAAGCTATTTGTTATCTTGTAGTTTTCTAAAAACAGAAATATCGTGCCGAGGGCACTCATTGGTTCAAACGGCTAGGAAACACATTGATTATATTTTGGAGGCCCAAGGTCCAACACATACCTTTCACTTGTTTATCTGCATCAGTCTAACTGTTATGGTGCACGGAGGCGTGATGACATTGAGGACAGTGACTTCAGTATCAGTGGGTTCAAAGTGTAAATCATAACGCTGTCAACTATATATATATATAATATATATATAACGGCATCAGCCATGAGAAAGATGAAACCAGGGCTCATCTTTTTCAGAATGATAATGGGAAAATATAATTTGACGGAGAAGGACCGATTTGTTTGAAGAAGAATGGCGTAGTTAATGTCGTTCTACTGCGGCAATTAATTACACGTCGGCAAACCGAATTAGGTTGCTTCCTTTCAAGCAATTAAAAATACGTCCACTTTAGTGAATAGTTGCGCCAATGGTTGTATGTGCATACCACATTCCCCACGTCCTTGATGTTCTATACAAGTTACCTTACGCACTGTACGAAAACATAAACCCCGGTTACACAAAGCAGTTAAGACTTGTGTTGCAGTTGCTTTTATTTAGGCTAGATATGATTGTTTTCACAAAAGCCTTAAACAGAAGCCTTCCTCGAATATTTCACCTAAAAAGTGTCTGTATCACGAGTAATAGCACTTCATCGCTTCCATGCTGTGTAGCCAACCGGACCCAATAATTCGGTTACCTGTGCAGATTGATCCTTGGTCTCAAACTCCTCTGGTTTTCTGGACAAATTTTCATACGTTTTTGCGTCTCATGGATGCAGGTAGCATCGGCGGTATTCAAGTTTATTTTTTTGTTCCAGTTAAGGCAGGTGAATAATCACTGTTTTGCAAAAACCTTTGCAGCCAACAGAACATGGCTAAATATTGCCCTGGGGTTTATCTGAATCACTTAGAGCTTTTACATAGGCCTGACCTATAAGTTAAGAATACAAACTGGCAGATTACCCACAAGAAACACGAAAATATCAGTGAGAGGCGAAAAAGCTTCAGCAGTATTTTAGGTAGTGTACCTCCATGAAAGAATGCTTCACCACCATGAACACCACTCCAAATGAAACGTGCGTCGGGTCAATGTGCCCAATTCAGTTGAAGAACATCAAAGAAAGCCTCACTTAGTATTCTGCCGTTGACACCAAAGTAATCCATGAGTGATAGTTGCTGTTTACCGCAAGTGTAAGAAGTCCTTACACACAAAGTGCGTGACTGAATTTTCACCTGTCCAAAACGCATTACAAAAACTGTAAACTCAACGTAAAACAGGAAATTTTGGAGAACCTGTAAGATAAAATATCGTGCCGGCCTAGAAGGGTACCTATTCTAGCAACTCAAACACCCAGTTGCTTGAATTAATGGGTATATAGGCAAGTTAACTGTTGTAACTGGACAATATTCTTCTTATCTCAATTACATTACGCTTCCCAATGTTTGGGCGCCTAGTTCAGCCGTTACCCAATTTCAAAGTATTTGTGAATATGAACAAAGGACAACCGTTACAGAAAAAGCAATGAATGGTGACGGCATGAAGCGGGAATTTTCATTCTGATTGCCTCACAGAAAACATAATATATTTCAACTTTTACCACGTGGATTGGGTGTCACTAATCTTGTTCACTTTAGTAATGCGATAAATTGAATACTGGTCCTTAAAATTAGACGAGTGACATAAACAAAATATCTACATATCACACCAAACGGTGCAAACTAAAACAAAGGACGTTAGGGCCGATGGTTTATTATTGCGTTTTATCTATGCGTTTGTATAAGAAGAGAAAATATGCTCGCAGGTGCTCTGCATATTGTGCTAAACGCTCCTTAACACAATCAGCCTCCTGGCTTATTTTGTGCAGCGCGGTGAAATCATATTTTTCAACAATAACATCTTCACATTTCAGCCGAAGATTAAGGTGAAATCGGCGTTCAATCACAACAGTGGTATTCCGCTCGCTCTGCTCAGGTATTTCAAAAATATTTCTATACCAGAAAGCTACTATGTTCGATAGTGAGAATATTTCAAAACAAAGGAAAGGAAAAAAGGAAAAAATCCGGTTGAAACACAGCGTTTACTGACTTTATCTCTCATATTTCGTAAAAATACGGCAGCACCTTGGACGACTATTTGAATTTCATTATTCATGCATTCATTAAAGAAAAGAACTCCAGTGCTCTCTGGATCCTTCTTTACTTCATTTTTATTCTTCAAATCCTACCTGTCCCACCTTACTGTAGTTTTTCCAAAGAATGTTATTGACTCTTCCAATAAAGCAAACAGTTGAAAATCATCCGCTAAATAATCTCATTCCTATTGTCAGTATCAAAGTTATGTTATGTAGAAAAAAACACTGTATCTACTGAGGCGATGTCACAGTCTGAAAGCTAACGTTTTCAAAACATTGTGATATCGCTAGACTTCCAAAGCCCCTTACTAATAGTAGCCTTGGATACACACCAATTCACCACGAAATATAAGCATAGGAATACGCAGTGGTGATTTCGTCTAGAATGGTGACAAACCGTTTGCAACGAAATTATCGACCTAATCAAACAGTTCAGCTATCGTTATAATGCTATTTCCGAACGACATATGCGTCCTGTAAATCGGCTTACAGTTAATTCCCGGTGGTGCAAGGCTGAGTTATAACATGGGCCATCGCTCTCACCTGGCCTTCCTCCACTTATTCGTCAGCAATTCTTGATAAATATGTATACTAGGGCTTGCTCATTGTAGACTACAAATCCAAATTGCATCATGTGTCTCTTGGTACAACCCACTGCATCATGCCATGCGTGAAAGAAAAAACCCATGAATTATAGGTTAAAAAAACTTTAGAGACCAGGTTCCGAAATGCGCTAAACTCGGTCTACGTAGACCAGGTTTAATGCAACAGATGAAGATTAAAATTGCTGAAACTGAGACCCATAACACTGCTTACCAGGTTTTCGGACGCGTACATTGTCGCTCACTGATTCAAAATGCTGTATCAGCCTGTGTCCAGGACGAACTTTGGACAGCCGAACAGTTTCATTTGAGCTATCCGGAACTTGTCGAAGAATAGCTGGATTTTTCAGGACTACTATGCCTAGTCCATTTTGTTTTCAGTTACATCATCCTTCATACCTGGCCGTTTCCTACAACGTCCATCACCCGTAAGTACATCCGGGTAACAGAAAATGCCTTCTTCATTCTTCTTGACCCATTGTGCACTAATTCGATCATGCGACCAAACTAAATGACCGTACTAAACTCGCATTTGCTTTCCGCCAAAGCCAGCTCTCATACCCATCTAGCAGTAACGTGGTTGAGTAGATGTGATTGCCAAGTTCTTAAGAAATTTTATTCGGCAAAGGGGTGTTTACGACTGACTTTTAGTTAACAGGATAAGCTATCACAAAGTGGAACAAGGATAGAGCAAGAATATCACGACGCAATGAAACGCCAACATCAGAGTTCCCAAAGTTGCCTCGGTTATTCACAGATAAGCGGTAAACGATCACTAGCTAATTGCTTGTTTATTTTCCAAAATAAGTTTGGCAAAATATGCGAAAAAACGCTTTTAACGCATACGTTTCGTGTAGTAAAACCATTTTAGGTTTTACGTGAGGGTCTGTGAATGAAAGCTATCAGATCCTGCCATTTTTAAAAGGATCGCATACTTCAATGTCCGAACTATGACACTTCTCTTTGCCAGGTTTTTGTTATAATTGTTCGATTGTACCACACAGTTTAGCATATAGGTATGTTAAGACACTGCGCAGGAAATGTGCAGACAGGAATATACAATCTGACATGAATCTAATTACAGTATATAAATCATCTCATCCAAACACATCAGCTTATTGCCAACTTGCCACAACATACCATCCGGCAATATACCACCGTTGTGGAAACAATCACCACTGATTCATTGAGAGCATTACCAAACACGTAGAGCTCATCGTTCGCCTGCGGAGAAATTATCGACGTTTCCAACAATATATGTAACTAACCTAGTGCACGATTGAACCGAATGCAATTTATGAGACCGTAACATGTAGGAATGCAGTGAAACACCGTGACAGTCTGGATATACTGAATTAGAGAGAACAACAGTTGAACATTGGCAGATTCCCCATTTGTAACGCCACAGCTCCAGGTGTGCTGTCCGTCTACTCGTAAAGTTTTGGCAACAACTGAGGTCATTGTGATTCTCCATTCTTTGAGGAAGGAACGTGTGTTAATGGGCTCACGCTGTTGTGAGCAGGTCCAAAGCATTTGATAAACGCCAAATTTGACCCTCCAGTACACCACATCTATGGACAAGATGACTTTGAAGTAAAATAATGATCCGCAATTGATATACGTGGAAAAATACATGCAATCTCGTCACCCCGAAAGTAGTCAATGGAGAATTTATTGTGAAATACAGTACAGTCAAGAATACAAGTATAGATGTGCTAGGCGAAACGTTCCTCATCATCGTTGTTTGCCGATTATCAGAATAGCTGTAATCTAATGTGTGGGTTAAAGCGGCGATCAACAAACCGTGTGATAGGTTGAACGACGATATGACATCATGGCACTAAGCGTGAATCTCCAATTCGCACTCCGCAATGGTTACGTCGTGAACTGCTAAACGTAGCCGCTCATCCCTATTTGCTAAATGCCCCCAAAATAAATTACAACGGCAAGTATTTTATCGTTGTGATTACCATAGGTTTTGAATCACTTCATCCGTTTGGGGGTTGTTTTTTGAAAACCTAAAGAAAATCATACCTGACTTGAGATTATTGCCTCTATCTGTAAAGAGACCACCAAAATCATAACGTTCATCACATAGCGGACGGCTAAGTGTGGCAGTACAATTTACGTTTGTGTGGCTAAGCTCTTGCTTGCGAAGAAAGTTACCGCGTCATTAGTCAAGTGTGGTGCGCAAATGGTAAATCCCTATTCAGTTTTCGTAGAGTTCACCATCTTTATTGACAATAGTGTACGATTTTTTTGACCCTCCGCATCACCATTATTGCATAATTAAAAATACTTTCTCGGACGGCTTTGTTTCAGCAATCATATAATTATTTTTATTCACATTTGCAGACTACCGATATGAAAAATGAACCAGATGGTTTGTTACTGCGTGGACGTTTCACCCGCCATCTAGCCGCTGCGGCGTTCACCCGTTTGTAGAGCACCTTTGAACGGGAATGATTTATCCAACGATGATATCTGTCTCTACTGACTGCTGCTTAATAGGTCATCCAACTTTTGGTTCGCTTACATCGGTTTAGCAGCCCTCTTATCCAGTAAGCTCTGTTGCAACATGTAATTTCTCTGTGTACGTTCACTAGTTTTGAAAGGTCACTCCTTTAAACGTGTGTACAACTTACCGATGGGTTGCTCCAGCATCAAATGCTGGTAATCATTTTTTTCTTTTTTAAATTAAAATTGAGGATCGCTTAACTGGTTTGTCAGTAATTCACATCCTACTAGAAATGCAAGGCTATTTGGGGTGCCTGTAAGCAGATATTAGGGCAGGCTAAAGGAGAAATTGGAGGAAGAATGAATGTTTATTAACTCCTTAAACTCATCTAAAATGGATTCTTGACCAGATCGGAAGGCTTTATTCCTATTTGTTTTTGGCCGATAGCAAGCAAACAACAACACCTATGATTGCAACAAAATCTAGTTCATCTTTTATTCATACGGATTAGAATGAGTACTGGTATATATATATGAATACAGTGTCATTCTGAAAATAGACAATTTTAAGATACGGCGCCTTCTGAACGGTCTTAACCTTGCCAGTTCTGACAAACAAGTGTATATTGACCAAGTATCATTGCAGGAACAATACTCGTTCTGAAAACAAAACTGTTCACGTGATCACTGAATCTAATAGACAATGACATTCACAAGGACAAGGGCCTCCAGCCTTAGAGTTCACCATGACTACTGATCATTAGATTTCTGCGTGCGGATCGAACGATTCTTGTAAGTTCTGCTGAGCACAACCTTTAAACTAAGTCCTCAATAGAAATCGCTAAGAAACTACGTCATTCATCTTCCAGGCCACGTACAACTTTCCAGTAAGCCATCCCTACCAGGCCAACTTCTAGTTCAACACAAATGCACACTCAATGACTATTTGTCTCGAGCACTAAGGATCAATTAACTGAGTGAAACCGATGATAAACCGCATCTTGTAATGCCCATTAGCTGAAATACCGTAGACTGCTTCAGTCTACTTACAAGTGAAAATTTTCGGGTTTCACCTGTTCAAAAATCGTCACACAGTGGCTGTTAATGGGAGAAAATCTAACATGAAACCATACTCTCTTGGTTTCACTGCTTTAACCGTAAATTTTCTCTCTGCATTTATTGCAGCTTCAAAGCTTCTGAATCAGCACTCTTTTTTCAATGGCAGTACGCTTTTGATATTATCTGATGTATAATGTGCTCCAGTATGGCTTTTTGATTGAAAAGGCTGCTGAGGTTCTGAAGCTACATTTTTCACGTACCTATCCATTGCCTAGACCAGCTGATTGAAGCTATCCGGCAGACCACGAAATAAGCTTAACCACTGAGTCTAGGGAACAACCTGTAGTAGTTTTACAGAAGCGCCTAACGACGGATGACTTAACGTTGAATGTAACCTAAACTTAGCCTTCACTAAAGATACTAACTATCAATCTGGAGATACCTGGTCATTCACACCTTCCTAGATTCATTCGTTCCTTGCTCTGATAAACAAATAAGACGCGCTATCAAAAATCTGTTCAAATTGGAGATGAAAAAGCTGCCTCATCATTCTCTGAAAGACATTCGCAAAGGTCTCATCTCCGGTTGCACAAAGGTCCTGACTTGGTGCGTAGACAGGAAAAACGAAATCAAATTCGTTCTATAAGTTAACTTGACTGTTCGCTTCAGGAAGCCTCCCGACGGTTGAAGAAACAAACTTTTAACAGTTTAGAATTTTCAATAATATTTCACCGAACTTCACGCCAAATACCCCCATTAGTTCACAAAACGTAAATAATGTTCTTCGGCTTATAGCCTCAGCTGATTTATCCAGCTGATCCACAGCAACATATGCATTGAACGTGCTGATATGCAGTCACAAGATAATGGCAATATCCCCAGATATTACTTCACATGACTTAACTAAGGCTTCCATCTGCCCTAAGTGCACCGTCAAAAGCGCTGGAGTAAGTTGCGTCCTTTCAATACGGGGTTGCAAAAATCAACTCGCCAAAATATGTTCAACAGTTGCACTTGCTGCTTTCTCAAAGTGTATACTTCTCAGAATGTATCTTCCACAAACAGCTGTCAGACATTGTGCACCTTACTCAAGTGAAACAGGGCAGTCAGGCTGACCAACTTTCCACCTCTGTAAATTTGACTCAGCTATTGCTGCAAGTACCGTGAATAGCTGAAACAGTGCTTCCTTATGAGCGCCCAGTTTCAATTAGAAATCAGAAAATTACTGAAGATTTTACTTTGATTTCCTGTTCCACTGCTGAGACAGTTTGACAGTTTTCTTTAAGCTTTCACTATATTCTAGGGTGCTTTCACCCGGAAGGTCACTTTTACACAATGAATTACAACCCACTTGCTTTTGGTGTACTCTTCTCATTACACAGAATGCGCATCTGGGTTATACTGTCACACTATCTCACATAAAGTACTTAGTCGGAATAGCCGCAGCATTACGAGGACGGATTGAGGTCTATTGGCTCCGTTCTCCCTTAAAACATACACCATCTTCCTACAGCTATTTCAAACAAACGCTAGCCAAACAGGCTATAGGCAAATGATGATGGTCCACAAAAGGCTCCTGCATGATGAGCAGCAGTACCGTTGCGAAGAGCAGTTTAGAAGAATGCCGTTTCATTTTTGGTGCAACAACGTGTACGATAGCAGTCCACACCATAAAGGTGCATCCCAGACGCATATTTCAGTTGTCGGCGAGGAATGCTTGAAAGATGGTTCAAATTTATCCATGAAATAATAATCTTTATGCGTAAGCGAAACAGCTTTATCGGAAATTAAACTTGTTTACGCAGGTTCTCCGTAGAACAAGCATCGTATTTTTGAGTTAGCTGTGCGTAGCCTCACGCTAGTTTGTATGCTGTTTTCAAGACAAGACTGATAAAAGTTGACCACTTTTAATCGAATAAACCTTCTACTATGCTTCTACTTTGTCTAAGGTGCGAGCTCATCAGTAACGAAATGTTATCAGTTAGTTGTGTGAAATCTTACCATCCAGCTTTTTTGGATTTATGGAGCAGTTTCTAGGCAAAATTCGTAGTCAGCCTCATATACGTTTGAGAAATACTATTAATACGTTATTTGCAGACTCATAGGGGTAAAACATGTCCCAATTAACGTCATCTCAACATACTACTTTTGTCACGCAAATCCGTTTCATACTGACTCCCGAAAGTCATTTGCTTCCGACTGCATGACTTTTAACAGGACACTTTTTTCGGTTGACATTTGATAGGAATATGAGGATTGCGCCTTGAAATAATGCCTGTTCAACAGTTTCATTGCACCGCAAATTTCGTTATGAAATCATCTATAAGACTCATCATATCTACATGTGTACAGGGTATAAATGAAATGGAGTGTACATAAAAAAGTGAGTTTTGATATAACCGGTGGAATACGCGGCAATTAAAGGAATTTTTTCGGAAATTTTCATCTGACCTGTGTGACTGGCCACTACGCTTCTAGCGGGACTGAACGAGCTGGTGCACAAACGACGTGACTTCAGCATCATAAGACTAAATTTGATCCTAAGTTCTCGTCGTTCCGAAGGTGCTCTGTTGCGCAATTCTGCCCAACCGATGATAAACTTTCAACAATCAATTGATACCGACTCCGTGTGATTGTATGGCACACATACTGCGGGCGGGTGCGTTGCACGACTGCATGGAATTTAACAACCTCGCTTGCAAAGCTTTAGTGATATTGAGATTGTTATTAGTTGCGGGAGTGGCAAAACGTGTATTGGCACAATATGACCACAACAACCTTAACTTCTGCCCCAATACAATCGTTCTGGTTGGTTCGCGCTAAGAAGCGATCCACTAAACCCGTGATTTGCTCTTAACATTATTATATCATAATGAAGGGGAAATAACACAACCACGCTGATTGTTTGGATGTATCTTGATCTAATCTCGAATGCACATTCACATCATTCTCATTTGAACCGTCCTCCGCCCCACTTTCTGCATTTATTCTGATTAGTCCAAAAAATGGGAAAAAACTGAACTCACTTTTTGCTCACCATTATTGTTTATGCAAGGCTAGACGCGCTTAAACTATCATATTTGAACGCTCAGAAGCAATCACTTATTATTAATTAAAAATTGTCCAACAGGTTTCAGACGGCCGCGGTGCAGCCTGATTAAAATATCCTGACAGACGGGTCAATCAGCCAAAGCAACTACCACGGTTACTGGTCGGCAGTTCGAGGCGCCGCGCAAACCAACCGATTCGATCATGCGTAAATCAGTTCGCACTTTTAGATATGATAATACAGTTGCATCCAATACACACTGATGTAGTGGAGATATCGCACTCGCCCCACATATCAAAGGACCAAAGTTGAAGCCCCAGCATAACCAAGGGTATGCACTGCTGATGAGTTCTATCAAGAGTGAAACGCGAGTCTAGTGCTCTCGTCTTCTGCATGGGCTCCCTAGAATAATTGCTCCACTACAAGGACTGCTCATACGAGATTTTTGTTAGCATTCTACATATACCGTATTCGCTTATACGTACTCCCACTGGGAAACGTCGAAACGCGACGGAACCACAATACGAGCGGAACACCGCTCTGCTGTCCCCAAACTTTGTTTAAACCAATCAGATTTGGTGTAAATTTCATGCCGAACAACGTTGTGAGATCTGGAAAAGATAGTGTTCTAAATTGTGTTTAGTGTAAGCCAAAGACGTTATCGCTTTGACATCAGTAATTTCAGGAAAACAATATAACTATTCAGCCGAAAGTTCTGTCGATCGAAACACTTGATCATGTTCCCACCGAAGGACGAACGACCAAGATGTTTTGAGATAATCCAGTATTGACCATGTTGGTCTGCTTGATTCAGTCATGATCTACTCTCATACGAATCTAAACAGCGGTAAAAACTGGTAAAAATAAGCCGACGGATGCTTAAGCTTCACCCTGGGAATTAACAATTGTACGAACCTAAAGTTATATATATATATATATATATATATATGCAGCATTACTATTTAGCCATAATGCTTATCATTCATAGTACGCATGTGGCTGCAGATGTAAGGGCTTGTTGAATTATATATATATATGGATTTTAAATTTTAAAGCCACAGCCACCGTCCACAATGATTATATTTGTTGAAACAGTGAGCAGGCATCAATCAAAAGCTATAAAAATTCTGGTTTTTACGGAATTTCTGTGAAATACTTACATACCACCACAAACGCACGGGTTTTCACAAAGCTTGCCGCGCTACACTTATCCATTTAAAATTGTGGTAAACAGGGCTCATTTTCATTACACACACGGAAGGCTAACCACATGAGGGAGGTTATCTTCTTGCGACGGCTTTTTCTAATCTGTTCCCCGGGATTGGTGTCAAGCTTTGCCATACAACCGAACAAGAAGGCATGTTAATACTGATATATCACTTGCGACTGGCTATCTAAAATATTTAGATTATGTTGTGACTTCGCATCGTGGGCAGCCAATATTGCTGTTTTGGTGTCAGTTCTAGTCTTCGGCTCAACTTAAAAACAACTTCAATTAGTTGCAACATCTCCTAGCCAGCCCATACTACGTTTTCTAGTGACTGGGTGGTCAGGAGTGGTGAACAAGCAGTTTCCAAATTCATGGCAGTCAGATTCCACGGGTTCATGAATATGCTTTTCATAGTCATTGTACGCTGCCAGTGACCTCATGATCGTCCTTTGTTTACTCAGTAACAATCGGTAGTGAAAATGCCACATTTGTCGTGCTAGTCGCGCACCTACTGGGTGGATTCGGAGTGAGTTCTTTGCATATGCATGCAAGCCAACGAATTGCCGTGAATTTGGCCCCGCATATTCAGTAAGTTGCAGTATTTCATGATGCCGTAGGTTTATCGGGAGATTTTTCCAGTTCTTCTGATAATAAAATATTCAGTGTCTCTTAGCAACTCATATTCTCCTGATTTCCAAACCACTAGCTGGGTGGCTGTGTTTTCTGAACACCATATTGTTTTTGGTGAGGTGCCCTTGAAGATTATTAACAATAAGCATGACGCTTCTGAACCCTGTTTCTCGACTCTTTAGGACTGTTAATTTCCTCTAGATTAGTTATATACACCCTGACGTGCTGCAGTTTGCAAGTGCAGTTAAATGCTATTGAGTATTTACTTCCCCGTTCAGGCGCACACATTGCTGCATGCACGTGTTTCTGCCTCGTGCGATTTTGTGAATTGCGGATGGCACACGGGTCCTCTCTTTTCGAACACCATGGACGGGCTATAGTATAGGACATCAAATGGGTTGTCCATAATATTTCTGGAAAAAATGGCGCTTGCTAATAAGATACACCAGTTAACAAGACGCAATTTCACCGATGGGCCAGACACAAACCAGTCAGCCGGTAGGCGGAAGTTGACCACATAGTTGTCAGCAACACGGTTCGGGATAAGTTTGTGGTTAAGGCACAGGCGTATTCGCCAGAATGTCAGGGTTTGAAAACCAACTTCTCTATCTCGCTTACTCTTGCGAGGGCCGGGGAAACATCGACGAACCTCAGCCCCCGTCCTCCGCGTGGTTGGCATGGAAGCTGGACACCGAAAGTGTGCGACATGTGGATCATTTATTGTCACCAAAACTGCTGCCGAAACAAACGCGAGACAAGAGGGTGACATAAAGTCGGAGTCATTACAGCTTGTTAATTATGAGTCACTGCCACGGAAAGTGACATTTAGTAGTCATCAATCTTCAACTCTTTCTCTGTAATTTGGAATCCTACAATATGTTCAATAGGCGATGAGGTTCTCTCGAAATTCAGGCAACCCACTGCTAGGGACAGCTGCTTTTTAAAAGGAAATAATAGCATATATCTATATATTTCTACCACCTACTTACCTGGTGGATTTACTTTCCACAATGCCGGTTTAGGATTTGACGGAGGGTTGATATTTGTTAGCAGTTGCTTTGGATAACTTGACACAACCATGATTATGCGTCCAACCTGAGTGGTGAAGTTGATGACCTCTATTATGCCCTGCAAATGTTTGCAGGACATGTGCATTAGAAAATATGTTCAAATGTCTGCTTAAGGCAAAGCCTTTCAACGGGTTTGGTTTACCATTCGCATCCTGGTTTCCTATATTTTGTGATTAAAAAGCTACAGGAGTGGGCAAGCAGCAGATTTCTTCTTTATTGACCGTGCCTCTTACATGAATTGCAGTATGAATCAAACGAAAATTTCAATTCCAAGACCAAATTGTGTTGCAGATGACTTGTGAAAATTTGGGCAAGCACCTAACGTTCCTCATTTTTGATCCGAGTGGGTTGCATTGATGGAGGCCTGGTTACATCGAACACTGCCGGTAAATCTGGAAAAAAAGATTATACAGTTTAGGTTGGGCTAATTCCGGATGAAACCGCGGTGGTATTCAGACTTGACTGCATGGTGTTCACTCTTGTTCGTTTTGGACAAATGCGACAGAGTGAAGCGGGCGAAATGCTTTTGATTACACACGGTTGCCATTCTCACAGTAAAATGGGAAGACGTTATTGAAAGCCAAGCGTTGAAAGAGATATCTTACTGTATTTATTTCCCCCGAATGCTCGGGATTGTCCGCGGAGGCAGAAGTTGAGGGCCACCCAGGGGTAGTTGAAGCTCTGGTGTAACATCGATATTCGCTTCGTGACACAACCTTATTATCATGTGTTAATAATGATGACTATTTCTAGTCCGGAGTTGCCCACCGGTGCAGTTGACGGGTAAGATAGGTAATGTAAGAATGCGCACGTTTGAACCAGTATCATTCTTTCCATCACTGGTCCTATATCTTTAATCAGGGAAGGGTTTTGTGGTAGGTTGTTAAGAGAGCTCTACGGAGACGTTGAATCAGTCGATGTGATACATCTGACTGAAAGGGGCCACCCAAGTGCGTGTGCTTTAGGAATAATCTATACCTCTCCAACTGTTAATGCGGCTGCGCCCAACATGAATAAAATGCACTAGTTACAAAGCACTGCGATGATGGTGAGAAATGCTTCGGCCGACAGGGAATGTGCGGTTTTTAGGGATGATTCTTCCCCACCAGCTTGTTTTTTTAATAAAGCATTATCGCCGCTTTCGTAAACAGGGACATTCTGGTCGTTTGAGAAAATGCCTCGCCGAATATTCACTCCTAGTGAGAATGACAACACAAATCTACCTATGGTTTCGTTTGATGTTGTGGCTTTTTCCAGTATGAGACTGCTGCCCTTTGGCTTTGTGGCCTTGGTTGAGTTGTTATTGAGTGAGTATCAGCCAGTATGTCCGGCAGGATAACTGAAACGCAGAAACAGCTACTAATTTAAGGGTAAAATGGGATACTTTTGAGGTATTTGTATACTAAACAAATATCTGACACCTGCTATCCACTCTTTAATGTGGCAAAGAAGAGCTGGAATTGTTTTGGTCAGGGAGTAGACACATTTTATGGCAACTCAAAAGTCATTCGTGGTTGTATATTAACCTACACCCCATAGCTTCACCAGAATATAGAGGTGACTTATTATGATTCAGGGAATAGTTCCGCAAAATAAATATTATTTTCTCCAAAAAAACCGCATATCACTCAAAATTCTCGATTGCATAATGTCTAGCATGGATTCTCTCCAGAAGGTCACATTGATTCCGGATGAAACGTCAGAAGAGCCGACCCTCCTATAGCACCTATTATCGGTATGGTCGCTTGACCCGTGTCCATTATCGACGAATCGTTTATCTGTTTATGACGAATATGTGAGATTTTTGTTTCAGGAAGTATCCCCCACATCGCTGCCGCCAATGTTCTGAGGATTTCTTATAAATAACGTAGTCAGTAGAGAGTTTTGTGCAAATGGAATCTAGTAATTAGTAGGTATGTGCTGATTTGTCGGGAGGCAAATGGCCTTCGAATGAATCAAAAGTGCATACTCAGATACTATAAGTGGAAGTGAGAGGATCGACCAAGTAAACAACATGTTGATTACAAAAAATATAACCAAAAATATCCTAAACATTTAGACGACCGAAACCAAGTAAACCTCTCAATACATGAACAACCGGAACCAATGAATTGATCAGACCCTGCTCTGTGAGTTTGCCGTCCACCCCAGTGTAGGATTCCGGGATAAAAAATAAATACGTTTTCAAACAATAATGAATTTGGTAGATGTCAGTACATGCTTATGAAGAGAGTACGCTATGTTTCATTTTCGGATATTGACCCACTAATTACATCAACTGATTGGTGCCTCAGAAAGGCTCTCAAAATTCCTTCGGCGAAATGTCTTGTGTAGCGTCCATTTGCGTATTAAAATGGAAGGAGCTTTTTTGAAAAAAAACTTAGATAAATTCCCGCTAAATGACGATCACATTTGTGTGCAGCGCATGTCAATACCCGCTTTCCTGCAGGACCCGCGACTGCTCAAGAATCGGCAGCAATCTTAACCCATCATGAATATTGCAGTTTTGATTCCGAGGAAATTCGTTACTTTGAAAAGAACCCAAATGAAAACGCAAATACCGCACGAACAGAAGTATTTTTTGAAAAAAGTTATGGAACATATAAGAAAAGCAATGGAGAATGAAGCAACCAGCAATAACACCAACATATGTGGTAACAAATTTCAGGAAATATGTAGTTCAGAGGAAACCATTTACAGCTTTATGGGTCCTTGTTTACTAAAACTGTACAGGAGGAAAGCACCGGGTGGAATTTTGTACGAAATTAACAACTTCACGTTACAAAATATTGAGCAACTCTTTAAACACAGCATGTGGTATTGTATTGATCTACCATGTCTAATGACCGGCACAGATAATATCTCTGTCGCGCGGTTTGACAAGCTTTACCTGACAGCTTCCCTTGGATAGCTAATCCCCGTCTGCCTCATTATGCTAGTCTTACCCAAGCTAGCGCCTGATGTCTAGACGCCGTAGAAACCCGCAGAACGCCGGGCACACAACACTTGGACCACAAGTGTGATGGATGCTGCTGCAAAATACCAAACTACGCAAGGTGAAATAGTCCAATATTTGTGTGATTCGGTTTGCTACACTCTCCGTAACGCCGAAAAGAGGCTCCGAATTCGGCTCATCAGTCCATAATCTGAGCAAACATTATTGTGGACAGTGTGAACTCAGTACTTCAGCAATGGTTGCACTGTAAATAAAAAAAAGCTCGTTTTATAAACAAATGCAATTTACACCTATGTCATGAGGTATATGAGTTGTAATCCGCAGCGACTGAGCTCGAGCAAATTCCCACTGTGATTAGTTGAAGGTAACCTGGTTCGACGCGTCAACTACCCACACATTCTCCGTAAGCAGAATTATCGCATGTCGCTTCTGGCCTAATATGCTTTTATTATATATATATATATATATATATATATATATATAAACTGTCGAGCTTTAAATGTCATGAACGAGAATGTTGCAACTGTGCTTTGGCTAATGGCCCATTGTCCCTCTCTGCTTAGAGGCCAGCTACGCTGCTATTCTACACAGAGGTGCGATATTTTAAGGCCTGAGCAGCAGCGTCGCTTCCCTCATACAAGACCCTGCCCGCAACCAGGTGCAGGCCATTGCTTGTCAACGCGAGTTTGCTTTTATATTATTTTGAAGGTTTATTCATAATGCGTAAGGAACATCGCTGCTGCAGAAAACTGGAGACTGAACGAGCGCACGCACGAAAATCGCTGCATGTCAGAGCGGCACAAGCACTCTTTAGTGCAACAAAATGTACTCCCTTGCAAGACGCTTCGCACCTCGGAGGTCCTGCTGTCTAGGCTATATTTATGGGACCCTCTTGATCAAAATGTTAGTTGAGTGATGGCTTCCATGATTGTGTGCCTTCTCGTCTTACCGACTCGTGCATGTGTCTGGTAACCTGTAGTAACGTGACCCACTGCACATACAAATGTAGTTTTCAAACAAAATCAATTAAGCCATAAAGAATACCTCCAAAAAGGAAGACTGTGGGATGTGTGAGAACTCAACTCAGGATGTCAGAAAATATATCACTGCGATATACGCAGTCCACGGCCTTACGAGGCAGGGGTTATTTGTTTCGATATTGCACTGATAAAGAACATCTCAGGAACTGGGTTTGGAAACACCCTTATTTTGTTCAAAAAGCAGTAATGATTCTCCGCCACCAATACCGCTGTTTCAGCGTTGCACGTGTCACGACGGAGTTTAACATTGAGAACGGGAATTCCTACAGTTTATGATTTTTACTGACTTCTGAAAGCATTCTATCTTAAACCGATTTACTTATTCCGCAAAACGTTCATTCCAGTGGGCAGACGTTTAGTCCATATCCGTGGATTCTGTATGAGAGATCACAGGCCACACAACCGCTTTCTAACTCAGTTGGTCGATTCCATAGGATTTCTCAATTTCTTCAATGGCAGGCCGCTGAAATGTTGTTGTGCTCTGTTTTTATTTCGGTGGGTTTCTGCTACAGATTAGAGTGAACGTACGGTAATTGTTTTCAGCAAATTTTGCGAATACTGCACTTGCCGAGTAGGTCACATATCTAACAGTTGCATTCCAGCAATGGCAGATGCGTAATTATATTGCACGTCGAAAGTATAGTTCAGGGACCAAGCACTCATATATCTAGCACTCGGATACCTTGTTTATTTCAGAAATACAAACACTTCAATCGTACTGATTAGATAATGTTTAATGGAACGTGTTTTACGTATGTTAAGGAACCATAGTTCATACTGTTATGCCTACCGGCCACTTTCAATAGTTTACGGACCCGCCGTTCATCCTCCCGTTACGGGTGTCTTTGGGTATCCTTTTGAAATTCGTTAGGGGCCTTAACGCCTTCCCAGATGTTAGCCGTCATCCGTGATATTAAACTGAATCGCACGGTGATGAGTGATGGTAAGGACGTACCAGGTATTTCACTGCCGCACGCTTGAAAAAAACGTGGAATGTACGCCTATGTGTAACCAGGTTAAAACGAACAATGTACAAATTCAAGAACTCACTACCTCGTTCTATTCAACGCATGCTTAGATTGCACATTTCTGCGGCAGAAGGTCGGCTCCCTGAAAACTTTGTTTCATCAGAACCGCTGTATTACCTGCTCTAGAGATAACTCAACAGAAAAATTCATCAAACCATTTTACACAGTTCATAGTCATTAGTGATGTCTCTGCTTCCCTTCTCGGTCCATTGGCTTACAATATGTTACAGTTTGGATTGGGCTTGCGATTATGTTGCGGTATATAAGGCCGGCTTTTATGGTTCTGGGTGTATTCTACTTAAAATTTAATAGACAAACAAGAAGGGTGGAAGTAGTGATGACGATCTCGTAGTTGTGCCTGAAACTAACTGTAGGCGGGGCAAACAAACAAAATTCGACAAACCTAAAGGCAACTAAAGTGAACATCCTGCATAAATTATTTATTGAAAGGCGCATCGAAAACAAGAGGCTTTACCCGTAATCTATTATGCTAGATAGGCCTTTTGAGCACTTAGTAATAATGTTTGTTGAAACATTTGTGGCATTGCGGATGAAATGATAGCTGCAGGCAGCAAATGACGAATTTTAAATCTCCCTGTAAGTGTATTCACTACACTTGACCAGCGAAAAATATATGAACCCCACTTCACTGTTATATGCTGTTCTTGTTGTTTTGAAGGAAATTCCACCCCATAGATACGGAAACCTAACGTGTTTCGCCACCTCCCGCCAAAATACCTTTCTCAGCTCAGACGCAGTTGCAGTCAAATGGCAAACAGCATACGGTAATTTTTCAACTTTTATGGACGTATCTTCACACAGGCTATTTTTTGTCGGATATAAAGGTCGATTATATTCACTAACTGACCCACTAGCTCACCATTTTGTCTTCGGTCTGTCTCAAATATATCGCCCATTGTGGATTAGCGGGGTGTCCTAGTGCAGCCCTCTGAGAGTAATGTCTCATGTTTAGCGAATAGCAAATTGAGAACATTTGTTCGGTTATGCTCGCTTTGGGCACAGTTTTGTTTCCGTGGGGCTTACGCAGTAGAGCATGAGCTACCCTTAAATGGTGCAAAACCATTTGGTTACGGCTGCACATGTGTTTGACTGAAAAGCCATGGAATTTACCCGACCTGTGACACGACACAAGAATTACGTTTGCGCACTGCGGAAAAGGAGCTTTTCTTCTGTGAGGTCATTGTTGTCAAGAGAGGAAACATAATGCAGATGACAAAACACTAGGATTTGCTTTTGTTTTGCTGGTAGTGCTTGTAGAACTTGAACAATAACGACCCTCTGTAATACCAATAATGAAACGAGTTATCTGGACCTTCATGTTCTGCAGCATTTGAATGAGACATATCGGATTGGGTAAATAATGCGCACCTGAGTAATTTTAAGTACATTCACTACTCCTCTCGACATTCAGTCTCTTTTCTACGGAACCAGTGCACAGCTGAAGCACACGAAATATGTCCAACAGATTCGGAGCGAGTGTGGCGTCAGCTGTCGGAAAGTCTTGGCTGGCTGTTCACCCAATCGGCGAAACGCATCCCGACACTTAGTAGATCGGCCATTCGGGAGTCTGGAAAACCAGTCGGATCGCTTAATTAAGAGGACAATCACCCGCCAAGGTATGATTATTCGGGCACATTTGGTGTGTGATTCAGTAGTGCTAGTAACCAGCTTATCTAACACGTCAGGTGGCCGAAATTCAACTGTCAGCAGTTTAGATGAGCCCCAGTAGGACAGCTTATTTCTTACAGTCTCATATGGACCGCTTAGTCTAAATTTTAGTTGACCCAGAAGAATAAACGCGGATTCATTCAACAAACTGCAGGCGACAGTTTGAGAAGAATGATTGAGAAACATTAGATTAGTGTGTCATATTAAACCTAGAAGTTAACTTACAAGTGTCTTAGACTGCTTAAAACCTCAAAATTCCCCCGACATATTTGCATGTATTTCAACTGTCAGGCTGTTGACCGCCGAAACTCGTGGCGACGGTAAGCGGGTTCCAGTCCACGTGTCCCACAGATTCTCATGGCTCGGGGGTCTGTCGTATACACGAACCTAGGCTCCACCTGATTCAAGCTGAAAGAAGCAAAAACAATGTTACCGTAAATAAATCTACGTTACGGCCGCCTATCGCAAGGAATCGAATCCTGGAACAATCAAGGATATACACAGTTGATGACTTCCTTCAGGGTTGAAATTCGCACTCGATACGTGCTAATTTTGTTTTAATTCATCAATGCCTGAAGGGGGCTGCTTAAGTGGAGTGAAATATACTTGCATGTTGTGACGTTCGTCGTTCGTCCATATTCGTGGTTGGTTGTTCACTAGATTCTTGAGTGGCATCGCATCCGGTAAAATTAACACAATGGAACATATTTGTGTACTTAATTATAAGTAATTCTGTTTTGCTGTGCAGCATTATTAACAGGTTCCTTAGCAACATATTTACCGAAAGCAAGTGCGTTTAACCAACACTCGTACGACAAAAAATATCTCACCCTAGAATTTAGAAGGGCATCATCATCATTGTTAGCTGTAAGAACCGCGTACTTGTCGTACAGTGGTTGTAGCTGCCACAGTTTCGTCCACCGATGAGTTAGGGTGGTCTGGTATGTAGCTGCGCATTGGAGGCGGGAGCTGATAAATTGTTGCGTAAATACAGCACTGTCAGGGACTGTTATGTGTGGGAACTGGGAAGGGAGCTGTGTATTGAAGGCAATAGCTTGGATGCACGAGCGCGATTGAGGGCGTGAGTGAGTCATGTCTGACAATGTCTCTAACCATTGATGTGGCCCGTCTCGGGGTCCCCATCCAGGAAGACGGAAATGAACAGCGCAAGTCATTGTTTGTCCGCATCAGCCTGGTTTTACACCCTTCACGCGGTTGTGCGAATAGAACCCTTTGAGGAAGTTGGTCGACTGGCATACGCTGCATGGGACCAAGCCAGCGTAAACTATGCAGTGTGATCGATTCATCCATCGAGGGCGAGTTATTTCCCCCGAATACCGTCCGACGTACTTCAGCATTGCTCATCCGGGCACGGTTTTAGTAGGACGAATCTTTAGAATTTCGCCAAGATGGCAGTTGCGGAACTTTCTTGTGTGAAAATGGTGGCGTGATTAGTGAGGAAATGATTCACTTCAAAAACTTTTGCGGTGATTATTGTTGGCTTGCAGACGCAAAACCAAAATACAGTGAGACGTTATATGAAACGTGGAGCGCATACAGGCCCTATTTGTAAGTACAAGGTGAGGCGCGATTCTCAGTTTGTCTGGACTTATTAAACAGCAGGTCGGGTGGCTCAACAATCTGTAGACGTTAGCAGTTGATCATGTGGCTGTTGATCTGTTCGCCGCGTTTGGAAAGTGACTTGCAGACGTTTTGTTTCCGGGTGCACAGCGCACTGAATGTGCCTCTCCGAATGGTGAAGGAATGACTGAATGTCAGTTGCCAAGCTCGGCGAACAGATCAACAGCCACCTGATGAATGCACCCGAGCTACGACTATCCGACAATATATCCCCACCTTCACGTCAGCGGGTAAAAATTGAATATGGCCACACCAGGACCGATAAGAGGCGACCTTCAAAAGGGCTTGCCGTGGAACTCGCCGACGTAAATGTACGCAACACAAGAGGCAACGTAACTGGAGTGCTGTAACGGTTTTACTTATGGCATTCTGCAACAATTCGCTAGACCATGCGCAACCTTTGAAATCCGGAAACCGTTGTTTTGCCAGTATAGGGTATGGCCGCCGGGAGAGAATAACCCCCCGCGGCAGAGCCATTCAAATCATTTCGTTAAATGATTATTGTTTGAAAATTATTGTGCTACGTTGAACTTGATGGCATGTGAAATGGCAAAATATTGAAAATAAAGTGGGAATGAGACATAAGTTGGAAATTACATCATGCGAAGGCAATCCAACTACCAGCTTTTGAAATATATTACTAAGGAACTGAAGGCACCATATGTTTCTTCCTGATAAGCCACTTAAAAAGGTTGGAGAAGCACAGACGTCCATAGAAATTGTTTTATATCTAACCGTGCTCAGCTAATGTGTTGGCACTTTCACACTGGACTGCCTGTAGGAAAGATTCTAGCCGAAAGGAATATTTTAATGAACGAAATGATTTAAAGGCTAGTTTAGGATTCGCTTGAGTCAGGGGTTCTGCCTAGATTACTAAGTCATTAGGTCGCGGAGATAATGTGTCTTCCGGATAATCTTGTAGACTTCAAACTGTAAACTAAACGACGGCCGACGGAAGCTAACATTATTTTATTTTAGAATATTACGTTCTCAAGGTTCCAAAATGTGGTCACTGATCGAGTTTCCTAGAGTAAGTATTGCTAGTTGGTTTAAAGATACACTGGTCTCTATAAGAGGAACATATTGTTTTATGAAGTACTCTGACAAGGAACAAATCTTTCGTAGAAACTTCCAGCGCGTCAGTAAGTCAGTTTACTTAAGTAATACGCCGGCAATCATGACTACCCTGGAGCAGGCATTGGCGGGCTTGGGACTGATTGTAATGAAACCGGTATACATTTTAGCCATATCAAGCAACCGTGATAGCAGCTAAAGGGGAAAACACTATTCAAAAATACTTGCCTCACCTTAAATTCTTCAAACTGCAACCGAATGACACAACCCTGAGGTCTCAAGGTATCAGGTAGTAGAAGTAGTAGTAGTAGAAGTATTTTCCCATTCCAAATGAATTTTTTGCAGGTTGCAGGATACTTTATAAAACTGACTGGATCAACGCCAATAGCAACTGTACTGTATATTCGTAAACTTAGGTTGGTAGTCATGCGCTTGACTTATCATTGGGTGGACACTCTAAAACAAAACGTGTTGAAAGTTTACGGCAAAGTTTGTGACTAATACCAGGAAAGACCTTCGAAGCAGTACTTTCATCGCGAATACTTCCCGTGAAGCTCCTTGGAGGATATTAAAGTTAAGGACTATAAATATGAATGTCTCTGTCGTCAGATATGTGTAAGTTATGAGAACGACATTTTGTTCGTGTGAACACATTCGTCTTATGTACCCATTGAGTTTGGCCACTAAGTGTTTAATGCAGAGATGCACTCGTTAGCAAAATGAATCCGCGATCACTTGTGCAGATTTCGCTGGTCAGGGTACAAGGGTTGAATTTTGTTTACAAAATGACAAAGGGGCCATTTATGAAGCTCTGCAGCGCGCGTGGGTTCCCAAAAAATACCTAGTGTTGTTCCTAAAAACGTTCCATTTGATCTCTCACATGTAACGGTGATATAAAGCGTCGCTTCACGTGATACCAACATCACATTTTATTACAAGAATATCTGTAATACAAACATCAGGCCACTTGTGTTACATCACGTTTCGCGCTTATAAAACAAATTCCTATCTTGAAAGAGCTTGCTGAAAAACCACATTGACTCTGTGCTAGGTATTTATGGAGATGTATCCCACCTTGATGCATGGCCCGGACAAATGCCGTCAAGGCGGGGCCGCTGGCTTGCACATTGCACTTCCATCCGCAACTGTATTCAATCTTGGAAGCCTGCACCAACACTGTCTAGGGATTACCATACTAAATAAGGCCTGAGGGACCAAGTTCCACCGTAGCCGCAATATGGACTGGAATATCCTCACTATTCGAGCGATATTCTTCTATCTTTTCTCTATCAGCGGGATTTTTGCCCCCTTGCAAACACGCCTTTGCCGTCGAAGCTTCTGGAAAGCAGGTATTTAAACAGTAGTTGCGAACGCGTGGAAGCTGCCTTGCACATGTCACGCAGGTGACAACAAAGAGAAAAGCATCTATCAAAATGATAAGCTGTTGCTTCTGCTGTAACCCGGACGTATAACATTGTTCAGTTTCTGGCAGTGGAGTTGTCATTTCCGGCTGTTTGAACTCTGGATATCAAAAAGACTCATGTGCACATACCTGTGGCCATGCATCTCCACATGCAAGGATAAGAAATATTTTGCTTCAAAAATTCCTGATTAGGCGCTGCGGAGCTTAGTCTGTCTCAGCGTAAATTTGTGCGCTGTTAAAGACCATCTTTCTCCAGCTGTAGTGAGTCATATCCCCTTATGCTGAAATGAGATAGAATACACTTACCTGAAACATCTGGGTTGAGACAACGTTTAGCTTGGTACGCATACTGCTCTTTCTTTTCAACAATTACATGAAACTGCGGTTTTACCTGTTAACCGCTGGTCACCCTAAAGATCGTTGGGTACGACAATTCAGGAAAAACGGATGAAGGCCTTGAAGTACATTCATGGTTGAAATTGATGAGAGTGCACAGCAGCGAGCATCTAAAGTTTAGCTAAGCGTGATGGTTGAGAAGCCCTTACCAACACGCACTTTTGCATGTCTTGATATGAGCTACGTAGCAGCTGGTGCGCTTTCTGAAAGGGTGCCTCAGCAGCAAAAACCTTGTACCGCCATCTGTCAGCTAAAATGACTTGCGTTTTCTATTTCTAATTAAAAGACTAAGATATGTTCGCTAGATGTTGCTATTATATTTAGGAGTTGAACTCACCAGTGTCGAATTTCGCTGCAAACCCCTTGCTTCGGTATGAACCATCACTGATCAGCTCCACCAGTAAATTGTTGCTTGTTGACAGAACAGTCGGTGGCAATTGGTTCCCGGTCCATTTACCAAGAAGTCGGTTTGGGTTACGTTGTCCGTCACACACCACCACAAAATCGTGGAACCGCTGAATCAAAATCAAACAAGTAATGTGGAAATGCGTGATTGTGTGTGTCCTTTGAAGTAAGGAGCGGCAGACGACTATAACGAACTTTTTATGCAAAAAACATTGATTAAATGGGCGGAATCAATTGTCAGGCGTAACCAACATCCTCGTTCAAGAGGCCGTCACCGTCCAAATGTTTGCTCATTAAGAAAGCATTAAGACTTCATTTGGTCTGATGATTTAAGCACCAGAACTTGCGAGCTTGAGGCGCTAATGCAGAAAAAGTTAGGATATGGCTTAGGTTTAAATTGTGCCCGCTCTCCGTAGCAATTAATCATTACTTGTAAATCATGTTGCTCATGTAATGTTGACAGGTGGTAAGATGAGGGCCCATCCATTTTTAACATAAGTGAGCTGGTTTTATGGCCTGCAAAATTATTGCTAGCTTACCAATATCCGCTAAACTGTGCGGTTTTACTACACTGTATTATTGTTAGGGTTGTGTACTTTGCTAAGTATTATATAAAACCCGAAGGAAACCCGACTGCTTCGATATCCGACGCTAGAAGGTATAGTGAATCGTGCACTTTGTGTTTCCTGAAAAATAACGGAAAAGCTTAGAGAACTACGTTCTTATTGCGTCACAAGTATAGAGACGGCGTGAATAAGATTGTTTGAATATTTTCACGCGAGGTCATTATGAGGTTCGATAATTTTGGCTAACCCAAGTTTTACGTTGGGTCAAAGCCACATTGTAGTTACTTAATGAATATAAAGGGCTCGCTGACCATAGGTATCTAAACACGGTACCAGGGGGAAATTTTATTCCCCAAATCAACTGTTTTTTTGGTGCGACGGTTTTAAATGTAAACAAACAAATAGTCATTTTTCGCGGGTGCGTAATGTACTTCAGTGTGCCCTTGTTACAGTTGATTAGTATCTCTTTCGTTTGAAATTTTGATGCATTATCGTGGCACCCTGTGTAGGTAGTAAGCCTAAGTAGTTTCTAATCTGGTCCACAAAAAAGCGATAAACCAGCGACAAAACCAATGTCAAGTCATCCAAATGCGTAGCACTTTTCAGTCAGCTTTTCAGTTTTCTGTTGAGTGAGCATTTCCGATTCTATCCACCGGAATACCTCACAGTTAGTTTTCTTTTATGTGCCCGTTTTTATAACCTTACATTGTAGGTAAACTTCTTCCCACATAAACATTTTTGAAAAATCTGAGGCAGTATTTAGGACCCGTTGATCCGCGTGCGCCCAATCTACGTGTCGTTTCTAAAGCTCTCAAAATTTTCTGCGTTGACCTTTGAGTACTCCAAAAGAATGAGATGGTCGTACAGATATCCCTAAACAATCTCCAATAAAATTCGCTATAAGATGAGTTACTTCTTATCAGAACCAAGATACGGTTTCGTAGGCAACGGGCAATGCTACACATGAATAACCTAGTGGCCGTATTCCATAATCAAACGCGGGGGGCCGCACCGTTCATTCCTTTACTATTTACTGCTTTACCTTCAACCACAATTTTCATGTTAGATTGGCAAGTGCATTCACTTTTGCTGCGGTTTTTGCCTGTCTCTAAAACATGGAGAGTTGTCTCGCTTCCTTAGACTGTCATTTTGGATTTTATAAAGATAGCTTGATTCGCTCGTGACCATTCAGCAGCCCAGCGGCCGGGTGCAAGTTTGTGATGTATATCCCTTTTGGTAAGAGCCGGGTGCTGAAGGGCATGCTGACTTCGTTCTGAGAGTCTAAATCACAGTTGGTTCATCAACAATTCTAGACGAATGGATTTGGAATCCTATGCCTACTACGCACGTCTAGCCAAATGTTGCCAATTTTGCTTAAGTACTCACAAGCCGGTGATCATCTGAAAGCTCAATAGGGGTCTGACTCGTCGTCTTGCACTGGATAGGTAGGCCAAGCAACTCGCCGCGCCATATAGCTTGGCTGATATGAGTCCAAAATTGCTTTTGCCTAACAGTTTAGAGGTAAAATGAGCGAACAATTTTGCGGTGGACGAGCAGCCTTTGATTATAGGAACACGCTTGAATTGGCAAGCGTTTCTGTGGCAACAAAATCAGTTCAATCCATTGATCTTAATCTTTCTTTAATCTCAGGTTTCAATTTCAGCCATGAGAACACGACCCCTTCTTTTACCTTGCTAAAGTATCTAGTTAACAACAAGTCATCTGCTTCGTATTTGACTTTCGGTGCCCCACTAAAACGTTCACCTCATTGGCAACATCTCCACTAACTGAGCACAATATAAAGTAAACACAATGAGAGCTCAACCCAAAAAGTAAATAACAGATACTGAAAAAGAGGTAGCTCACCATTCTTTCGACATTCTAGGTTCATATATGAAAAAAGAGATGTGTTGCTTCCTACGCAAGCATATGTTCTTCCGTAACATAGTCATGAATCAAACCTGAAAACCAAGTGAACTCAAGCAGTCCGTAATTGTAACTGTATCCGGTTTGCTAGAGAAATCGGCTAGATGGTCTGGTTCATTGTATGCGGGTACTGAGAAGAAAAAATCGTTGTACCAAGAGACCAATCTAAAGGCCATGTCAAATGTAGGAAATAAGCCATCGACTCTGACAAAATCTCAACTTTATTTAACTCCGTAATATTTGTGACAAAGTGGGTTTGATTTGGTTTGCTTCCCGGGAACCTTAAGCGAGATGATTTGCTTGGTAGAAGGATGCACCGAAAATAACCGTAATACACATGAACTACTCAAAGGAGCCGGTGGACGCTAGCATCACATGTAGCCGCATTTAATGCTCAGTAGATAATCAACTACTTTGAATAATTTCATCAAACTGGGGAGTGTAATGCCCAGGAACGCGCTTCCACACTGGCTGGTCAGCCGACTTTGTTGAGCACAGGACAGCCGTTGTTTGCAAAGTCCAACCAATAGAGGCACACTCTAGAAGAAGACATGACGACCTGTTTGCAATCAAGATGTTTTCATGCCATTCAGGGTAGGACGCTTTGTTCACAACCAAAACATTATGCTGCGGAAAAGCGCGTATTAGAAAAGACAGTTTGTGGCTCCTTACAAAGTGATATCCTTAAGTTATTTGGGTTATAAACAGCATAACAGCTTGGCCAATTAATTATGTGGCGTAAAAAATATGGAAAGTAGCTGACTTGTTTTGTAGTTTGCTGCAACTCCCTTGGGTGAAATTAAACCATCCGTCCGCATGGTTATTAGCAAACAGTTACTCGCAGATTGAACTGATGGAGGTAAATATTCTCCACTCCATTGACCCAGCATGCTCCCAAATTCATGGTGGAACACATTGTATAGGCTCACAAAATCGTGACTTCTTTCAGGTAGGACTGCACCAATGAACAAGTTGCATGGGTAGACGTAACCTTTGTGATATTCTACAATTTTGTTTAGCTATTTCGGGTTCTGATGCCGGTACTCATCAGGTTGTTTCGTAGTTCAATTTGACTTAAATATAGCACAACATACCCTTAAGCGTACGGGTACATGTGTTCACGTAGTGAGGTTAAATTAAAAGGTTGTGCCCACTAATGCAGCGAACCAAGGACTAACACATCTATAGTATTTACACTATGCATTGTCTGGAAGTGTGTTATAGGTCTGCTTGTATTTCTGCGTATTACTGTGATCGATTTTGCATAACTAATGAGCTCGAAATGTGTGGCTGACCTAAGTGGCCACAAGGCTAACCGACTCGCAAAAGGTAATTATGTTTCCGACCCAGGACGAGCACACAGACGCTAACGGCGTATACAGAAATGGACAATGTTAAATGTCACATGTACTGTTTTACAGACGATGACTAAATGGCGAGAATTTCAGGCACCGTACAAGAATTTGAATAGTTCACACGAAACCCGGCGTTAACCAAAGTTGCCGTGCAGGGATCAATCATACTTTGCTTAGGCAGCGACGCTTCTGAATAATTCAAATCATTTGTTGAGCAGTACTCTTATCATGTACATAAATTCCTTGCCTAGATATTTACAGAGGTCATTAAATTGTATTAATTGTGTCAGAATAATAATCATGAAATGGCGGTTTGAAGCAGGTTTGAGAACTACCAATGAGAATGGACAGGTTTTTACGGTGCATTTACCCCACTTGTAGGACGAACTCATCAGTCATCTTCATGAGTTTTCCATGGAGCAGATGACCTCTCCAGCGCCGCCAGGCTATACGTGAGCAGCATTATCCATAATGTCTAAACGGCGACCCATGGAACTGAAGTATAACCATGTTTATTGCATGTGAAATGCAACTCTGGTTTTGAAAACACTGAAAGAATCCTTACTTTTGGGCCACCTTTGAGCTTCCATTGTGGACTGACGATCCACAATCACCAGACAATTATCGTGTCACGTTTACATATCTTCCATGTGACCATTTGAATCATACAGGAGACCAGACGCCTGGATATCAGTTGCAAACGTTTCCAGTAAGTGGTTTACATGATCTCAACAAAATGTGTTTGAGAGATACGGCAGATTTCATTAAGCAGAAATTTGCAACGTTTCGCAATATATCAGCTGTGTTGGTCAATGAGCTGGTCGTGTGTAATGCGTCTTTCTTTCACCTCCAGGGCTAACTGCAATTCCAAAACTAACAAAACACAAGATAAGTATTTCACCGGGTTTCTTTCGGAGGTAGCTTTTAACATTCAAACTCCCTAAAATGTCAGAGAATTTCAGTTGAATGGCACAACCTTCGGGATGCATAATGATCCCTGAATAATGCAGACGCTTGGGATAGCCATTTGGGTAACCAGGGGACGTAATATTTCCTGAACCTCAGGTTGAACTGCAAATGTACGATGATGCACTGGCGGTCGTGAGGTTTGGTAGATTGCCTCCTGAATTGGAAAAAAAAGTTTGTTATGTTTTCCCCTTAAACCGTTTCTCGGTAAAAGATAACCGCCCGGATCGATAAAATTTATTGTAACCCTATTTAAGCCGATTACAGAATACAAGAAACAATGTTGTTTAATAGTGCATAATTCATGAATAGTATGGAGCTATCTAAAATATCTACACGTCTATAAGTCTAAGAACCGATTCTGCAAACTTAGGATGGAATGCGATACTTCGAGGAAGAGGGCGGATGGAAAGCACTGTCCAAGTTTCCCTGGAAACACTGACCAGTCCCAAGTATACACTTGTCCGCAACACGCAGAGGCCAGCGGGCAACTTCTTCCGTGTTCGCCGTTGAAACTTTTGAATTTCTAAATAAAACTTAGGAATGTGACAAAGTGTGGTTTACCAGCAACGCTTAGGTTTCGGAAACCTAGGTATTGTAGCACTTTTCAGTCTCGCTGAACGACCACCAAAACAAAACTGATAATGGTCTTGGAAATCCATATAAACGGTTGTTCCAGGACTTTGGTATCCATGTGCGATGAAAAATGTAGAGCATCTTATTTTTCAAACTTTTAATAAAAATCAGTAAAAAACAAACGCCTGTATTACATTCATTCCACGCCTGGTTGTCCTATCTGGTTGCATGCTTTTCCAAGTATCCGGCAGAACAAGGAATTTTCTCTCCTGGTGAACAATCTAATTGAGCTTCCTACACAAAATTATTGTTTTTCAGTACACCCACCGCTTCATACGCTACAGTTCTGCTTGGGTAGCAGTGCACATTCACACAGACAGGTAAAATTTAAATTAGTCGTAGCTATTTGGCAGGATAGAGGCTCTTTGTTTCCACCCCTTATACATATTAGTAAGGTCGATTCCATGCAGTTTCGAAAATTCTTCGGTTTCTTCTCACCAGTTTATCGGTATGTGCAACATAAGCATTGACGAATTATTCCAATTGTCCAGATGTGGTTTACTTCTCTCGACAGTAAGCGATTCCGGATAAAGGAATGTTAGATGAATCCCAACGAGGCCGGTCAGTTTATTGGGAATTGTGTTGCTTCCAATGAAAAACAACACATTACCATTATTTGGACGAAAAACACGGATGATCTTTTCATTAGCACTTACTTTATAAAAATTCCGGGACCATCGGTGATCATAAAAAAGTCTCTTACTCACCGTCTCCTGGGCGGCCTTGGATGAAATGTGTACAAGTTTAACGTTTAACAGTTAGAATGCGAATAATCGTCACGGTTTGCAGGGGCACTGAAATTGTCTGCAATGAAATCCTGACTGCATTAACATGCATCCTGCAACTTTGACTTGCATATGGTGCAGGGCCAGGTGTTATGTCTCATGATGTTCTACCGAAAAGCGGTATTTTGCCTAACGTTGCTGTAATCATAGCTGAAACGTAGTTAACAAGGTACCACACCATGCGTTACGTCTGGCAGCATCCAGTTCAGCCCATAATGTATCTGCAGATGTATTTAGCTAATGAACAAAACAGACTGATACGCACAATATGTTCCTGTAAATCGGTCACTCCACAGGTTGAATCAATCCACAGCTTGAATTCATTCGAAATTGGAACCTTCTTACGTTATATGTGCCTCACGTTTGCACGCATCAAAGATCGGTGGAGTTTTATTATCCGTATCTTAAGGACACTTTCTCAAAATCTTACTTAAGGTTCTAGTATATGAGATTAGATCGAACGTAACCTTATTCGTTACGGTGAAGCCATTCGCCAAAAAATTAAAATTTCACGTCATTGGACATTAACCCTTTACTCCGTTGCTGAATTACTTGCCCCGTAATAACCAGTATGTTCCTATTCTTGGTAGAACCAGAGAAATCTAGTCGGTCAAAAACTGATATGAGATTCTAGATAGTGCGTATTTCAGCCCTTCAGGAACGAACTTCCTTCTTGAGTAGTTTGCCAACAATTTAGCTTCCTGAACCAAGTAGTCGCTGGTCATATTTACTACCAGTTCCGTTCTCGCCGATTGAATTGGCCGCGGTTTTTTACTTCCCGTCCATGTGCTGCCCGGAGACCTGCTACCATCAGAGACAGCAACATAGTCGTTTCCATTCTCTAGCTGAAAATACATGAATCGTCCATCAAATTCACGAAGTATTACATAATTCAATGTTGGCGACCCTCATTCAGTCATATCACCATTACAGTTTGATTGACAACAACTGCCTGCCGTCTGGCCACGGGCGTTTAACAATAGAAAAAAAGAAAATACAAATGTTATGTGACCGTCAAAAATCATGGCTTTCCAACCCTGTCATAAACGGGTGCTTTTGATTTAAATTATTTATTATAGAGAGTAGTAACAAATTATATTCTGATGTCAATTACCAAGGTAGATATTAAACTTTTACGGCTGACAACATTTACGATCAGGATGACCCTAGATAGATCTTTAAATACGATTTATTTTCAAAAGTGTCTTTCCCAATTTGTGAAGCACTCTTGCCGACATTTTTTGATTTTTTACGGATATTCACCTAAACCTCTCGTTATATAATTTTAGGGGAAAAACAGACTACCTCACGTCTGGAAAATAATCTCCCCAAGGTAGATGGCCCTGAATAATAAATGGTTTGAATCATGGTTACAGGAAATTCACAAGCAGACTTCCGCCATTGTTTCTTATTTATCAGATAGTGACAGCAAGCACCAGAGCAAAATAAAAACTTTTCTTACCTGAAATTCGGAAAAATCCAAACTATGAGAACAGCCTTGCGGTCTTTGAAATATAAAAGACCAAAGCAGGTCTTTGTGTTATGGCTGTGGGTAGTTTGGTGACGTGGTGACAGCTGTGGGAACATTGGCTACGCGAACTCCGATTGACGATTTCTCGGATTCTAGGAATAAACCAAATAGGTAAGCATATGTCCTAAATAATGTTTAAAGGCTGTTGAGTTAGATTGTGCTCTAGCAAAATAATGTGGTCATACATTATGCTCACTATTTCGAAACATTTCATTTTGGGCGGAAAAAAATACACCATATACATAGTTTCGTCAATCTGTTTGTCCCGTAGCGAACGGACCCGGCGATGGTTTGCTAGCTTATTGTACGGACTCGGCTCAACCAAATTGCACTCTTTTAATGAAATTATGAAACATCAAATTCAGCCACCGGTTAGTCACCCTTTGGTACCATCATTTTAAGGGAAATCTGACTTGCCCACAAGTGCCTGATGCCGATCACTCCGTCACCCGTGGCTCACACCATTGTTAAGCAACTAACCAAAACGCAGTCAAGTGGACATTGCGCGACCCAGTACAGCCTACATATGATAAACTTCAAAGATGCGTCAAATGTTTCCAGATAAGGGAGTATGCGAACTTGAGGTGTTAAAACCTGCAGAGAGGAGTTTCGGTACTAAGCTTTCAAAAATATTTTGTGCCAATGACATTTTGGCTGGGAGTAGATCTTAGAGACAAAAATGTAGTAAAATATTTGCCAAATACCCGACAAACTATAAGTCTTTGTAAAGTAGGTCACACTGCAATCAGCAAACGAGCGATTTTCAAAACAAACGCGTCATTGTGAAGCTAGATGACATTTATTTGAGACTGTTTCTCAAACGCACCATTTATGTGTGACTATTTTTTGGTGGATACTTTTGACGAAGCGACTCCTCCAAACAGTGGTTTAAGATTTTCAGTTTGGTAACGTACGCTTAGATTGGGTGCAGTTTTGATGAGGTAATCAAGGATGGATCTGCCAGGGCATGGTTACTGACAAGAATAACAATGCACCCTTGATCTTCAAAACTTTTAGTGCAGTGTTTGATAATAGAGACCGAGCGATATAAGCAAATATGACGGCGTTTTGTGTTTAAGGATAGACTATTTGTGTTTTAAGCTGCACAGTGGTAATCAGCGTACATCAGCATATAAGCATAACCCAACTAGCACTCAACTCAAAAGAATGCCCTGCAAATATAATAAAGATCATCTAGAAAAAAGACAACATTTCCCCGACAATAACTCGCTGATTTAAGGTATATACGTACACCACTTTAAATCATTAAGGAAATTATCCAATGAAAACACATGAGGCCTTTTGAGATCCTGAATGCTTTCAAACAAACAGTTTTAATTTGACAACTGGTGAATGCGCTGAAAGTATACATTCAGGTTTCTCCCTTTCCATTCACACACAAAATTCAAAGTACCATTTCTTAAATTTAATTAAAAATTGTCAAGCCAGAATCTACTGCTGTGAGGAAACGAACTTTACCAAATATCGCACATTCTAATATCACTGTTGAAGATTATTGCCCCTTTAATTCAACTGGGTTTGACAATAAAGTATTGGGTTATTTCACTCAGACAAGGATGGTGAAAATTGAGCTCTTCGCAGTCACCGAACTGACCGTGGGAATTTCTAACCGCCATCACCCGTTACGAAGTATTACATTCTAATATATGTTTCCACCATGCTCGTCTTGGTTGCACGAAGCCCGAAGTCTCTAAGGTGTAATTCATGACAGGATTTCTCGTGAACTTCGACTGATCAATGTAGACTTCAGGACGGTAAATTTCAGTTGAAATACGCTCAATAATGTCAAGGACAGATGGAATGGGGTTTTAATTGTCCCTGGACGATTTGACAGTATTCGGTTCTGTACGGCTATTTCATAGCGGTCACTTTACGTTTCTATTTTATTCGTGTCAATGCATTAAAATTCTCCCTTGGATAGAAAAACAATGGAGAAACAACTTCATTCATATTTAGTGGATTTTCCCGGAAGGTGTTCCATTGTTTATGACATCTGCTTACTTGTGAGTACTGATTTTGAAAGCCACGATCAGTGACTTTTAAAATATACAAACACTTTTTGTCAGGAGCTATTTTTATTAGTTTTTGAAGAACTGATATTTAGTACCATCAGCAGATATCAATACGTTTTCCTAGCTTATATCCATTCACTTCACATTGGTATGCATTCAAATAACATTTTTCGTAGACCGTATGAAGTTTTATATGCCGGGTGTAGACGGAGAATATTTTCATCATTATCAGCGACAGCAATCCAGATGAGAAACCTAGTGTCTTACTGTCGTGAAATGGCGGTAATTATACTTAATTTGGCATTTACACTGAAGGAGGAAAACCGGTTTACGCGAGGGACCGACTAGTGAACATTAACAAACATCCAGGGTGCATAATCCCTGAACACGTAGACGATCTAGATAGAGGCTAACATACTGGTCGCATCAGAAGCCGGTTAGTCGTAATGTTTTTTCAGCTTCTGCAGTCAGACACAGGAAGAGTGAACTGGTTGTCTTTTCACAGAGCGACTGACATGAATTATATTAGTTCGTTTTCTTTTTTTATTCCAAATTTGGTCCACTTTTGAGATGTTCCTGCCACCAATTAGGCAGGTTAACACCTTTGACCCGCATCTCATATCTCAGCCACCCCACCCCGAACGGTTAGACGCATTCAGTGAGAGACGTACTGCATGCGCCTTACCAAAACATCCGTGTTTGCGCCACTTCGTTGTGAATGAGCTAGTTTTAGTCGATTTCAAGTGCAATCCCTTGACATCGGCAGTCAAAAACATAGAGAATTCTAAGATCTTCCGACCGATGTAAATGAGTATCATGGCATTCAACAAAACAGATTGGATCAAGCTAGAGGTCTCTCAACCAATAAATTCAGCCAAGACATTCGTGACTCAATTAATTTCCGAGAAACGGCACCTAAAATGCAAATAAACTACCTCACCGCTCCACCGGATGCAATAAACTTACACAGCTAAGTGATTTTGCAAAGCAAGTCACATCCCGTTGATAATATTTTCCGCACATGAAAATTGCAATCCCGATCAAACCCCACGTTTCAGCCGACCTAGCCTGAATGGTTAGAAGCATTGAGGGAAGTACTGCCGGCTTCACCAAAACACCCGTGTCCGAGCAACTCCATTGTAAATGAGATGGTTTTAGCCGATTTCAACTGCAGCCTCTTGACATTGGCTATCAAGACCATAAAAAGGTCCCAGCTCTTCCGCCCGACGTAAATTAGTATCATGGCATTAAGCATAACAGCAGTGGATAAACTAGAAGTCTTACAACCAACAAACTCAGGCAAGGCATTCGTGACTCAAATAATTCCTGAAAAGTGGTACTTTAAAATGCAACTGAACCAGCTCGCCGCTCCACCGAATGCTCGAAGCTTACGCAGGCAAGTGATTTTACAAAGCAAGTCAGGTCCCGTCGATAATACTTTCCGCAAATGAAAATTGCAATTTTGATCAAAGCTGAAATATCCAAAGCTTAAAAACGTCGAATTGTGGTCCAGTAATCCTAATGACCTTGCAAATCTCGTGTTTCAGATTTGTCATAGAGCGGCATATGTCGTCGCCAAAAGATGTCACCGAGGATAAAACTTATTATTTCATGATCCTAAAACACTACACTAAAGTGAAGGTGACATTCCCCAGCAGTCTTGCAAAGGCACACCAGAAGTATCACGTTTTCCATGCGAATCAAACCAGAACGATTATTTCATGGCTACTTTGTGAACAACGAATTCAGTGACGCAACAGCAAAATCGAAAAACAACGTATAAAAATGTTGCTATTGTAATTTCACCCACAGGCAATTTATCATCCCTGCCTGGTCTTCCTTTTGTCATGAAGCCAGTAGAACCAAAGAATTCGGAAGAATCTTTTTTAAGTTAGGAATTTTGCTTGAATAACAGAAGCTGAAACATGCCATCAGATTTGATCGCAAGGACATTGTAATTAGGCCTTGTAACGACAGTGGACGAACTAATAGCTTAACATCTACCTGGTGTCGTTTGAATAACCAAGAGTGATCCTTTGTATACCAAGTAGAGAATATGGATCATAAATGCATAAATAATTAACCTTACGACAGTAAATGCCAGAAATTCTCCACTTTTGATGAAAACTTAATCAACATTTGTTCATTCAAGAGCATTCACATTACAGACTAGAGAATCTGCCCCAATTGCCAGCTTAGACCATATTGGGGAAAATCGGAATGAGCCTAAATAAAATACTACCCTCGAAACACGGCTCACATACGGTTGTTAAAATCCGAAACACACCTATACTTTCTTCCATATACCGGTTCATAAGGTTGCAGGTGTCTCAGATTTGTCCTTATTATTCCCTTCTCATTGAGCGTAAATGAAACACAATTTGCCAAACACAATCCGTTAAAAACTAAGCTGATTTTAGCGATAGATAAGGCTGAATCCAAAAGGAGTCCATCGGACGCAATATCCTTCAACTGGATATGGCGCACACAGCCTGCAAAATGTTTGCGTATTTTAGATATATTATTGTACTCTGTTGACAGAACGCTATTCACAATTTAGGTGGAAACCAATAAAGATCTCTTCGCTGGTTCTGAACGCTTTGAGTTTGTCAGATAGAAACAGTCATTAAAGATTTTTGTAAAGCAAACCGATGTCGAATATCTCGTGTATAACCGCAATTGTCAGTTAGCTAACGAGTGAACCCCAATAATGGCGAACTAGACCGTGGACATACAGTACCTTTCAACAACTTTACGCAGACTATTTTTCTCTGCAAAAAGCATCCAAAAACAGAAATTCGTTGCTGCTTCATCAGAGGGCCGTTGATCCGATTATTGTGCCTGGCAAATCAATTGCGAGCAGTAGGCTCACAGTCAAGTAGACCTCGTCAGCCTTTAATGTTATACTTGTAGGGACCGAACGGTGGGTAGTTTTTTATTTCGTTTACCTGTATATATAAATATATATATATATATATATATATATATATGTAACGAAACCCAAATCATTTACCTGACGGCAAAGAATCATATTCATACTTTCATTCAACACGTGCATCCGGTATCAGCGTGCACATGAATCATCCGCCAGTAAACGTTGCTGCTAAACACGAGGAGAAACTGGGGTGTTCTTGGTATCCAAGTCTTCACAATATTCCCTTTGATATACAAGTGTTCCTAATATGTGAGATTCTCTGTTGTGCCTCGGTTTCATCTGAACTCAGTTCCTGTGAATCCTGTGGCCGTTTTTCTTAACAAATCTCACGCACTTTGAAGAGATTTCGTTTCTACCTTAAAGGTGCAGATAAAATGGTGGTCCATTAATTTCTGATCCCAAGTATCCCGCACTGATCGACTCCCATGCCAGCATCGGCTATTTGGATTAGTAATTGTCGAGAAAATGACTCGATTTTTTTTGAGATTATACAGAATGTCTGCAGGCAATGATATGCAGTGATATACAAGTCATTTCACGATTGAACTGCCTCGCTCGTTAATTTAATTATAAGGCATATAGTATAATAAACCTCCCAAGAACACGGAAGCTAGAGTAAGATGAAAAGTTTCCTAAGTTTGCGTCTTCGGAAACTTAGGCAAATGTCACCGCGGAAACGCACCGATAGGTTGCATGCCACATCTTGTTTCTATATCCGTCCCTTTTGCTTCGACTTAAAAGCTTTTTGAACTCTAATGCTACCAATAACACCCGCGTTCGCACTTTACATTTTCCTTTGTTTGTGCTTCGATTCCAACTTGAATTACGGGGCTTCGATTCGACTTTGTTTCAGAGACACTAACACAATATCTGATTACCTAAATGCTGCCTAGTACACACCCAAGTGGTGTATTGACTGCAGGGGATTTTGGACCACATCATAAACCATAAATGCGGACGGAGAATTTTAAGCGCTACTTTTTAAAATTGGGCAAAATTGGGCAAAATTGGGCGAAATTGGGCAGAAGTTTACAAGAGGACTTGTTGACATGATTGAACCTTACCCCGCAAAGCCTTACCACACAAAACCGTAGGCGGTTTCCAGGCATTTTGTTGGAAAACACGAAGTGTTGTTACCACTGGGTCACGCACAGCTACCTTTAGATATATAGGCTGCATTTCGTTGCTGTGTATTAGACGTTGTGCTACACTGAGTCGCTGGCCAGCTTTTGACAGCTTTTGATCAGCTTTTGAGTTTTTCGATGCTTCGCGTAAGAATTCGCTTCAAGAAATTACGCGGCCGTGGGTAATCACAAATTGTCACCAAGCATAAACGGATTTCTGTATTTGAGGATTTCTAATGGTTTTAGAATCAGGCCGTCAATACCTTAGATCGGTATGTTTTGTCGTACTCATAAGAAAGCCACTTAGGGTAGCTCGCAAATGTTTAAAAATCTAGTCTAAGCTCATCCGAGGTGGCACTGCAGTGCACGGAATAATCTTCCAGGAAATTTCATTCTCTCCAGCTAATCGGTATCAACTGTGGCATCTGTCCACTTACATTAGCAAGTAAAACAGCTTGTACTTGAAACGTAACCTTTTGAAATTCAGTAACATGTTGCATTTGGCTGAGTGCCCTGACTCGGTTGTGATTTACGTCTGTGGCAAAACTCTGCGCCTCAATAAATTTCGAAATGCTTTTTGAACCTTCAAAAAAACGAAGGCTTTCCCGTTGACTTAAAGATTCTTCCGCGACTGTGCAGACCATTTCTTCCAACAAATTTTGCTTTCGATAAAATTGGTTAACTTAATCCACCTTATGGATAATTTTTCGGCAAACACTCAGAATGCAACAAAAGTTGGCAGCAATCCTTTTCTCGTCAACTAAAATAATGTTTAATGTCTATTATCATCTCCGCAAAACCAGTAGAATATTTTTTACGTTCACAGACTTACGAGTTGTCGAGTGCAGGTTCTGATATGGAAAGCATCTTAGTTGTACCAGTGTATGAATATAGTATCATCATTTTCCATTTTCACTGCGGCCGATAGCTTTTCGGTTATTGTTTTCTTGGAAGAACCGTACTCTAGACTATCTAGGAATTCGATATCACACCATTCCTAGTGTAGTGTGCAATTGTTTTGAAGGAAATTTTATTGTCTTTGAGCGGTCCGCTAGAGTTCAAAGAAAAGAGATGATAATCCAGTTATCAAACTGCCTCACAAGTTCTAATCTGCTCGTGAGCAGAGGAATTCCTGAAACGTCTTTAAAATGCGAATGTCTGATGGATGCCAGAAATCATGATGCTTGAAAAAGTAGAGTAGACCTTTTATTCAGTATTTCTTGAGGAAACAAATGCGACCAAGAAGAGGAGCTTAGGTTCTTAGAAGTACTTAGAATTTCAGCGGACATAGCCTTCAATTTAATCTGCGCAGTTTAGTGTGCATCCCATTGTCCTGTGCAAAATTCCAGTCCATTTCGACGCGTACGCTCCGTCAAACCTAGCAAGTTTCCATTCAATGAATAGAAAGGATAATTAGCTGGGACCCAGCAAAACGCACATGGATTATTCACTGCTGTGTTGAGGAATATGGGGTGAGAAATAGACGAGGCTTTCTCTTGTATCCTTATAGTGGTTGTAGTCAAATAGTGCACCAAACAATGTCGACTGGTCTTCAATAGATCAGGAGGACACCCTGCGTTTTAAAAACATTACAGAATATTGAAATTGCTTATGCAAACATTCGCATAATATATCGATAAAATTACGTCACTTAAGATATCTCGCCATTTAAGACCTAGTTCTCAGCTTTCACACAAAAATTATGACAGCATGGTACGTAAAATTTGTAACCTGTGTGGTGTTGGTCTTAATTTTTTTGAAGAGTGAAATGTGCAGCAGTTTAACTTGAATTTCGATTGCATCCTTACAACCAAATTATTTTCTTTACCCAAGAAATCTCGGTAACAATTCCCTGATGCATTCTCATAATACACAAAATAAGAAAGACAACAAACAAGTGCGCACTTGTGACGATCCTCAGCAACTCGAGAACAAGCGTCGAATTTCACTCGGAGGTCTGAGACACAGACGTGACACACAAATTATGAAAGAGGGCTGTGAGGAAGGAAGGACGACAAGTAGTGTTTGAGGGGCAGCCATGAATCTGCAGCTTCGTAGCCCAACTGAAAATTTTTGGGACGGAAATCTTCTAATATGGATATATGTTTGAATGGTGTGAACACTGATGCAGAAGATGAACGTATTTGCGTAGGAAACTGAATAGACATAAAGGTCCTCCTGGTGTCGTTCCACAAAAATAAAACATGTTACCAAGCTCAGCTGTTAGCAGATATAACATGATGCTACAATCAAAGATGGATTCAAGCGTTAGCAGCATTGTCCGTTGTATTCGGGACCAAGTAGCCGCAATGTCTGACCGTCATACTAACATGGAAGAAAAGCCAAACACAGCTTCGCATCCGATGATGTTGCAAATTAGTCTTGCCTCTGATCGATGGTGCTATCTAATATTTTAATCACAAATTAATTATTTACGATAGAGCATGTCCCGGGATGCGGGTGATTTGCACAGGCCAAAGGTGGGCAAATATCACCACCCGAGTAGAGCGATGTTTAGCCATTGTTTGGCTGATCTATGTTGGAATAACAGTAAACACCGGTATTAAACCTTCGTGTCCTTCATAGAATTCTAAATTGTTCCACAAGAGACAGCGTAAACATCTGTTTCTATCCTAATGTTCTCAGGGATCACCTAGACATATACACAGACGCGCCTAGTGAATGGCGTCTTTGGCAGAGACTCCCATTATTAAATGTATACGATCGCCGTGCAAGGTTTTCGACCGTCTGTGGATTATTAGCAATGAAAGTTACAGGAGTCCACAGAATGCATGTCTTTGATTTCGTGATGGTGCACCATGGTATGAGTGCCGGTGTGTAGAACGACGTAAGAATCCACTGATTTGTCAAGTGTGGGGATTTGCAAATAGCCCAAATTATTCACTAAAACGCCAAAGAACATAACTTCGGCGTTGTGAGTAATGGTGGGTGATTTTGGGGTGCGTGATCTTTGCGCGTGTAACGTTTCATGCAGAATCTACAACCTCAAGCAAAAATTGAACGATCAACCGTCATCTGGATAAGCATTCTTGCTGCCTTTTTGGTTGATTTGTTTCTGATTCGTGGATAGTTGACTTGGTGGATTCGGTCTCCTTGTCCTTATCCTCGTTTGCTTGCTTGCACATTGAGTCCAGTTCTTTGAGACATCTGTTCAGTGATCAGAAATGCTGCAATGTCCGCGTTTCAGGTCCACGTTTCAACACGTGCTTTTTATTCCAAACTCCATTTTAGAACTGCTGAAAAGCACTCCAGATAGCATCACACATAAAAAACATGCGCCACAGCCCCATAAACCACCTACGCCATTCAGGTCTCAAACCCTAAAGATTTTTTCGAAAGGTTAACGACGGAGTAAGAAATTCCGCAGCAGGGTATATATATATGCATATATATATATATATATATATATATATATATATATATATAGACAGATAGATAGATAGATAGATAGATATAGATGCTACCGTGTTGGGTATGAGAAACGCAATAAAATAAAGCATTGCTGCATGGGATATGGGTACTTCAATGAGGAATCCCGTTCATTTTAGCAGAAAGTGGAAACCTTTTCCCAAGTTATTTATCTATCAACGGGTGATTTAATGGCCACGCTTGCGAAAAGGGCAAGCGGGAATAAAGTGGTGGTATATACTGTCGATTGATACTCTCATTAGAATCCCTTTGGGAGTGGATTCTGATTCAAACGTTCACTGGAAGGAAGCGGGAGTGCGAACGCGTGGTATCAAGATAGATCTGTAAATAGAACGGTTTAGTGTGCAGACAGCTCAAGTCAAGTTTGCGTAGGAGCACCAAAATTTCCACGTCCAGCGGAATGGTTCAGCGGATTAGCTAAGCCTAGTCCCAGACTCTCACTGGGGGAGGTGGGCGTTTTGATCACGTTTGCAACCAGCAGTCCTGGAGGACAAAAGGGAACGGTCCAGAGTATGATGAGTAGGGAGATCGTTGGTACCAATGCAATACTACGATAGAAATCGTTTCAGCTTCGGTAAACATGTGAAACACTCACGCGTTCTTCTTGTATTAACTTAGATTGGTTATCCGGGTCGCGTGAAAACCTTTCAAGATATACATCATTTTGCAACGCCGGCATTTTTCTGGCAAGTGAAGGTTATAGAAGAAATCGAACAAGTTTGTACAAAGAAGCTGATGCATATGACTGCAAACAACGCGATAAGAGCCCTGATTTTACGAATGGGGCTTAATCCTGCTGCACAGTTAGGCAAGGGAATTGAATCGACCTTATGTGGCCTGATCATTAACAGTAAGTCAATGAGCCAAAGTGATTATTTTGCAATTTCGACGCCCGGCAAGGAGCCAAGGTCAGATTATGCATGACTTACTACAGTGCGGTCTGGTAAAGCCTAATTAAGATAGGTGAATGCTAGAAAGTAGAAATCCGTTCCTCCATGAAGACAACCTGAAACGTGGTGGATTCTGGCTTACTAGAGTGGCAACTCAAACAATAAAAGGGAAGATATGCAGATCGCTGCATCTAATGGTGACGTAATCAAGTTTGGCGGTTCTCTTGGTTTGTGCAAGGAGTAAACACTGAAGACAAAGAAGTCCATCATGGAGGTTGCGTCAAACCCTAGTTAACAAGAACAAATGTTCCTTTCTTAACCCGAAGATCTTTTCAATAAAATATGGAGAAAGCTATCAAAAACAGGGAGATATAAAGCCCAGATTGCTCGGAATATTCATATGGGGGCGGGCGAACTGCAACGCGGGTCGTTGGAATAAATACTCCCAGCCGGTGTACCGATCCGGATCTATTCCTCGTTGTAATGGTCCCCGGGGCTTGGACATTAGGCACTATCAAAATAATTTTCGCACCTGTGACGTGGAGTGCCTCGTGGTTTTAATACGTTACAATCAGTCAGTTAGGCCGGATGGAAAAGTGAATTTCAAACAGTTGTAATTTTGGATAGTTTGTTTTGCTGAATATGTTAACAAAACCGTTTCAGTTTTTTTATTTAGTCTGTGAATAAATTAGACACAACGCACCGAGTGGTTTGCAATCGTTACTTTTGGCATTTTAGTTATTATATGTCAATTTAGAAATTCACCCGTCTCTAGTCAACCAGTCACTGAGCCTCATTAATATCACACACAAATCCCACCAAACGCCTGAACGTGTAGATGTTTGCAGCATGCATCGTAAACAACTGTGCCAAACAACGCAACCCCATTACACATTACCGAAGGATGAAAGTACGTTTTTACTTTTTTTGTTTATTTTGCTCCCGATTTCGGACGAAATCCAACGTCCCCATATGGGCTCTTCTGAGACTTATGAATAAAGTATGGTCATTTTGCTAAACACCTACCTACCATTTTGAGTTAGCAGAAGCCAGAGGGTTCTGGGAGAAGTTCAAAAAAGAACAAAAGCTAGCGAATGTATCACCGTTTGTATGGACCTGGAAAAGGCTCTCTATATGTTGGACGACCTGTTAAAATCCTTGAAACCAATGGGAAATATCATTCAGGACTTTGGCGACACAACCTTGGCGCGATTAATTCCTATTCTTGGGTTGCATTGAAATAAATAAAGATACCGCTAGAAGGAGGTAACTACAACAAGATGTTTGATTCTTTCAGTTTATTATGCAAAACTTCCAAAACAAGTATATACAGAATGGCATAAATGGCACCAAAGTTGACACGGTATGAAAAGAATAGTTTTCAGCTAGATGTCACGCAGATACAAAGTCGGCGTGATACATTAACTGATAAAATTCTTATTTGTGGTGATCGCAAATTACGCCGATTTCGACCACAATTGTGGTATATCTTTCATCTTCACTGGCCTCCTTAGGGGATTTCATGAAAAACAGTTCCATCAAGAACACCCGTTTGCTTCAAGTGCCTCAACAGTTGCTGGGGAGATTAAGGACGTTCGGAAAAATCAAATGGACCCACTTTGTTGTACAGAGGACCAGGCATAAGGTTGCTGGATGGAACGCTCACAGTTGGATCGTTGCTTTTCCAAGCGGACTAAAGTCCGCCAAGTTTTGGACCTTTCCTCTGATTTTTCGGCATTTGGGCAGGTTCTCGTGACCTTTACTGGGCTAGATAAAGTAGAGTGCAAATGCTGGTGAAGCACCCTAAATTTTGCATAGTACCAAAATTTTTGTGTTTACGCGTGTTTACGCATTAGCCATAGCTAATTTCCCGTTAAAGTTTTTTTTGTGAAAACCACCCCCTAGTTAAACATTGTAAGCTGCAATGCCGCACTAGGTGGCAGCAGAATTGATTTCCACTTGTTCCACAGAACGCACGAAATCGTTTTAGTTCCCCTTGTATTGCGTATGCACACCAGTATACTAGGGATAGCTGAGCATCTGTAACAACTATTATCGCATTACGTGACATCCTTGGGCTTGTATATTCCCGCTATCTTGGTCGATATCATCTACATGCAACTATACCTATCAAAATCTTGCTCACATGCTGGTCACTGTTGTTTGTGGCTACTGTCCATCCAAACATCACGGTTGGGGCAAAGTTGATAAAAGAGTGGCATTTGTTGAACAGTGCCACCGTCACAGGATCCATTCGAATGCGCCTTTTCTTATTTGAATATACATTACCTGCGTTATGCTGTTGAATAACAAGGGGATGAACTTCTAAAATAGTGTGGGTATTCAACGTTGTGGGTCTAACGATATTTCTATACTACGACACAATTTATACTGGGCAGCAAGTCCATTCTTTGGTTGCACACACAACGCAGCCAATATATAGAAATCAATTATAGTTCACGGAATCATTCAGCTAGCTCAAGTCATCTATAGCATAACTTATGTTCGCTAGTGCTGGACGTGTTGTGTCTCACTGTTCAGTACAGGATGCATGTGTGGAAAGGTGAGTTGATCCATGGGACTTCGAGCTTTGTCGTTTGGCAAAAGCTTCAGGCTCCGTGATTGTGTGACGCAATATCGATCAGTTTTGACAAGTGAATTAGGCTTGCGATTTATACAAAAATATGCGTGGATATTACTTTGAGCGCCGTGTCTGCTACATGTTGTACGACCAATTGAATAACGTCCTCCTTTTTCCAGAGGCTAGCTAGTGTGAATTGTATTCGCTTATTTTTTCGCCGAGTTGTCTTCTTATGCGTCCGAAGTGGTGTGTTGCACAGAACCACGAGAACGAGTATACGAACGTATTTTGGCATGGACATGCACTCGTGCTTTGAGACTAATAGTACACGAATGACCGTATAAAGAGGAGGAGAAAATTGGTCCAACTGGCTTACGGTCTTTGTTCAGTAGGTCAGCTCGTGCACCACTGCCAAGCGGAAGCCTAATGAAGTGGGTTTTCATTCAACTGCTTTGGTAACACTATTGGTCCATTCTTCAAATGCTTGATGGTAAAAATATTCCGGTAACCGTTTTATCTCAGAATTTTATTGTGACTTAGAGTGTACCCTTCCAGCGTATTCTCAAAGCGTTCCACCTCGATCTTTTAGTAAGGCTGTCCGTCAAGCTACGTTTCTGCATTCACGAATCGAAAATGCCTTCTTTTGTGTGTTCCCCAAACCACATAAGATTTGGTTCACTGATTGTCTTAGTGTACCACCGTGACGTTGTCCATTGTCACCATCTAGGAGGTAAATAGAACTATTGGTGGGCCTTCCGGGATAAAACAAACAGCACACCTGACTTCACCAAATTCGTTTTCAGAATGCGGCTAGCAGCGGATCAAATTTCGAACCCAAGAAGACGCCTTTAAATTGATAGTAGAACGAACCACTGAACATTAGTCTCATATTCAGGGGCAAGCGGGAGTTGCTTTCTTCCAGTGAATTACATATAGACGAGTCAGGTTTAGTCAAGGTTACGTTGGCGAACGGTGTAACCACATCCAGCGCATACTAAAATAATCATTTATCTCAAGATATTTTACATATCCCGCGGATTGAAATGCTTCACCAGGCCTACTTTTTCCACCATTTTAAGGAGCCATTGTGAAATTTCTTGAAAGGCGTCTTGTGTATGTCCAGAATCACTCCCAGTATTCAGTTAGTTCGTCGAGCATTTGCCAAACTACATTTGCGACGAGCTGATGCCCCTGCGATTCTTCGTATATTCTAATGTGACGTTTGGCCAACACGTTTTAAACATTTCACCGGTTGTGGTTCTATCACAAGTATTTTCTACATCATTTGCTATCTTAGAGAAATTCTTTGTAGAAGGCAGAAGGTACAGTGCACTACATGAACAATACGTTTTATTCAAGGTGACGGTGTCGTTTACTCCGTCGCGGTGACTGACAATGAAATCATCTGGTCGCGCAGCCCACTGATTTTTATGGATGACAATAAAAGAGTTGAATTGAAGACAGCTATTGAGCAAGTCCCATCTGAAATACTATGAATTGGGAGACCTCACTGAAAACAGTCAGTGAACCTCATCGCAAAGTTCAGGAAGGACACATGGTCGACTAGAGTGGCGCTCCCATATACGCCTGAGCAAGAGCTTGAATTTGTGGACATACGGTGCTCCAATGAGGGAACTATCAACTAACATATCGAAATTGATCCTATTCATCAACCACGCGGAACAAGAGGACGCGGAATCCTTAGAACTTTGAGCGACAAAGCAACCAAAATGTAACTCACAAAAGATGAAACTTTCGTGATCGTCACCACAGGGCAAACTGTAACGAGAATGCGTACTACTAAACAGCGATTTGACTGCAGTGAATTTACAACCAAAAAAGGCACTAACAGAAAACTAGGATTTTATCGACGTTTTGATGACTATATCAAAGGGGACTGCTGCAAACAAGGGCCCACACAAATTCGAAGCATGCGGACAAAGTCTGAGCAACAAGAACAATGATCAAAATTGTCACAAGCAGAGCTGCTTTTGGATACGTTGAAAGACGACCCACAAGCGATGCAACGCAATAAAATCTAATGCTGCGTGAGAAAAGTGTCTGTGCAAACCGTTTCAGAGAAACTGATATCCAGTTGATTTATTCTGAAGATCACTCATAAGTCCCAACACAACCAGTGAAACAGAATAAAATAGAAACAAACGAGCCATACTCCCGTTCATCAAAACCACTGCTGGAATGAATGCAGGCCTCTTACAACAAGGAAATAAAAAGACCACTCACAAACCTCCAAACGCTTTGCAGGTCCAATGATGAATAACGATGATAAGTACAGGATGCAATGCAAGGACTAAAAAAATGGCATCTAGGAAAGATGGACAGATGCAGTGCAACAAAACATGTTATCATAAGCTCGCTAGTAAAAAACACCATTAATGTTTCTTCGTAATGATCAGGAAGGACATGATTCAGCCTAAACGGCTGTTGCATAATGATGAGAGAAAAACGAAGAAGGAATGCGATTTTATGAAAGAACTTCACCCAACCAAAGAAGATCAGGCCATAAGTTGATACATACCGGGTAGAGAGCCACTAAAGGCCGGGCAAGAAAATATTTAAAATAGAAGGCGTTGCGATAGCCAACGAACTGGAAGGTACGCAGACCACAACACACAAAGATAAAATACCGGCCAATTGATTCAAGAAAAACCCTTTCTGCTAAATAGCCAATCACGTTAGAACGCAGCGGATAATCTTCGGATGCTATATAAAACCAACACACAAGGAGGATCACCTGCCGTACTGCATTGTGATGAAGTCTGTTCGTGTGGCGATGAAAATTGTTCACGTCACTTGCAGAGCTCACCGGAAAGATCAACAGCCATCTGGTTAACCAGTACTGATCACAAAGATTGTGCATGAATGCTTTGTTGGGTATCTCGTTCACTAGTCATTGTTAAGCCTAAAAACTTGTTACTGAGGTTTTTGCACCTAATAGAATCGCAATAATGCACGTCTCACGGACTCGAATGTTTTGGAAGATCCTGACAAGCAAATATACCTGTTTCCTATTATGCACAAGTAGGCTTAAGCGCAAGCACGTTGTGATCTTCAAACTTTCCACCTAAGTATATTTCCAAGCTTTTCCATCTCATTTGGTGACTTCTTTCTCAGAGAAGGCATCCACACGTTTGTTTAAACTTTGTCCAAACTGACTATAAAAACGGTTCAAAACATATTTTCACAGATGTCTTTTTTCACATCACTGCAAGCGTTATTTTTCAAACTCGTTGATCACAAGCATATATGCAGGCATAGCGGACGATTTCAAGAATATCGGTGAGAGCACATCGCGAACTAATTTTCCGGCCACAAGTGAGGTGAAACTTAATGAGATTGAAGTGATGCCTTTAGTATACAATGACACAGGGTGTCTAGGATTTTTGTTGGCAGTTTGCATAGGTCCTGGCTGCAAAACTGTGATTTCGGCTTTTGTCTAAACTCCTAAAACAATGTCCTCTTTAATTTTTCCGCTAAAGTCTATTGTTGTTTTATTTGTCTCATAGTTGAATCTCACTGGCAAGGTTACCTTAAGGTATCAGATCGGGGTTCCGCAAATGGGAAGTGAGTGTTTCACGTGATTTCTGTTCCCCCAATAGACAGAGAGAAAGGAACCAGGCAACCAATTATTTGGGCGGGTAATTAGCACGTTTGCAGTGGTTGCACTTTCATCCCAGATATAGTGTACCGGAATTTTCTAATAGCTACGAGCATTGAGTATGAAGACCGATCACATTTTTGCACCCCCGGTTGACGAGATTACCCATGTTTCTCTTGTAACTCAGGGCACTTTCATAAGAATTCAAATATTTTGCATGAACACTAGCTGAGGCGCAAAATTATCAATTTAAGAAAAAAGTTCATATTATTTTTAGTTAGATTCCATGTCGAGGTGTCCATCCCGGAACGCACTGAGCACTGTCAATTTTACAGCACATAGATCCAAAATGGGACCATTACTACTTTTTATTCGATAAGTTAGGAGACTTCACTACACGGCAACATATGGCTGAAACATACGCACAGGCGCATCATCTGGCTGGCCGCGAAACAGCCGGAATTCGTTCAGGTTAACTTTCAATGGCTACGGGTTATCTTTTAATTATCAAACAGCGCCGCATATACCTCTATCAATGAAGGCGGTTTTCATATTATCGATCAGCTTATGGGTAAAAAGTGCCACATAAATCTACGTAGACAATGAGTTATTTTATGAATCGTTTTTCATCCACTGAGCCACCTATTTTATCGACTTTGGTAGGGCACAGTGCCTTGTGCAATTTTTCCTCCTTTCATCAGCAGTATGCCCTCTATTTTTTAAAATTTTGTAGACCGCTTTCTTGTGCACTTTTGGGTTTACGATTATTTACATCAGGATTCTTCTAGAGATGAATTAAAGGACCTTTATGTGTAAACCCGTAATCTAATTTTTAGTCAAGTAATATGGATGAAAATTTTAGACTCACAAATTTTGATGCGGATGGATTTGCTGCTGCATTGTTCAAACGTGAGTGCCACTTTAAAGTTCGGAGTTATGGGAACAGATGCAGTGACATCTTGAACGAGCCTGCAGCCGTAGTTTGTCACCTTGTGGTGTCGATGGAATGAATGCCCAAGGTTTTAACAACACTTAAAAAGTTGTTTAGTGAGCAACGGCAGGAAATTTGTGGCTGCAACCAGATTGCCGTGACCTGGTCCTCAAGAAGCAAGGCATTACAAACAAACAACCGCCGGTAACATTCTCGCGAAACAGCCAATTTCAGGACGTTGTCCTTTCTGTAACACACTGTCTTTTCCCTCGAGCAATTTCCGACGTGTGGTAAGTATTTCAGTGTCAGGCGCATCCGAAGCGCTTTTCGGCAGTCTTCGTGCATATTTCTGCATTAAAAGCATACGCGTATTCTAGCCAGAGTAGTCGTTCCATACAATTTCCAAGAGGGGGCAGTGATATAGAAAACCCGGAGTTTTGTTGCGTTACAAGCCTGTGAAAGGAAGTCAGTCTGCTTAGTATTTGGAATAATTCTTTTGGTTTCCACCAAAACAGCACTCGTTTATAGCTGTGCGGTAACTGTTAGCAAACAGCATGCATGTGTATGTGGAAGCTTCTGTACCACACATATGAAATAGCGTAACTTGAACTAGTTAGAGTGTACGATATTCGCAGGTTCGGCATGCTGCGTTTCGAGACATTCTAAAATAAATGAAAGTGGACAATTGAATGGAATACTGCCTGACTTCTTAAGAGTAAAGTCATGGAAGGCACATGTCAGGGGCAGGGGTAAACACGATCCTTCCATAGGGTATGAGTTGGAGCTGATTTATTCAAAGACCACATGCAGGTAAGCACGTGATTGGGAAGTAAACTTAGAAATTTGAAATAAGCGCAGTTACGTCGCAGGTACGCCGCCGGCGGTACCTGGTAAAGTAATGAAAAATTTGGAAAAACAAGGCCGCATCTTTCATCCGGCCTCGTTAGTCGATTACAAGAGCTATACCGGGAGCTAATTGCATGATATTTAGCCGACATACGACCTGAGGGCAAAAGTTGACAATGGATAGATCATCGTGTGAGAAAATGGCCATTTTTGCAAGCTTGCGACATCTAAGTATCCAAAAAATATTCAACACGAGCCTGACAGCTGAGCACATGGATTACGAACTAGACTCGCCAGAGCACAGTGGCTTGGTGACATGCTGTAATCTGATGTATATTAGCCGAAGATTGTAGCCAGGACAGCTTCTACTCTTATTCGGCTGACAATACTTTTGATATCAGAAAGTTCCGGTGGAAGGCCACCACAATGCCATGTGCCCACAAGAATGCCGAAGTAATTGACAAACCGTGGAAAAATCGCCCGAATACCGCACTAAAACAGCGCTTTTCTCTCCAGCTGACCTTGTGAAGGTTTTCCAAACAGACTCTGGATTTGGACAACAAGACATTACAAAACACTGAAGTGGTTGAGTTTGATCATCCTCACCACTGGCCAGCCACGACAAAACTATCGTGTGTGCATTGACAGCCTTAGATGGATCTTTATGCATCATCCTCTAATCGTATAAAAACGATCCAATACCGACTATGTAGCAGCATCCAGTGTATCGTATTCAACCATCTGACCCGCATTCATATATACTTACTGAATTTTGCTTCCGAATTGCCAAACCTCACTCTCAGCCTTGACCTAAACTCACAATCTACAAATATGGCTAGGTCGAGTGAACCGTAGCAATGATTCAAGACATAACTCCCCAAGAATGTTGGAAAACTTTCAGCAACTTGCTGCTCAAGGACGACCTAAAATGACTCAATGCTCACCTTATTACTGGTGCTCCAAACGAAACTAATGGTTTCAGTGTAAACTGTTGGAATCCTGGTATTTCGTGTTGTTATGTGCTAAACGAAAGTTACTCTGTCACAACGACGTTCGCGTGAAAAGAATCATGAATGATCTACTCTCCAAGTTCGACCAATGATCTTGACTGCCTTATTTCACTCCTACATAACTGCAAGTACATTCCGCATCATTTTCTTGTTCCATCGGTCTGAGCTTCCAAAATCGAAATTATATACAAATCGATTATTCAGGCGAACCCCTGAGTTATTTTATGAAGCGTGTGCAATTAAAATATAATTTCGGCAACGATGTCTCAGTTTCTTTCCCAGGAGGTTGCTCCATGATTCCTGGAACGGGTGTTCCCCTCGCAACGTCCAATAAACTGCCATACTATTGCTTGTTAAGCGATCGATTTACCCTCACGACCACGATGAACGTGTATGCAATAAGCAACACTGCCGAGTATGAGAGACAGCTAATGAAATTCTGCATTTTGCGGAAATGTCGTGATTCTCAGCTGCAGACATTAGTTTGTAACATTACGGGTGGCCAATAAATAGACTATAATCCGACGGTTCTATTCAGAACTGGTTGGACGATAATAACGCATTACTTGAGAACGTTATTCCTCAGTTCCTTAAAACGGATGCAACAGAAAGATGAAGTCTTTGTAATTGTGTTTCCCGGCCCATGCCGGTTCGGGAGCGAACAAGTCTACATCGGACAATGCCCAGTGTTTAGGAAGCTGCCCCTTTTCGGCGAAATCCTTAGTATCCGCAAATCCCGCTAGTCGTGCTTCCATTCTGACTGTAATATGATCGTGCCTGACGGGATGCCACCCGCTAGTTGGAAATAAACGTTATTAATATTAAATCTTAAAAATTCTCTCTGGCAAATGCGGCATAAAGGTATTACAAACATAAGGTCTCTCGAGGGCGCCGAGTCAGTCTATTGGGCACCACGCTCGCATACCTTCCGAGGAACTCAGAGTTTGATCCTCGAGTGGTCCGTTTTTCCGTCAGAGCGGACACTCTTAACTAGGTACAGCTCTAGCTTTAGGAGAAGTGGGGCAGCTTTGACACCAGGTTTCCACCCACTGAGTAGCCCGTCGCTACGACTTCATCCGTCAGCGCGAAAGACGAAACGTGATACCTTCCGGTTACGGTCATAACAGTACATCAAATAAATGATAGTTTAGGACGCGGGCTTGGCGGTGCGACTACGCGAACAGCTATGAGCATGAAGGGTCTCCGTTAGCTTTTGGATTAGTACATCATGACTAGCTGAGGCCCAAACAGTGTCCCACATAGGTGCGGACACTATAATTGCGATAAGTAGGCAAGATAAGCGACCTGTGGTACGGTCATGCTGATGAAGGGTAGTGATTGGGGGTATTTTCTGGCAGGTTCGTTGCGCTTAATAACTCAATCACATTTGGTATTATGGTGGTTTCCAATGGAATGGATCTTCTATCCGGATGGTGGTTACGCACATGCAGACAATGGAGAGAGCTGCATTATCTCCTGAGAGTGAGGATCACCCAAACATACGCATCTATACCGCACAGTGCATTAAATTATGTTCCATTATTCTTTTGCACGCAATATGACCTGACGAAACTACGTGGTTTGCCGACATTCATTGAATAAACTCATCTAACCTGTTACGTGTGATGAGAGCAACCAATCCTATTGTTGTTCAAGTATACACCCGTTTGGAATTTGCACTGGAAATGCTGTACATTTTACCTTCTACTTGAGAAACAGTTTGAACCATCAAAAATAGATCATAATGTTATTTCGTTCTTTATCTCGGAAACTGGTAGTTATGAAAATTGGCGATGGTCGTTGGCTGTGAAAGTTTACTCACATAGTCAAATAGCTACGAACAGCGTATGACTAAGGCGTGCGGCCGGAATAGACTAGGGCTTCATGCCATAATGCACCTAAAACACCCATTGTTCCGTCAGAATTAATTTCCATTTACTGCTACAAATTGGCGTCATGCTCCACCGCAACGCGGTACGGCCAATAGGCATTTCAGTGTTGGCTTCACAGATGCTCGTCAGGATCGTTGCAAAATGATTTTCCGGATTATTGCGCGCAATTTCAGTAAGCAACATGTCCTCATATTTCTAGTGGTTGGATCTTGATTAACCTTCCTGCGTAAATTGCGCCTCCTGCATTATGGAACCCACTTTAATTAACTTTTAGATGCCTTTAATATGAACGCCCGAGCTATGGGTTTCCTATTCAGCGATGGGAACCGCAGGAATGATGCTTCACCGCTTTTGTGCTTGTATCTCTCAGCTGGTTGAAGGCTGCTGAACGACATAAGAAAATCCAACCCGAGAGTCGCAAGCAAAATACCTGATCCTGTGTGGTGCTCCAAAAATCTGCGAAGTTCAGCTAATGCCATTTTGATCACATTGTTCTCCGGCGTGTAATTACATGTGGTGCTGTGCAGATGCAAATATGTATCCAGAAAACCAGAAATACCCTGAAACAGAAAAAGCTCTTCGTGGATAGTCGGTATTTGAGCCCCAATTACAATATGCTTATGCGTCTATTCTGGTGCTTCAGTAGATACAGTGCATCACTAAGCAACTGAGTATGCACTGTTTTGTTGGCACATGTACGATACCTGGAAAACCTTGAAGGCGCGTAAGGTAACTGGCACGGCACGAGTGGGAAAATTCACCAAAACTTTCACCAAAATACACCGCAGACTTCACAATAAAAGTTTCCGTCTGAACCTAGTGATCCGCCAGGCAATTATCTGATCCAAGTGATATGATGCCACCACTGCGATGAAATGAAAATTGAAAATGTAAGAAGTTTACCACAAAATGTTGAGATTTCATTGTCAGATTTGCTGAGGATGGAAATAAATGCGACCAGAAGATAAACATCGAATGTGGATACCACACCAGTTTGTACACTCAGGCCTTGAAGCTGCATCGTTTTCTGGTACACCCTATATATAAATTCTATTGCGCAGGACCGACTTTATTATTCCGGATGTTATATGATGTTGCCCGTCAACTCCGCTACGAGGCCTTCGGGCCTGGAGTCCTCTCCATCTTATCAACAAAAGTGGCATACTGCGTAAGGTGAGGGAATTATTTCTGAAGCCTGCCATTCCTACGCGCCGCATTACCAACAAATTTATGCCTCGACGTCACCATAAACCTTCCCAAAGTACCTTGTATGAAAAGCATGCCTGCGTCCATGGACCAAAGCAAATGAAGAAGGATCCTATCGGAAGCCGTGCTGTTCGGCTATTTTAAAGCAATTTTTCTACATGCTTCACCACCACTCAGCCAAAAGTGTCTAAGATATTTCGGTGTCTTCAAGCATGCCCTACACTTTGCTGATCCAAATATCCGCCCAAAATTCGTGGGGCTGCAGAGATGTATATTGGCTTTACGTCGACTGACTAAGGAACACATTTTGCGATTCTCAATCCCCATACCCCGTTTGCAATCCGAAAAGCATTTTTATATAAACAATGGGTCAACAGTGTTTACCGTTGACCAGAGCAACACACGTCGGCGACAGGGTAAAAAGCATTTAACACTTCGAGCGCGTAATTTTTAGCACAGTCTAAAGCTGCCATACCCCGTTTGGTAGCACACCCGCAACTGTTCGCTTCCTACACTTGACCGTGCACTCTCGCCCACTCGTTCCATTAACTGCAAATGAGAACAAGCTCCCCACCTGGCCCCATCTGACACCATGACATGTCCATTCTAATCCGTTGCACCTTTCGTTCAAATTTAACCATTTCTGTGTGTCTGTGCTTCCCGCAGAATCTATGATTTTCCCCTCGAATATCGCCGCCTCCGAAGGGACCTAATTCTTACTCAAGCCTTGTTTCAGCAAGGTTGGCCAACAGGTTTTTCACCGTTTAGCCAGCAAACACGCGGCGGGGACATTGTAAAAAGATTTTCAAGCTCAGAGCGCAAACTTTCTTTAGGCAAACTGTTTCCTCATTTTGTGGAATAACCTTCCTCCTACGGTTTTCCAAGCTTCTTCAAGAACTCAGTTCAAAGCACTATTAGACAATTTTTTATGCCAGTCCTTGTGCTGGCAAGCATACTGCCCCGCGCTGAGAACTTAAAGAGCAGTGTTACGCCCTATTTTTGCTTGTGCCTTTCAGGTGTACGGTAGCCGCTGAACGAACAAAACCGACCCGAGTAACTTGGGCAAACCCTCGGTCCTATGTATCAATCCCTGAATCCGTGAATCCGTATACAGTTCGTGTTCCGGCTCGTTTGTTGCCACCAGCTCACTCCTCCAAGGCACTACTGTGCCCGACTCCATTACAGCGACACCAGTGAGTCTCTAGAGCTTCACCGTACACCATGATTCTGAGATCCCTGTTACCATTTATCCGCTTTGCTAATTCATCCACTTCATCATCCTCAAGTACGCTTTTTGTGACCCTGACCATCAACCCAACAGTCTAAGGCCACGAGGCCTCAGCGGTGGTTTTAGGTTTTAGTTCAATTTGACCGGCTGGATGACGCCAACTTTGCTGCTTCACTAGACCTGATGTTCTGGTTACTCATTTTTCGCAGTTAACACTTTTCTTGTCATGTGTCAGGCACGAAGGCTCATCTTTTGCCCTACCTCGTTTTGTTTTTGCCGGCCACATTCAAATCCTAACGATCTGATCTTGCTCGATGTTCTCTCCAAAAAAGCATAGTAACTGTGCTTCCCTGTCCGTGTTGGTTGAGCGGTGACCGCGCCTACATCGGATACTGCCTATCACCCATGACGCTGTCCATTTTACAAAGCCCCCCAGTACCCACAAGTTGGGACTAAACATTATTATTTCTTCTTCTGTTTAGTGGGTGCGTTGAAAAGCTTCCATAGATAGTTGTTCACGCTGCATCCGTGGCCCAGTGCACTTCATTTGTAGATGCGTTTTCGTATGATTTTTCGCGTCGAGAAGCTTATTGCCGAACGATGACAACATAGGGGGCGACATAAGACCCTTATTCGGCTTGCGAAATTTTGCTAAACGGAAGTCCCAAAACAGTGGTCGTCGGACCGGCACCTTCCTCTTAATGGCGAAAAGTGCGTCCATAAGTTTATCGGAGGGGACCCAGCGGACGCAATTTTCATCCATGCTGAGAATGGACCAGAAGACATCAAAAGGATAAATGCCAAAGATTATTTGGGTAGCTGGCTCTTTCCAAAACTGTCCTTCTCACTGCACCATGAGAAGTCGGCTCAGAAGGCTTTCGCAATTTTACGGATGATTAAGGTCACCTTCTCCCGTATTGCTCGCATGGACTTCCAAACACCCTACTGGGCCTACGTCAAACCGTTTCTTGAATGTGAAAACCAGGTTGTCCACTCGGGACTCAAGAAGGACGTAACCATCATCGAGCGTGTCCAAAAAGCTGCTACAAAAATTGTTGCCGGCCCGAATTTGTGGACTTTGATTCGCGTCCGACGGTGCTTGACCTGTTTCCCCTCGAGTATCGCCGCCACCGAAGGGACCTAATTCTTACTCATGCCTTGTTTCAGCAAGGTTGGCCAACAGGTTTTTCACCGTTTAGCCAGCAATCACACGGCGGGGACAAGCTCAGAGAGCACAAGTTTTTCGCGCAAAACCTTCTCTCATTTTTGGTAGTTTCTGCGTGAAATAACCCTCCTCTGACGGTTATTCACGCTGCATCTAGTACCCAGATGAACGTACTGGTGGACGTTTTATATGCGAGTTTTCGCGCTGGCAAGCTTACTGCCCGACGCTGAAAAAAGTAAGGAGCAGTGCTACACCCATGTTTCTCTTGTGCGTTTCAGGTGAAGGGCGGCCGCTGATCGACAAATCAAAGCCAACCCGCGAAATATGGGCGGAAGCCCCAATCCCATGTATTAATCCGTGAATCAATGAACCCGCTGAAGCTTAGTAAATACCTCCGTCATTCGTATTAGTTCTTGAACCGCAAAGTGCTGACTTCTCTTGCTGCCCCTCTGTCCAAAACAAGCGAATGAGGCAGTCCCCAAGACCCACATCTTAGTGCTGACCATTACATGTTCAGCGATGAATGGCACCGGGCATTTTCTGCAGCTATTGAGGCAGGACAGTACAACAATTCGGCTTTCTCTTACTGTAAATTCCGTGAAGCCGTGAAGTGTAAATCTAATGGCAAGCGGTATTGTACGAGTGAGTTCCACCCCTTTCTCGGGATTCAGTTTATGTTAAGTAAATTGAGCCTTTTATGGGGCACCGGACTTTTCAGGCCTCAGGCTGGTCCGCCAAGAGTAGCGCATGATCATGAATATCTAAGCGCTGGCGTGCCTTTTCAGCTGTTTGTTATTGTTATTAATATTATTATTATTATGATTATTATTATTAGTGTTATTATCAGATGTAAAGACGGCAAACTTGCCGTATGGTGATTGGAGCTGGGGCACTTTCGTCCATCGATGATTTGGGGAAGTGGGTTGGACAACTTCGCATTGGATGTGTGTAGTGATGAAGGGATGCGTAAATACAAAACTGGCAGTGCACTTTCAAGCTTAGCAATTTAAAAGCGAGCTACGTAGTAAATGGAACAGCTTGGACGCACGGGCGCCATTGAGGGCGCAAATGGGCCATGCCTGACAATGTCTCCAACCAGTGATGTGACCCGTCTCGAGGTCCTCATTCAGGGGGACAGCAATGGTGAGAATTCGAAGGTGACTGGCAGAAACAAAACGAAGGAGGGCGAAACAAGAGGTATCCTTTCTGACACATGATAAGGAAACTGCTAATTGCGGAAAATGAGGAATAAGAAAACAACGGATCTCGTGAAGCAGCAGATTTGATGTAATCCAGCCGGGAAATCTGAACGAAAATTTAAAGCCACCGCTGAAGCCCCGTGGACTTGGACTGGTAGGTTTATGGCCAGAGTCACAAAACGCGTAAGTGGGGATGATGAAGAGAAGGGATTAGGAATGCGGATAAATGGTAGCAGGAATCTCAGAATCATGGTTCACAGGGAAACTCTAGCGACCCACTGTTGTCGCAGTTGCAGTGGAATCCGTTGTAAACGTTCCTTGGAAAAGTGAGTCGGTGACAGCACACAAGCCGGAACGCGAAATGTACAGAAAATTATTGATTCTGTGGAGAACACAGACTGAAGAGCTACCGAAATGGTTAAATCCGAACGAAAGGCTCAGCAGAGTAGAATGGACCCGTTTTGGAGGCGGCTGGGTCCAGGTGAAGAGTTTGTTCTTACTTGCAGTTAGGTGAACCAGTGGGCGAGAGGGTACGGTCAAGCGTAGGAAGGGGATAGTTGCGGGTGTGCTACTAAACTGGATATGGCAGTGTCTTGCCATCACTGGCCTGATATAATTCGGTTTTTGTACAGCCCCTCGTGATCAGTTCGTGTATAGTGGGTGAGTAATTTCTTCAGTGTGGCATTCGACGCATTTCAGCATTGCTGATCCGTTGTTCCCGCCAGACTGGGGCACCAGACTCGAATTCATCGGTGGTCAAACATTGAAAGTCTTTTGACGACCCTGGAGCACAGCCGCCGGGTATCTGACCTTTATAGCAATATGGATCGCACCGCAGCATTGTAAACTCGACCCGTGACAGATAAGTTGATGTCACGCCTACGCCACAGGTGAAACAAGCTCACAAAAGCTGCTCTGGTCTTCTCAAATATCATTTTTCGCGAAACTTTCGTAATTGGTACAGCTGTTTAGGTAGACAAGCTTGTCTATTACCTCAAGTAGCTCATTCGCATGCGTGAGACTAGGGTTCGACCCTCCCCATTCCTACAGTGGCACTTTGTAGGCGTAAAGCGCACACCGAACCATGAGGCAGAATTATTAAATTATTTATTATTGTTTGCGGTACCACATCATCGGGTCCAAGAACAGATATTTTGTCTGCGTAGTTCATATCTGTGTGCTGACTCCCCGCGGGCACTTCGTCCTGCAGACATTAAAGGCTTTTACCGAGTCTTCCATAATCGTATCAGACATGAAGTTGAACAGGTAAGGTGAAAGAGGGCATCCTTGATGAACGCATCTTGATGTGGTTAACTCAGGCAACTCAAGGCTACCAGGCTAATGCCACGGTGGTTTTCACACAGCATCAGCGTACATTTTTTGGACATGAAAATAATTGTCGGTATGCCTTATTCTGCGTACACTTTCTCTTCGTTCCATATCGCACCAATAAGCATTGTCAGATGGGTCACCAGGGATTCTTTGACTTCTTTGGTGTGGACTGAATACAACCCGTCCTGTCTTGGTGGCTTGTCAGGTTCCAGTATCGATATTTCGTACATTATTTCTTCTTCCGACGGGCGATTCTGGTTTACACTTCGTTCGACCATACGCACTATCTCTAGAGCCATGTTTGCAGAAAGCTAGATAAACCGTTCTCCGAAGTGTTCGGCCCAAAATTCCCGTGAAGTTTTTTGCAAGTGAATTAATGAGCCTCCCTTTTCATGTATAGCTTCACTGACCACTGCTCGTTTAGAGCCAGCCGACCATATCAGTTGATATGGGGCACGGCAGTTTCCGGTAGAGAAAGTCGTCCGTATCTCCAGAGGATTCCATGTCTACCGAAGCTCTTGTTCTTCCCTTAGTATCTTCAATATTTGGCGTTTGAGGGATTTGCGTGAGCCGTCATACTCGTTACCTGCCAATATAGATGTCCTGGCAACAGCCATGACTACCGATCTCGACGACATCCAGTGGTCCTGTGGTGGAATTAGAGAAGTCGGACAGACGGCACTGAAGGCCGCTAACGTGGCTGCTTTCACATTTTGCCACACTTCCTCCACACGGTCACTACCAGTACAATATAGGTTTATTGTGGACAGTTATTGGGCTAGCGCAGATCAATACTATTGGGCTATGCACGTTCTTCGGATATTGTGGATTGCTGTGCTTCTTGCTGACTTGTATGGGACTGAATGGGAACGAACTTGCATGCGTTCGCGCACTATAGCGTGATCGGAATGAAGTTGTGTACCCTAGAAGGAAAGGCTGTTTTCAACAATAGCTGTTCAATGGTAGCTGATGGTCACGTGATTAAACTGGGTCCACGGTTGATGTGCGGTTGGTAGCCGCCATGTTACGGTGTGAGAATGTTTAAACTGAGAATTCATATCGCCCGTAAGTATCAAAATGTCATTGCTTCTCGCTTGACGAATGAGCCTGGATAAGCCTTCATGGAAATTTTCCTTCTCAGCATCAGAGCTGCCGTCCGTTGAAGCATAAGCCGACACAAGAAAAACAGACACGCCGTTCCTTGTTAAGAGGCACTGAGCTTGGTAGGGCTGGATTACCGGACGACGCAAACACGACAATCCACTGGGATCCAATCCAGCAAAGTGCGATATGCTCAGTTGTTGAGTGCACCTCCCACGCCATATATTACACAAGTTATCGCTTCTGGATCACCGGACAATCAAAGAAAGAAATTTGGAAGTGTTGAGTTCATTCATTGCGTTTTGATATGCATGACCAGGCTTGGGTCTTGATATGCGGTTTGGAGAGGCAGCTTTAATCAATTTTGAGGAAGTAGAGGGTTCCAGCCATTTAGAATACAGCACCGAGATTAAAAGCTCATATGCAGGAAGGATCTCGTGGATTTAGAAATGTGTTATTTTGTTTATTGTTAAAAGCCAGCAGGGCGTCTAAAGCCCGTCGGTCAGTAAATGGCAGTCAAATGACCCAGCAGCGTTTGCTTATATAGTGGGAATCGGCTAGGGACATCTGTGGACACAGAATTGTTCGGCGAATTATACCTCTGGCCGGCCTGGCCGAGGACTAGGGTTTGGCTGAGGTATCTCTCCTTGAGCCTCTGATACAAAATTCTGACCCACTGGTCAGTGAGTAGATGTAAGGTTAGGCTTGAGGAGCCCGCCCCTAGCCAAAACTCAACATCTGGCTCGCGAGTCAGCGGACAGTACAGTTTTCATAGGGGACTATGCCCGGAGCCGATGATTCAATAGTCTGACTCGCTCGGCTGTAAGTGGTTAGGCCTTACCCGCGGGTCCAGGGATTACGGCATTACTGTCTCACGCGTGATGAGGCAGGCACCCTTTGAACAGCACCGGACTCTGGCTATTGAAAGTAGTTCGACCGTATTGAATACTGCACCGCCGGTCACGGTCAACCGTTGGGCGGTCGGAGTGTGTGGTATATAGAGCTGACATTTTCTTACCTGTCCTACCTCGGGGATGGCAGCATAGATGCTTCCATGAGTATGGATATGCTAGCCTTCTGAAGGAAAACATAACAGCCTTCACATCTATCACAGTAGTCAGTATGACTTTCCGCCAGACTGCCTCGTAGCACGATTACTCGTAGTACAGGGTCTCGCTGCACTCGATCTGACTACTCCGCTTTGGCCCTTCTGGCACGGTTGCACCTTTTGGAACGGAATTCCATCCAGTGTAACCCGCGGTATTATTGCAGCACTCAAGATAAAACACCAGGTCAAACTGGATGCTTCAGATCGGGCAGAATTATCCAGGTTAAGAAAATGGTGTGCATTCCCAAATAATCAGACCCATGAAGAGCGGTATCGTCCGCTTACCCACTGAGTGAGGTTCGGGGTTTGTAAACGCATTGCGAACGACGTAGATCTGCCGTGGTCCTTGTTGGCTTTCGCGGCAATTGTGGCGGGTGACTGACAACTATTTGAGACATGGTAGCTTGGTTAAGTACAGATTTCTCGGGGTACCGTCCACCATGGCAAATAGACACTTTGCTGCATCTAACTTCATTCATCCTAAATAAAACTGTAGTGGTCTAGGTACCCAAAAAGCTAATTTACCAGGAGTTTGTGGCAAAAAAATAAATGTAATTACTATGAATTGAGTAAACAATGATAAAAGGGGTCGAATTGAACAGACCCACTAAGAATTGTTCTCTTTAAAATAGTTGGCCCAGGTCAGTGAATAAATGATAATCCGATCGTGGATATCCAGAGGTCTTCTTTCGGACAGCTCTCACATACAATAAACTCCGAAGACAGTCTGGAATGCTTTGATACCAGAGTTATCACATGAAGCTCACGAATGACCGCTGTAGGGGCGAGCGACATGGGAAGAGAAAGTCGGAGCACGTGACCACGCCTGTATTGTATGTGAATTGTACAAATGAGCGTTTTTGTGGTTTTACGTATTCAAACAAAAAACGTTTATAGAACTGATGAAATGCGTAACGCTATAATGAAAGCAAAAGAAAGGCACGAAACACCACAAACCCGACAAGCTTACTGGGAAGAAGTGCCTGGCTACTTGTATCCAGTCCAGGAGAGCGCTTTTGGCGTTGGGACTGAATGTAATTCCCATAGCATATATACCACGAGCCATTGCATCGGGATCACTATACGCCTGTAGGGTGAAATGTGAGAAAATTGGAATATAACCCAAGCAGAATGACCATGTTGAGACCTCAAAACAGGACACATCAATAGTGAGAGACATCGTCAGACATGATCCGGTCGCGCACTCAATGACGCTCGTTCATCCAAACTACTGCATTCAGTGCATATCTCCCCTCCCAACTTCTCCACCTAAAAGTACACTAATAATTCTGCATTAGCTTATCAGCTTATCAGCTCCCGCCCCCAAAGTGCAGCTACCTATCACTTCTCCCCAAATCATTTGGGATCGAAACTGTGGCATCTAAACCGACACAAAATATCATCGTCACTGTTGTACCATGTCATGTTGCCAAAAATGTGCACAGGTCTTACAGCCGATGATGATGCGCATAACCAACCACGAATTACACACTAACAAATAGCCCCATGGCATACCGGCCTCAGCGCGGTGTCGTCAGCCGGGTTCCCTTACTTGCCGTGTACAGGAGTGCGGTTGAGATTAAAACCGATCACTGGTAACGTCTCCCTTTCTCTCACATATCCGGTCAAATTTTCTCTTCACCGTGTTTCTACTGGTATTTCCATGGTCCCATTCTTCAGGACTGACAGATTCGATCACCTCCCAGCGCTGCTAGCCGCACTACCTACAAATGGCTCGGGAGATGCTGCAACATTCACTTGCAAACCGTTCTTCAAAAGCCGTCACTCAGCTTGTTAGGCAGTCACTAACGTTAGTACCGTAAAACAAGAGGGACAACCGACCGCTCTTCCATGCATCCTTGGCTGAGTTTCTTTTGATGTTTGCTGCCTATCTGAAAAGAGGATTCAATACTCACACGGCCATTGAATTGAGCCGCATTGGTTTCCGCTCGCTTCCGGTTGCACAGCTGTAATGATCCCTCAGCTGCTGCTTCTGGTCCTGATAAGGTTTGAATTGTTCTAAGCCACCGAACTGGAAGGTTTGGCTGAATGGTTGTACTTTGATAGTTTCACCTGTGCCGTTCGTTCGGCAACCTTTTTTGAACTCGCTCCCATCGCGCCGACAATCGCTGCGTGTCCGCCGTATCTGCTTACAGCCGAACATATTAGTTTTTATACACTCACAGTTTTAATGACGCATTTAGCGTATTTTTGTGGTGGGCTAAGAGCTCATATGTGTTTGTCGCAGATATTCATGTGCCAGTAGCAAAGGCCTCAGGGCAGCTGACGCTCAGTTGTTCGTCTGCCTTGGGCTGGAATCAAGAAGCGCGGATAATTGCGGACCACTCTTGTAGCTGTGTGCTGATCGCAGACTTTATGTGTGGTACTAACTTCCGAAACAACCGAGTTGCATGGCCACATGGGGCCCTCCCTCACGTACTCGAAGCAATGCGCGCACCGCATAGCCATTATCTATTGGTAGCGTGGGTAGATTAGTGATTGTCACTCGCTCTGGGACATCTATATTGATTAGGGTCACACACTACCATCTTGAATTCCGTTGCGCTTTTCGGCGTGCGCAGCATACTCCGTCTGGACAATGAGAGGTTCTGAGGGAAACAAGTTTACAAGAGAGACTTACTGAAATCTCTTTCGGACGAGACGTCTTATGATGTTGACTCTTACTGAGAGGTACTGTTTGCAACCCCGCGAGTTGCAGGGTGCACTGAGCGTGGGACGGCGCAACGTACTAGATCTAAGCACTGAGTCTCGAGCAAGCCTCTAGAAATGTGCGAAGCTTGGACACGTACTCCTGGTCCGAAGTACAATACCCCTGGAGGAACCCTCATAATTTAAATGAAAAAGGGTACGCCTGTTGCTCAATAAGGCTGATGTATGCAGAAGATGCACAACCATCATCGATAGCATGACATCAGTGTACATCAACGATGCTTTGCTGCCGCACATAACTTTTTTGAAAGACTTATTGTGAAGAAAATAATGAATGTGGGCTGGGAAAAGAGTTGAGAATCAGGGATGCACCGCGTATGGCGTCAGAGCTAGTCAGTTGTGGCGTAGGCAGACAAGCATACGTGGGTCAACTACCCACTCTTGTGACTCATGAGAGATGTTGCCACACAATTCTCGACGGGTATCCTGTCAAGCAAAACTCCTTACGTCCAATGAGTGAGAACAACACCAACCCTGCATATCCAGCTGCAGCAGCCTATGGATCACCAGAGGTGCACAGCGGGAAGCTAGTCGAGGGTGATGGGGTGGTAAGTTCACCAAATGTGCTTGCGACTTGAAATATTATTTCTCGGATAGAGCACACACCAATGGAGAGCAGCTCATTGACCTGCTTGCTTCAGAGTGCGAATATTAAAGGCGGCCAGATAGACTGGGTCTGGAGGCCTAAAGATCGATTTTGAGATACCTGACGATGTTTCCCGCAGAACCGATGAAGGTAATAGGATAATCACTCAGCTGTAACGCTCATTTGGTGCCTAGCTGCCATGCCACCATAAGGAAGCACGAGGGCTGGGAAGCTGCCAGGTTGCCCAAGCCTAGACATTGGAATGCCAGAGGCAGTGTTCGGGTTTGAACCACGGATCTTTCTGTCAGTAAAGTTGCCCACTAACCACTGAGCCATCTCGCCAATAATGCAGCACGAACGAAGGCATCAGGTTCAAGTGCTGGGCCCTCACGGAGAGCTATTAGTGGAGTGAGGAGAGGAAGAAGTCAAAGTATGTAAAGGATAAAAAAGGAGGCGTGAGCAGTAGCCTGTTTCCGTTTACCCGCCCTGCTGTATGCAGTAACTTAGACAACCACTCAGTGGACGATGTGGTATGAGTTTATTTTTATATGTGATTCTTGGATGTACGTGGACTGGGATAGTGCCAGGTAGCCCAAGAGAACAATAAGGGCCCCCAATCTAAACCTTTGTCTCAAAAGCATGACGCAGGTCAGGATTGGTTTGCTATATATATATATATATATATATATATATATATATATACAGAGAGTGAGAGCGAGAGAGAGAGAAAGGTGGGAATCCCTGGAAATATGCATAAAATATTCCAGCTGATGTACGCAACTTGTCCAAAATGGCCGCGATGGTAAAAGGTTACTGATGAAAACGTCACCCTGACCTGTGGAATCGAAGAGCACCCGAACCGTTGCACTGACAACTTTGGGGACCAAAGCAACGAACGACTTGCTGTTGCCCAGTGAGATAACAACCAAACACGCAGCCCTGGGATCTGCATCGACAACCTTTTATTTCCGCATCGATCATGTCAACTCCCGCCTCCGATGCTGAGCTGCCCAAGTCATCGGCCAACAAAACTGTGGCTGCTATAGCCACTATGCAACAAGCACGTGATTCTAAAAGTGAGCTGCATTGTACTACTGCAAGAAGTAGACATTCTCGGTGAAGGATAGAAGACCTCTTCAGGTCTTTCGCAACCGATTTCTCAAAACTATGATTGAAGTCGGCTGCCAAATAGCGAATTCGGAATGAGGTGACTAAGTGGGACGTTTCTGATGAAGCAGACGGTTCTTCGCTCAAAGAATACATGCAGCATTATAAGCTTGCAAGGCTGTTGAATTTGGAACCAGCCTTCTCCTAATAAAACGGATAACGTATCTTCAAATCTCGTTTGCAAACCAGTCTTGCCTATTATTGGGTTAGTTGTATATATCTCTATTTGCGCATCAATATACCTGTTGCTCGTCGTGAAATTGGAAACCAATGCAAAACACTTTACCTTCTCAAGCTTGGTTACTGTGAGGGAACGGTTGAGGAAATTCACGGAATTGTTTCCATTAGGCGTACTTCGCGACTAACATCGTAATCAATCAAGGTGTAAGTGTAAGTCAGTGCAATCCAATCGAAAATGGTTTCTTCATATAAAGGCTAAATTAACTAGAAAATAAGTTCTCGTATACCTAATACAAAATATGCTTTTCCCGCCTGCCTGTTATTGAAAAACCTGGAGTTGTCTACAATGGAGTATCATTGATATCTGTATCGTATGTATTTTCACTCTGCGGAAGTTTGCGGGACCTCAGACTTCTGTTTTAAGGAAAGTAAACAAAAGCGTCCTGAACACATGATCAATGGATTCATCTACGTATCTCCACTGGACATGCACTGGGTAATCAAACAGTTCACAGAAGTTCAACTACAAACATACAATTAAATATTGTCTAGCGAAGTACAGTCATTTGCAAACAAATTTGGTTTTGCGAGAGACTCACCTGGAACCCAGCTGAATCTCTCATTTGTGACGTTTCCAGGTGAGAATCTCGTACACCAAATTTGTTTGCAAATGAGTGTATTTCGCTAATTTCGTGCAATTTGGTTTCAAGTAGAACATGAGGTTGACGGAGACTCGGGGACTGCGCCTACCCGATGAGCCCCAAGAAGAGCGAAACCGGTCGTGGTCTGTCGAAGAATTTTCAGCAACCTTATGAGTAGTGCATTACGTACGTAAAAGTATTGTCCACTTTTGGCGCAAACACGAAACGTATACCAACTTTGTTCATTTACTCGTTAAACTTCCTTTAAAGTAGATATGCCTTCCTTTCTCAACTCCATGGCGAAGGTTTTGGTGCGTTTCCAGACTGCCTGGTTAGAATGAAGGATTCAGAAGGATGTGTACCGGAACGTGGACAATACCGGAGGATATTTAAAGTCTCTCCCGCCTACCGTTCGACACAGAACAAACGGCGGCAAGCCGTAGGCAAATAGAGTGAACAAGTATTATCCGACAGGACCACAGATTTTGAGGGGGGTATATGCACTCGAATGGAATTGATGAGAAATTGCCGCGCGACAGCATGAAACGCTAACCAAAAAAAGTAGAAAAACTGAAAGTATGCCACGTGTTCAAACGAATATTCAGATAACGTAAATGAGCTATATTTCTAAGGACGTAAGCAAACTCTCGGAGCAAGTTAAGCTGGAAAAATATTATCAGATGCGTAACAATAATAAGGTAACTAGGGCTTTCAAAACGACCCTATAGATGTCAACGATAAACCCAGTTTAGTCTAAAAAACATGGAGCGAGGATTGCAAAGTCCGGTGTGTACGGAAAAAATGACAGGGCAACTGAGTGGGCAAACGACCAATGACAAAAGCCTGCTTTCCGCCAGGAGTACTGTTACATCCAAAAAAATTGAAAGAGATTAAGGGATTACCGGGTATGCCCTAATAGGAACCAGGTTAGTTTTTGATCAACTACAGCGGTTCGCAGGTCGGCGGAATGCCGAAGCTCCCAAAATTTATAGGTCTTTATGATATTGGTAAATTGACGGCCTCCAGCTGTCGGCTTTGTGGACATGAGACAGGACCAATGAAATTTGATCGTAGAGACGGCCGTCTCAGTCCCATTGCACATCGTGCGCCCAAACTTCAGTTGACTAATCTGAATTACGCACAGGGTCCCTTTTCTGATGGTTAGCATCAGTTGGTACGGATCATTACCTGTATTTGATTCTTTCGTATCTCATTCTTGATCAATTCACTCGAGGTAACCGAAATTTGAGTACTAATATTCCGCTAAAAATGTTCCCATTTTCGTAGTTATGTGCTGGCCCCAGCTTTGAAGTTATTCCACTGAAACCCACAGTTACTGGTGCTGTGGTTGCTACGATTCCATTTGTTTATTCTGAATGTAAAAATCGTAAACTCCACACTTTAAATAAGCTGAAAATGACGCCACCTGTTTTGCTTGTTTAGAGGGTCAGTCAGCAGGGGGTGTTTACTTGCTTATCTAAGCCGGAATACGATTACGAATGAAGGTCATTCAAAAAGCCATTGGAGTTCTGTTTTAAGAAACTTTGAGAAATAAGAGGTGTCAAGTGATCTTTATTTTGTGCAAAAAACAGTTATTTGGTAAACTGTTACAAATGCCCAAAGCATTCAAAAGTTTTCACAAGGTTACAAAATGATAGCTGTCAAGCCCAACCTTCTTTCGGTTTGTGGGTCCTCTTGAAACGGGGCCTACTGAGCGGATTCAGTAGCCAGACCGCCTGAAATTTGAAAATCATGATTTCTGACCCCGAATATGTTGAACAATAGACACGGTTTTTGCGGGAAGCTTACTGCAGTTGTCAGTGTTAAGGAAAGTGCAGCTAGGTGAAGCGACATGAAATTTAGGCAACCCTGCGTATTACTCTTCGGCACAAACAGTTGGAGAATTTTATGTAATTTTGAGTCTGGTAACCTGAAGCGTGAAATATATCAAATAGGTTACAACGTCCACGGATTCTCATTTTGTAGGTGCTGGGGCAAAAAAACACAAAAATACAACAGTTTGATTGAGTAATATATTTTGTACCATGGTTTCATGCTAACCACTGACTGGCGAAACATGTAAAGTCCACGTGGTGGTACCGCACATGACTTTTAAATACTGCAACAGTTTTCTGGACGGCTCACTTCCAGATCCATGAAACCTCGCTTTACGCTTAAAACGTTGAAAAATACCATCTGAGTAATTTGGCGATATTATTTAATGGACAAATCACCAAACAACGGATGCTAAAAATTATATATCAGGCATGTGCTATGATGTACAAACGCATCAGTTCGACGGAGAGTGAACGTCCACCAAAGCTTGGTTATTACAAATCCCGACCCGGACTTTGAACATCGAAGGTTTGAGAGCATTTACAGGAAGATTCCCGCTTTGGCTGAATATCCATTAACCTCGAAGTATAATATCGGGCAACCGTGCATTAAATACGTATGAAAGGAAAAAGGGCTCAATGGATCGGCATTGTTACCAAGAGAATCTGAACGAAAACCTAACCTAAACTAAACCTGACCAAATAGCCGCGACAAATGACACCGCTTTTTTGTCATTCCGATGAGCCGCATAGATCCGTATTGATATGATAGGTACAAGAAATTTAAGTGGCGTTATGTTCTGGCAAGCACGATATGGCTTAATAGTTAGTAATTCCATACAAGTCATTCATCGTGCCAGGTATGGAATGCAAAGCACATAATTCATATCGTATGCTTTGCTTCCCTAGGTGGCTGACCAGTGAGCTGTTGAACTCCCAACCAGAATCTGAGCCAACCATAACAGCAAGTAATTAAATGCAGTGTTCACAAGTGATGACGCAGTGTGCAACATGTGGGCCAAGCGGTGCGACCCGCAGTTGTGAACATCAAGGTGATTGATATTTTGTGTGGGTCAGAGGGGAACCTTAGCACAACTGAGTGCACATACACAAGCTGATCTTCCTTGATGGGTTGGGTTTCTGTTGCGCTTCTAAATGCTTGGGGTTCATTTGGCTGATTTGAAACTGCCGGGCTAATGGCCAGGCTGGGCGGTGATTCTCACTCAAGTCAAACTGTTTTTGTCATCTTCAGATGTTCGCTTCGCGCAGAAGCGGCTTTGCAGTATTGGTTGACTGACCCGTTTCGGAAACCTAAACCCTTTATGGTCTCAATTAGGCTACTGGCATTTGAAATCTTATATCCTTCCCTGGAAATAACACGTACTCTGAAATGGATATTCAGTGCCGAATCGACCGAACTATTATAATATTCGTATATTGAAGATTTTTGTACCGACAAATGCCTACCTGCTTTGGGTACTTGTTCGCCGGGAAATACTTTGAGAATTACTTCGTGTATCCACTGAAGGTGTGCGGCTACACGGACGACGATTGACGGAGCTTGGATGTTTTCTACTTTGGGACTGCCAGAAGCAATGCCAACGACTGTTTTTTGATTGTTGGTAAACATGATAAGCCCACCACCGCTGTCACCCTTCAAAAAACGATCGCGGATTTATTAGGCTTATATATCGGATTTATGTAATATAGTGATAACTGGACGATCACAACATTTTCATGACTTTACCATAGCAAGTTTCGAAATTTATTATGGTCCTTCGATCTAGGAGAAATCTATCACCCGGGAGACATGCTTTGTTACGGTGGTCTGTATACTATTGACAGCATTCGAAAACAACTCCGGATACCTTGATCGCAAGGCTTCATACCAGGTATTCACTTAGCAAATAAATCTCCACATTTAACTGATACACCATTCTTAGTTGCCAAAATGTTTGCTGAGAGTCGTCTCCGGCAAAATGTTAAGTCATTTGCCTATTGTCAGCGTTGTGCGCGTTAATAAATGTATTCTTATCGCTGTCTGAAATGCTGCAATCCATCTATTTACGGCCCTCCCATTTGTTTGTATGAAGTTGCCCCTCAAAGCATTGGTTAACCGGATAGCCACCCGGCTTCCAAATACCACAGTAGTGTCGGGATTGGTACTTTTGTTGAAGAGTAAATACTAGTCTTGCTCCAAAAGAGCTTTTCATTGGCCTCTGTTATGTATGTCCCATTTACCGCCTTTCACTGGATATAGCCTGTTCGAAAGTTGTAGATAACGCTCGGTCGTTCAAGGAATGTGTGTTTTCGTCTTGCTTCTAAGCTGATAGCACGCATGCGTCTGACCTTTTCCTGTCTATATGCCTGTGGTAATTTATATGGTGGTCACCCAATATCTCAAACAAACTATGCTCTGGTGCACTATCCATTTGTATAAGTGGTAGAAGCCTGTGCTCCAGATGCAACGTCACGAACGCGCAGAATCTGTTGTCAAGACTGAATCTTGATTTTTACGAGACAACGATTTTGACGCCTTGATTTATCAACGATGACTGCTCACGCCATTCCGAATGTCAATTGGTTTCTAGAATAACTCAGTGGTTTGCATGTGGGCAACTTATGAAACTAGTACCGATGGACTCTCCTGGTCACGCCAAGCCCAGGTGATGTATGAATTTTGAACAAAGTTTCAGCTATTTTAGTTGAACTTACAATGCCCAACTTAAAACTATAAAATTTGGAAATCTTCGGTGCAACGTCACTTAGTTCGCTAAAATGTGCCGTGTTTCACACCGTCGAACGTTGCTGTACGTATATAGAAATCACCTAATTTGTCGACCTTGTAGAGCATTACCGTGAACATTATTTTACTGATGGAACATCTTTCACACGGGATCAATTTTGCCCAATTTAATCAGAAAACAGTTAAAGGAATACTTCTGCAAGCTGATGTACAAATCTGTAGTACAAAGGAGATTCATACAAACATTTTTTCACGATATTATATGTGCAACATCTAGTAGCGAAAAGGTCAGTTTGGTTATCAGTCACGTTAATATTATACGAGCGTCAGGAGATCATGTGCGTCCCCATTAAATGTGAGATCATGGAATCTCCATAATGCGCCCACCTCCACATATGCCTCTGTCCCATTCGGGGGAGGCGAATTTAGCGCATTCCGTTTGGGGCATTTTGATTCCGCTGCTACTCAGCAATGGAAGTGATATAATTGTACGCGAAAATAATTGCGAAACCCGCCACAAGAACATGGCTCTTTAGGCCGTCGTTGACGTACGCTTCCGTAGAGCTCGGACATAGAGAATATACTTTGTTCACGCTCTACGGAAGTTCTGTGAACAAATACGTTGTTCACGGAGAAATTTCCGCATCAAACCCTTACCTTTTTCACTGGCTCTAGCGATACGTTCGATTTCATCCACCGTGAATCAATACAAACGTTTTATCTTGCGAGTGGAATGAGGGAAGTGTAAAGATTCCCAACGTGCAACAAATTTGGATACCTATGATGTGCCGCTTGAAAATAGGTTGAACCGTTTTTGATGTAATCAAAGATGCAAAAATATTGAGCGATTGGCCGAGGGGCCTGCCACAGTTGGATATCAGTCTCCTCGTTTCATCTGGCCTGGTGAGATTCATAGTGAGTTTTCTGTTATTGAGCTAACGTGTTTGATGGAGTGTATTCCACGCTTTTCCGGGTCTTTTTGTCTCAGTTTACGCGCCAAAATTAATGTACAACATAGTCTGGAATTCACTTGCGTCAATATCCACCAACGTTTGGGGACACCAGCTGACAGGCGTTGTTATCCGATTAAGATAATTACTTTGGACCGACTACATCGAGGTTTTTAAAAACGTAAATTAGTCTGCCGAATTATTTCTTGCGAAAAATTCACCGTACTTCTGAAATCAAACCACATACCGCACAAACGTGCACGTTTGGTATACTGCTTTGTGGCCAACAATCAGGGCACTCATACGATAAAGTAGGGACTTTTCATTTAATGAACCCAATATTGGTGACCTCTTCACTAGGATCGGTTTAAATCAGCTATTCAAGCAGCAATATATTTTCTAATTTTCCCCCATTTTTCAATAACATTGGAAGAAAATAACATAAAATTGCAGTAGGTTTGACCTTGATCTTTAATGGGGCAAATAATCCTGAGGCATCTTTTTCAGGCCGCGGCTTTTCTACCGAATTTTTCATTACCTTAATTGATGGAAGTCTTTCAAACGTCAGACACTTTGTACTCAAATGCGAGGGTTTAGTTTCTTCTCCAAACTGGCAACTATTATGTTTATTTATTTACCTTTTTTTCATGATTTCCAAATACATAGGATCTACTTCGTTGGGTCTGAAGTCGAGGTGGGCTCGCCACATAGTCTGATGAGCTGCAGATCGAATGCCATTTAGGAGGTGCACCAGCAAATATGGCATTAACGTACCCGATACGTTCTCTGTCTCTTCTCATTCAGAGCACCAAACGTTTGATCCAGAAACTTTCTCCCAAAATGTCCGTACCTACGCTGCCATCTTTGCTTCCGTTCCACAGTTAAATGAACCAATTTGGGTTTACGTTCACAGAAGTTTGTTTTATCACAGGTTTGGCCAAAGCCCACGAATGTTAAATTCGATGATTCCGCTGGAACATTTGCCGTGTTTGGGATGTCCACAGCACGAACGTCTGTTCCACTGATATCTAGTGGTTCATTCAAATGTATCAAACCAATATCGTATCCCCAGGTTTCTGAGTAAGAATAATGACAAAAAAATTAAACTTACATTGCAATACGTGTCCTGTCTCTATTCACAGCCAAGTCATTCACACATGGAAGCCCGTAATTCCGGCCAACTTTTGGAATGATTTGTAGGCCATCACTGCCTATCGAGTACGTTCTTGCTGTCAATCTTTAGGATTGAGACGCCTTTCACAAAATATGCCTAAAATACTTCCTGGCCGTGTAGGTAGCGAAAACGGTATTCAATACTATTACGAAAGTCAATGTGGTCCACAAATTCGCAAACAAACTCGGTCAAATGTGCCAGCCAAAATAATGTACTCAAAATATCGCTAGTGAACGTTCAGGAAAACAAAGATTCCGTGAGACGCTGCAGGCTCAACGTTGAGGTTGTTGAACGTCAAAAATTATATGAAACGATTTAAAGGCACATGCCCAGCGTGGTTTTTTACCTGGGGTGTGTGGCACAGTGTTTTCTGTTTCTCTCAGATAACTTGGTCGTTTCAAAATTCAAGCCACTATTGCAAATGAATATCAACATTAATGGTGGTTTGGTGGGCTTACGCTAAAATGCCGGAAACTCCGGTTAACAGTGGGACAACAAATCATGCCTTAACCTTGCACAAACAAGTGATTAATGCATCCAAGGAGCCAAGAAGCACATTTCGCATCAGTATTTCTCAAATTGCAGTCATTTGTCCTGACGGGGACTACTCAAGCATCTTAGTAAATCTAGCCTACAATAGCACGCCACTTACAGAACACCATCAAGCCGTGTAAGTCCATTTCGAAAAAAGCTATTAGAATTTCTTTCTGTAAGTAAAGCTGCTTTGTGCTGACAATCAGAGAAGCGCCGCATGGCTTTTTTACTTTATTGTGAATCTCACAAAATTCCGCATAGCCCAGACCTCGCAATCTCTTGGTCAGTGGTTAAAGTATTCACCCGTTCCGTGACAAATTGCGGAACAGCAGTGTACCCTTTTTGCAATTACGCAGGTTAGACTATTGCTCCACCTTCCAATCGCAGGATGCATATGGCACATTGACTGGCTCATTGAGTCATGCCTTTGCAACTGAAAGTAGGTTTGGGGGAATTTCAGTTGCGGTGGCCGCCCTTGTGATTGTTTGTTCCCACCAAATGGCTTGCAATTTTGGCCGAAAGGGTGTTTACTTATCAGCTAGCGGTAAATGGCTATACACTTTGACTTGTGTTGTACATTGTCTTGCCATGCAATATCACACAAAACCAATAAAACTTTTGTGTGGTTCAAATCTTGATAAAATATCGGCTGTTTTACTCGGCAATATTCTTTAGATCACAAATGATGAGGTCTAATATAAGCACGCCTCAGAATGTTGGTGGCAGGAGGAATTTTTCCCAGATATTTTGGCTTCTTTGCTTTCAACAGTCTATTAGTCTAGATAGTTCACTTGTATTCAAAGTCCGAACAAAATTTCAAAAACTGCAAAACTGAGTATGCATACAGAGATTGGTGTTGGCCCGCGGGTATTGGAAACTGCTTCAGATATTTTTGCTACCGATCTAGCAGCCATTGTCCGTGTGCATTTATTAGTACCCTTTACAGATCATATACATATAGATTTCAGGCAGGCGTATCATCATTCAGGTGACTGGTTAGTTACTTGCTGCAACTGATTGCCTGACAATAAACTCAGGAATGCGGACCACCAAGCCAAACTAAGTACAGATGCAGCTACTGAATAAAGCAGACGACGTTTACCTCAGCATACTTTTCAAATTAACCGACCAAAACTAAAGAAGCATATTCCGGAGAAAGTTCATCTTAATCCAGCGTTAAAACAACGTCCGAATCACGGCTCATCTCCTTCTGAACAACAAATTGCATTTTAGATAATAAAATTGGTTCAAAAGGCAATAAAACCATGAGCATGGCAATCGAAATGTCTGCACAAACGCCCAAACACCAATTGTTTCAGACACCCATGATACCCGTTTCAGCACTTTCTGAGAAAGCAGCAGTGGAGTACAATCTCTGCGATTCCTGAGACAATTATGCCAAACATTCCTCTGTGTATCATTCCAACTAAGCATGTTCACTTGTTTTTGTTCATTCGAACTTTTCAGATAAAATTCCGGCTTTCTCGGAAGTGGGAGGAATTTTACACTCAATGTACACAGCAAAACGTATTTCGAACACACGAGTGACGTTGTAGACCTCTTTAGTTTATCTTGTATATGGTTGAAAATCGCTTCCAATAGCAGGCCACCAGTAGGTGTTTCTAATCTTGCTTCAATCCTCAATCGATGCATCATGCGTCTCAACTGAACTGTGCATAATTCAGAGTCAGATATATGACTCAAAACCAGTAGGGTAATAATGAACGCAACATTGCTGCTGCTTCACAAAACGGATGGGGCAGCTTTCAACAGCAGCCTGCTCTTTTTACATCTTCGCTTTATTCGAAGGATGAAGCCCTGGCCGATATTACAGAAAATTTGTAAAGCTGCACTTTCAAATTCCGTGTGGAGTCTTATCCAACCATTCCAGGTAAAATCTGAATCAATACATTCTAAAGTGTGTTTTTGCAAGTATGACTTTCCAGCCATTTAAAAGTACATGAGACGAAGTTTCAAGAAATATCAGACGAGATTATAAAAAAACGCTTGTTCCATTTTTACTAGTTACTCACCCATTTCAAGCTTGTTGTAGTTAGGATGTGTGATGCACAGCTTAGATGTTGTTGTCAAACTGAAAATGAAATAAAATTCATTGTGCAGTGAACACAACGTCCACTTATCAGCCAGTGAAATATGTCAAAACTAGACTGCAAGTTGTTTGAACAGGATACCTTGCAATTTTTAAAATAAAAGAGTGATTAAGCAGAAGAAAGAATCGAACCGGCGGAAGGAAACGCAGCTTTCCCGACGGGCCACATATAAGTTCTGCTGGCCACTATAAATAATTTGAAAATCAGATTGCTACTCTTATAACCCAATCTTTCATGTGTACGTTTGTTGCTCTGTCTCTCTTCTGCCTGTCCCGGCAAATTTTTTGCAAAAATTTTAACTATTGTGAGGACAAAATATCATCTCCCTGCGGAGCACCAGAACGAGATCCACTGGCAAACAATTTCTTACCCATTCATCAAAATTAAATATAATGTTGCTTACTGAACTACTCTAGTATCAAATTATCTATTGTAAAAGAAACCCAAGAAAATTTTTTTCAATCCTTTCATGGCTGAATTTTCTGCTATCAGTTCGTATCCTTTGTAAAAGAGTATTACTCTACTGAGCTATCTGAACAGAACTGGAAGCAAAATGCCCTCGTAACCGTTTGTACATTTTTTGGGCGTCTCTTCACCTAAATTGGATGAGTTTTAGGATGAGTGGCGCCCCGAGAAGAGCAATTAGTTTTGCAAATGAGGAACGATGAATCCTCCAGGAATGTTCTCTTGGACTTTATCGGACGGATTCTTGAAAAAAAACACTGAGTTGGTGGTGAGACAATCAATACCCTTCACCTTCGTAGCCCACATCGTTATTTTACTCACTAGTAAATTTGATTATTAAAAAGCATTGAGTTCAACAGATGGCTGACAATTTTCCACAACCAAATCCTCTGTCACCATCCGAAAGGTGCTTGCAATGTTTTTTTAAACGAACCAAACTTTTCCATTTTTCGTCTCCGAGTCTCACTTTAGCTTCACAGTTATAAGTTTGCAGCATTATTCTCAGTGATCAGCAGGCTCGTTGAGCAGGACAGTTGGGGGCACCTGGAAGGTACAGCCATCGCTTAGACAAACAAATACACACGATTCAATTCCTGTTTACCTCTAATCCACCCCTCCGACTATGCCCTAACGTCCTCCAAAGGACCCCTCTGAGGGCCGAACGCATCCGCTCTAGATGGGAAGATAGAATATGTTCTGCTTTCCGAAGCGCTCTGTAGCCTACCAGTTTATACTCATGAACAGTGTTGGCACAAGTATAGTCCACTTGTCCTAGCCACATATGGACTCAGATTATGGCTCAGGTGAAATACGAAATAATGTATTGGTGCCCAATCAAAATTCGACAAAAAACATAATTGTCCTGCATGGTTGTAAGAAATGATGTTTAAACCACCTGTATTTGTCTTTTTTCGGCTGGTGAGTACATTCCGGGATATCGCTTCCCTCTCCATATCTTCCGCTGATGATTTTTAATGCATACGCAAGGTGGCAATGAGTGCAGGAGTTTTTGCGCCTGCTTAACATAGTCTGTTTTATTAGGGAACACAGAAGCTGATTCTTCCTGAGGGTTGATTTTCACGCAGTACTTCTTGTATCTGGTAGCAGCATCGTGTAGGCAGCCTTGTAGCTCACCGGATGGTCACGCGTTCAAACAGCCCAACTTAATAAAGCGCTAGCTTGAGATGGTTGTTGCCTGTTACGCATATTATCAGTGTGAGTGACCACATAATATCTATGTGATCATTCTTAGTAGTTTCTGGAATAAGTTACAAAACACGTGGCAGAGAGGGATATGTAGTTCAAGTGAACGGGTTGGCATTGTGGGCTAAGAGGGATCTCCTTCTTGGGTATCAAGATACCCGGTACTTCTTATTGAAAGCCTTAGAATGTATCGACAATTTCCAGGTTTATATTGGGCATGACTTCCAAAAGATCTAGTCCCCACCAAAATCAGAACGAGGGATTCAACCGGGTACATGCGGCAAGCAGGTAACAAAAATCACCGAGTCGTCCAATAATCATTCATTATTTTGTCCTCTCTCCTTGAATGTCTGGCCTAATGTTGTCATCCTATCATTATTATTCAAACAAATATATAGATTCACATAGAAAATAATCGGCAGTTGAATTTATTACACGCTCTATTCGGTTAAAATACACAGAGTAGTCAAAATTGGTGACGCTGTGACACTACAGATTGGTTGGTGTCAATTGCGGTCACGTGTCTTTTGACGTGCACAACTGAATCCTGGTAGCTTGCCTTTACTGTAAACATAGGACGTTTTTCGAACATATTTTCTGAAAAATGAGTCTACATGTGGCTGGTTCTTCAAACGTGTCCTTCCAGAGCAAAGGTTTCACCTGTGTGTTTTCACCTGACCTGCAGCCATGTGCTGCATTCGTTTTGTACAAATCCATATAACAATCATTTATGAATCTGAATTTCACCGACTTGATGGATAGAGAATGGGAAAGCATCACAAACCAAGTAACTACCTAAAGGGAATAAACAATGAAGAACATTTGATTTATTGTATGCTAGGGGACGAACGGAGATTTAGGCGGAAGTGTTGGGTTTATACTTGCGCCTCCTAGATCCTAGCATCAGGGAGTCAAGCGGTGACATACGTAAGAAACAATTTTAAGAGCGTTAACTTTCCGCTAACGGTTCTGAAGGCCTCTGCCTTCTATGAAAGGCTGTGGTAAGGCAACAAAATCTTATAAATGGATAATTTTTAATTCATAATCGTTGTACTACGGTCACTTTGGAAGTTACGCACGCAATTGGTCAGTAACGCACATGGTAACATCGCTAGTTAGAAATATAGGAAATTTTAACGGACTATCCCAGTCAGGTGAGCCACATCAAATTACATTCAGTGCATGCGCAAGTGAGCTCCCCGCCAAACCTATAAGCACCAGTCCAGCGAATCTCTTTACATACACTGAGTCCTAATATTAATTAAATACCGAGTTATGATTTCCACAAACAGATTTGAACAGACAGGTAAGTTCCAGAGAAAGATAACATACGGAGGTTTCGAGGGGGACCACTGTCAGGTTGGAATAAGAGTAAAACCTTGTGTGTAGATCAGATTAAGTATGCGTATTCAACACTTATCAACGCGTACGAGAATACTTGAAGATCACTTACTCCGACCTGCAATTTAAGCGTGTAATCCATTTCACCTGGATTTTGGCAACAGTGGGCAGCAGTTAAAATCCAGTTTTCTTTAATTATGGTCCCTGAGCAGCCCGAAACTCCATTCTTTGTTGTCTTGTAGATTTTTACTGCCCATGGCGCCTCTCCCATACTGACAGGCTGACCTAGAAAGACGCGTTTTTGTATACGTAGCCCGCCTGCAAACGCTTTGAAAAGGGAAGAAAACAAACGGTTGATTGTTATAAAGAGTTGCGCTCTTTACCAGCGTAGGTGTAGACATCTTACTTCGCGCAACGCGAGTAGCCTTGCCAAACCAGGACCAACATCAGAATAATCCGTAATAAAATAACCCGGTACTCACCTAGAGTGACAAGAATGTGCCAGACAACCGGTGGCATTTTCTAAAGTGTTAGATAAAGTACTGTTGAAAATCGTAATCGTCTTACAAATATAATTTACCGAATTGGGTTTGCGGAACTGCTAAATAAATAACTGAATCTAGACGGTAATTTGGCTAAGACATAGGTATAATCACCAAACTTTGGCTGCACGAAATTCTGTGACACAGCAATGAGGCGAGTGGTGTTCTCCGCTAACAACGCTGAGCAAAAAAATATTCCCGTTTAGGCGTCCAACTGTCATAAATCATATGGTTAATTCATCCTTGTCGTCGAAATTAGGAGACAGTTTATTGTAATGCACATGCGTAGGCATGTAAGGTTTAACTAATGCAGAGTATGACGGGGTTTTAGATGCTGTTTGTTTCGCATCCGAGTCCACTAAAAGATCCAAAATACAGTCCATTCCTAAAATCTACACTTAATGGCTATCTACATCAGAGCGTTCACGTGTTTCATTCCTGTATGTTTATCTGGGATACTTCAGAATATCGGAACATTCTACTTCCCCTTGTAGCCAGATTATTAATTCAAAGAAATTTTTTTCACCCAACTGGATGTGAACAGCGGAACACAGTTTGCTAACCGAAAGTTTCTGCATCGCAGTAGCGATTAACTATTCGAATAGTCCAAGTCTCCGGTCTCTTCAAATTCATATGACCATGCTCGGTTAGCAGATCTTGTGAATTGTCGAGTTCGGAGGTGAGATGAATAGCGACACGCACCAAATTAGCTTACTTCTGGAACCAGATGACACTTATCCTAAGACATGGCGTGAAGGCAAACGCACCACAACACTAGCAGTGGTTAGAAAAACTACACAATGGGAATCACCTCAAACGAACGTTAGATTTCCACTGAGTGAGAAGTTTTTCCTCGATCACTCAGTTTAATGGGGTCACATCATTCTTATTTTACCCAGTTCTGTCTGACGACGGTTCTTTGCTTGCATGTGTGCTCAAATTTGGGGACCCAGTTTTTGCTTCATCATCCCGACTAGAACACATTCAGAAATTACACCAGCAGAAATGCCGGAGCGGTAGTGAACTGTAAGTAATTTTCCATAAAGTTGTCTTATCTAGGTTGAAAACGTTACCAGCCGTACTTTCCTGGATATTTTTTTAACATACTGCAGAAGAAAAATAACCGACGTTCCTCAGGCATGCCAAATAAAGCACACACACCGGCGGGCAACGGACAAGGAAAGTAAGATTGCATGTTCTCTACGCTAGACGAGATATTCATTGCTGGGCTTCCTTCAGTGGAGGAAACTTGGTTAACCTTCGAGTGACCCAGCTACCCTTAAGATGCAAAGTTAAAATGCTGTCCCGCGTAATCTTTTGGATTTCTTGCACCGCCTATGCCTATTTGAAGTTGTGTATCTCGGAAAGTGTAAATTCCTCGTCTGCACGTGATAAAAGTGTTACAGAAAAACTGGTACTTAGCCTCTGCTAATGGAAAATATTTGCTGCCTCTCGGAAATGATGATTCAAAACCCGGAATCCTACGCTATAATTGGAATGATGTTTCATTTTTTATTCTCGCGACGGAGTCACCTAAACCCCTCTTTAAGCTTGCAACCGCAGGCCTGAAGCATCAAGACTGAAGCATTAGGCGGGTGAGGTGCACTCTTATCCAAAATGCAAGACAGCAGCCGTGCAAGGCAGCCGGCATACAATTGTCTTGCAGTCGCACATGGTTTCGCAGTGGCTTAAAGTGCAAGAACTGGCTAAGACTGAAGACGCAACCTGCCTCGAATCGATAAATTATCCCATCAACCATCCTCCTTATGGTGTAACGTCCACGGTAAACGAGGTGATCTCAGCTGTCCCAAAGGCTAGGATGATTGGACAGCCAGCCGGATAAATTAATCTTGGAAAACATGTTGATGTCGTTTGTCGCAAGAACACCATTGGATTTTAACAGTGCAATCAGCAGCGTGCACTATTTCCATGATTAGACCATCAACACCTTCAACCCGCCCCATTTTTGGATATCTGAACACATCTCCAGTTGGGTAAAAGGTGCACCATTTTGACTGCAGAAAGGCAGCATGCAAGGTCCTACTGGCCTACTTGGTGAAAGTAGTATAATATACACTTGTCACTTAAACCAAACGTTTCATTTGGCAGGTTTTAAAAATTCACCGCAACAAGCTCCGACAGGTGGTTCCATGTAGCACTTTAACGACATGTTCAAGGACACGCCACAAGCAGCCCTTCAATAAATACAAAATCATTACATGCTTATAATTGCTGCTGAATCTGATTGGCTTGATTGTAGGAAACATGAGCCCTGTCAATCCAAAGAGTGGTGTCCACCGTTTTGGGAAGGCAAATATAGTAGATACGCTACGACGTTCAAAATCTTCAATTCGCTTTGCGCACTGGTGCGACATTGTACTTTATTGTGCTGCGGTAAAGCTTCGTTGAGATGGCAGTGCGGGGTATATCTGCATTCTTAATATTTTCTTGCCCATTTGTTTGACAGGTGACTTTGATTTTGCTTAGAACGTTAACGTGAACGGGGTAGACAATCACTTCCGTGCCACAGTTAACATAAAAGAGCCAATTCAGATAAGCACGGATATTCATCTGTGGTAAGTAGACCTGGGAAAAGCAAACTATACGCGCTCGCTAGCTACCTGCGTGGAGAAGAACAAACAAGAACTTATGGTCCGGGGTGAGAATAAATTTCTTAGACACCTCCAAGGTGTTTCCAAGGTGCGACTATCAATTAAAGAAGGTTTTTGAACCTTAAGGGCAGCGTAATTTACGTGAAAGAGATAGGTACAAAATTTTATTACTGGGATTTGCCTACGGCCCAACAATAGAATATTTCAACGATCCATGACAGATAACTTACAATGGTTCGGTGATACTGGGGCGGATCCATGTAAAAGCATAACGGTAATGACTGCACAACTGTGGGCAAACTGAAGAAGTACTTTTGGCGTGACTTATGGTGTACCAAAAATTACCATTTCAATTTGCATACCACACACGCTGCTAGTGGCTACGTTTGCTTTGCAACCTCTGTTGCACCATGTTTGTAAATCCATCCATTCGTGCACCTTGTCCTATAAGTTGTCTATCAGCCAAAGTAATCAAATGCATCAGCAAGCTGCCTTAACTGCGCTTGACTATTTCTACTGCCTGACTAACGGTACTTACACGGTCACAGAGGACGACGGTGAAATTTGAGCGTGCTGTTGGAATTCTGAATGACCGACTGTATTTCTCACAGTGTTCCATATTTTTCAGTCGTTTTGTCACCAGTGACCTGGTACACCTGATAGCCTTGGCAGAAATCTGTGTAGAACTGTACCCAGTGACCTTTCTCATCAGGTAGCTGACTTTCCATTCAGGAAATATCGGTCAAGGTTTGATATACCTTTTATATGATCCACTGGACTAATGTCTGTTTAACGCTAGTGTTATACAAATAAGACGCAAATCAGTCAACCGTGCTAAACTATAGTTCTCCCTTGATTAGCTTGTCCATTAGGCAGTTCTGGCAAAACCCTCCACAGTGAACTGATAGAACAGCTCAAACTGAAGTGTCCTTAAATTAAATCCGTCCAGGGTCTGGATTCAACAAATATATGAAGTAAAAGTCAAGCATCCACGACTAGTAGTGAGTAGAAATCTGATGGATCCCGCTTCTTTCGATTCTACCAAGATCAGCAAAAGCAGTGAGATTTTTTTAAAGTCTGATTTGAAATATCTTCTGCTGTAGCTAATAAGCAGCGCATTTATTTTTCAGTGCAAAAATCGTTCAGTGGAGTTTATTACACATCGGGTGAAATTATATCAAGTAGGTTTTACGAGACCACAGAACCCTCAGTGCACGCTCCAAAATGGAGATTTGTGGGCATCCTTCCGGCAGAAGCTTCCACTGAGGAGAATCGCCATGTTAGCTTTGTGAGTCACAAAGAAGTTATTCGTGACCCACATAATGACACTGCAGTGGTGTCTGTATAAGTAGTTATAATTACAGCGGCAGAAAGAACTTAGTGGCCCAAAATAATTTCACCACCCTTATTTTCAAGAAAAACCGTTTTACGGAAGAGAAACTAGGAAAAATTACTTGTACTCGTGGAATATATGCAATTCCTTGGTAAAGCTTGAATACCTTAATGGTTGGTTGATTGGTTGCTCGATTGATTGATAGTTTTGCGGATAGACAGATAAAAATGCAACCAATGAGACAGATATAGGGGGCTGTAGCTTTTCATTCAAGCCAGTCACATGAAATCTGTCAGACAACTTCTTGACTTTTGAAATACAAAGAAGAGTAGATGAAATACCTACGAAACCATAAACTTACAGTTCCTGCAGTCGGCGACGTGGTGCTTAAGACCCGGTTTTCATGATCTATGAAGTAAACATCTGACAACTGCAATTATTTCTTAGCCTGCATCCAAGAATTTTAACTCCGATTTATTCTCTAGTGCATTCGAGCGAACCACCATTTAGCTCACTTTAGTATTATTTATTGTTGAAACACTTTCAATACAGCAAACCTATCCTTATGTCATTTGTTGGTGCATTAGTTATCCAAAATCTCCCCCTAAACTCTTTATGTTGTAGTGGCACTCCGAGTACATACACGCTCAGTATGTTAGACGGATGACAGCAGTTATGTGTTAACCTTCTAAACTCCGTGCGCAATAAGTAGCAACCTTGGCTCTAGTGCTCCATTTATGTTTGCGGAACTCATTTTGAAGTAGAGCAACATTATGCAATCTCATTAAGTGGTATAATTAGCGTCAATGAAGTTGTATACACAGATCTTCACTTCGACGCCAACTGGAAGTGATGGCTATTGGTTTAGGATGTTAACGTCATTCCATATCGAAGAGAGTTATGTCATTTACTGAAACAAAAAAATAAGGTTGCGCGACTACAAAACAAAATGCTCCCATCATTTTTAGTTAAGCAACGAAAATGTCCGAAACTATATTCAGCAGAAATGTAATTCTTACCTGTGAAGTAAGAAGGACTGCACGTGAGCGGTATGGACAATGACATTTTAAAGGCAATTGGATAGCCGGAATCATCCAATGAGAAGTATAGTTCGCCACTCACTCTAGTACTAAGTGTCACATGTTCATCTGTACTGTCAGAATCCTGTGGCTTTGGGTGAGCTATCCAGGATCATGGATATAAATGCTTTATATCACTTGGCATCACCTACTTCAGAAAATATTCATGGTACCTTTCACGTTTTATCTGCTTAACTTGCACTATTTTTCCGATAGTCCCTTGGAAACCGCTGTATCGCTAAACATAGGCCATCAGATCAGCTTCAGGCAACTTAAAATCGACTTTCTCCTGTTGAATGAAACTGGCTCACTTGTCTCCACAGGGGTTGAAACTGATTTTCGCTCACCAGGTCATTGTGTTTACTGCTGAAAAAAAAATTTAAGGCCGGGGGCAAAAGAGTAGTGTATTTATCTCATTTGTTTACTCATTTTTTGAGTAAGGTGCCGTGTGGGTGCTTCTCCATGGATAGGAAGAAATGACGGCGTCAACTTAAACGATGCGCAAAATTTCAGCCTGTACAAAAATAAAGGGGTGACAAGAAGGGTCTTGCTAACATGTGAATAACATATTCTACATGACCGACTTTCAGAATGCCCAAAGGCTCCATAAAATACCCACTTGATTCTGAACATTGTAAAACTGAAGAGGTTTGCATTAGCTTTCCGTGTTTGACAAGTGCGGTTATAAAAATTAAAAACCCATTCCTCACTGTCCCAGCAGAAATCCTTAATTCTGAGGTGTGTAATCCATTTGATACCCTTACAAATAAAAGGGATATATCATCATCGGTGAACGGGTGCTTGGCGGATATTTGTAATTTTCTTGTGAATGATTCATCGACTGTCGGGAAGGCATTATGACAGCTTCATGACTGATAAGAGTTTAGAGGTTCGCTTGTGGATGTTTGCTTCACAGCAGCGTGCGCATTCATTGATGGACCTCTGATGCGAAACTGACTTCCGATTAGTATAAGCGCCTCGCGCCATGCAGTCAAACGCTCACGCCTGTGCAATAGACATCCACCGACGTACCACGCTGCCCCCCTTGGCAAAAAGACCTGATCATATCTTCTCTATTGATGATGAGTTGGGAAATAGTCAGCAGTCAATTAGACCGAGAACCCCATCAAATGACCAGCAAAATCTCCAGGTATCCGGTTACTGGGTCATTGTTGAATGGAGGAATTCTAGGTTGCCACTGATTGCGCGGATATCAGGAGGGCTGTTGGCTGTCGAGTTGCTTGGTCGCGATGGCAGTTTTACTGCAAATGTTCCATCATCAATAGAGGTGGCGCGACCAGGTCTTTCTTGCCAAGCGGAGCGGCGTGGTACGTCGGTGGATGTCTATTGCACAGGTGTGGGCGTTTAACCACCTGGCGGTACTGACTGCATCGTTGTCACATAGATGCAGCTAATTTATACAAGGAGACAGTCCACATGTTTGTATAATATCAAGCTTTGTCAAATGGGAAGCGAAATGCTTTAGTCTATCTTGTATTGATACCATAACTGGCGCGCTTCCACAGCTACGTGTGTAAGTGGAATGATACTAGAGTTCCCATGCCCTTTCGGTAATATTCGCCAGGCCACATTAAAGATCCGTGAGGTATTGAAGTATTTCGAGCGTAAGCAAGAAAAAACTGTAGCTCGGTGTTTGAAGGATAGCCCTTGCAGTAATTTGAACCCTTAGATTTAGACAGTCCAAAATGAGGATACATTCATCACCTGGGTAAGTCACTTGAATAGGTCTGTCTGATGAATGTCAACACAAAGTATTTCCGTTCAACCATCATTCGAGCTGTCTGGGCGACCTGTTGCTATAAGTATATAATGAGTGCGAACCAACTAAAAGCGGGAGCTAATTAAAGCGTACCTTGAGTATCTGAAGTTTAGTTGGAATCAACCAGTCCAGTGGTCTGTATTAGAATTTAATCCTATTCAGTCAACAAAGAGTCAGTCAGGAAGAGGAGTTCAAAACCCTTGACGGACGCAGTTTGGAGCGTGAAATCATTCTTAGTTGGGGGCGAGTGTGTTAATTACGAATGCATAAACATTTCCCACAACCACTTATACACAGTTTCACCCCGCATCATGAAAAGGCACCGATGACATCACTTTTATCTGTAACGAGTTATTTCAAATGAAATTCCAAGCTCAGCAACAGCTCGACCGCCAACACCAACGCTATCAACGTGTGAGTGATGGTCTCTTTTCTGCCGCTGCCAGTAAGGCATTTCAAACCGTTTTTTTCGGAATTCGGGGTTTCCGCGCAGATCCTTCACATGTCAAAGAAAATGGTGGTCCAACTTTAGGTCCTGGGTAAGCTGCTCATAGTTTTGTAAACCCGCTTAAATCTTAGATCTGAAGCTGGTCAGATGGTTGTGCGCGCTGATATTCCACAGCCCTGTGGAAACGCCACCAAAGTTAACAGCTGCAATGTTTCATATAAATTGTCTTTGTTATGTGCTACATTGCTTAAAACGTTGAATAAAGCAAGATTTTAAATAACCATCCGTGAATACTTGACCTGGAACTCCTCTGGTCAATTTCATCAGTTTCTAATTTCCAGGTATCTGGCCAAGGTTATAAGGTATTGTCCTGAAGTTGTGGCCAGTTGCTTATGAATCTTGAGGTGACCTCCTACATTGAACGGCCTTCAAACATTTACGATGCAGGAGGATTGGATGCTAAAATATGTTCAGTAGAAATCCACAAGGCATAGAACTACCTGGTAAAACGTCACTACGGTACACACAAATTTAATGCTTACTTAATGCTGCAGTTTTTCGGTGGTAGTAGATGGAAGAATCTTTCTTCTTCCCTTGGCCTAGTTCTTTGGGATCTGCGCAAAAACCCCAAAATTCAAAGAGCCGGTTTAAAATATCCTGTGTGCAACTACAGAAAATAAGACCATCACACACTCTTTGATAGCGTTGGTTTCCGCATTCGGGCTGTTGATGAGCTCAAACATTTAATTGGAAATTCTTTCTCACAAATCAAGGTGATACCGTCAGTGCGTTTTCATGAAGTGGGGCGACTTTGTGTGTTGGTGGTAACGTGGGAGTGCCTCCACATTCCTCACCAATGCACTCGTCCTCAAGTAAGTACGATTTCACTCTCCAAACTGCATCCGCCACAGAATGTTTGAACGTCCCTACCTGGTTGACTATTTGTTGATTGTAAAGGATCAAATCCTAGTGCAGATCAAAATAGCGGTTCATTCTAAACAAAATTTGGGTAAGTAAGGTACGTTTTAAATAAGTCTTCCCCCTAGCTGGATCTCTCTAGTCATGGACCTGAACCAAAACATTGTCGTGAGAGACTGAATGATGCTCTCTAACGCTTGCCAGCTTGAGCATAAATGCTGTGCGTGGAAATTCATCAGATAGACCGATTCACGTGGCTAATACGGGTGGTGCATATGTTCTCATTTCGGGGTGTCGAAAATTGAGGTTTCGAAAACCTTTCGCCCACTCACATGAGGCAGTTTGGACAAACAGCTCTGAGCAAGTCTCAGTAAAACTAGTCTCACTTTATATCACCCAAGACTTTGACAGTTTGCAGGAATAATCACATTGGATATGATGGTATGTTCCGAACTGTTGATTATTCAGTCAGTAAGCTCTCTTCTGTCCCTGTCGTTGGTTCCTAAGCGCTCCCAAATTAATTGACCAGCTTCCAGAATTAACTGTTCCGGCTGAAGGGTCCGTTGAGTGGACGGGGTACGGACTGACTTCTGAATGACTTTGCTCTCCATATCTCTATATGATGTGAGACTTGCAGCCACAATGACCGGCAACGCTGGATGAGAATACAGGTGCCACACTATCCTACAGTCATGTTATTTTTATCTGAGTGAAACGTTGTAATGGTGAGGGCAAATAATGGAGCCGGTGTGTTGACCCGCAACCAGACTACTAGCAACATTCGAAGTGCTCGCATCTCCAGCACTCACTCAGGCATTCTGGATACAACCTGACAGTATCAAGTGACATCATCTGATATAAGGTGATATCATCTGATGTCGATCAGCTGTCATAACGTTCAATGTCCCCAACCAAGCTCATGGAGTTTCATGGGTACTCCATCCTGAGATGGGAGCATTACCCACGGAGCCTAAATGTTTCGTAACATCTTTTATTTCCTTCTGTCATTCTAAATTCTGTCCACCCCTGGGTTTGCGCTACTCTTCAGCGGACAGGAAAAACAACACTGGGTATACGCATCATACGGTCCGTCCAACTTTGCTTGCGGTGCTAAATGCATTCTTGTGAGAAGTACCACCTACCTCAACAAATGTTCCTCCACTAAGTACCTTATCGCTAAATTGTTGGCTTCAGCTGATGTCAGCCGTAGTTATGAGACAACGGTAGGCAAAATCTGAAAATGTCTCAGACTCCTCTTCTGAAATGGTCAGGTCTCCCAGCCGAACCACAATACAGCTCCTACTCTAATCCGATGCACGCAAATGTTGAAATTCAGTGAAATGTCATTTTTGACTAGATAAGTTGCGTAAACTGGCAAATTCAGTTTTGGCCTTAGGAATTCATGCATTCTCTTCGTTTTTCACACTGATCTCCGAGCTATTGCTACTTCCGAGATACACGAGTGCTTTTACGAAATCCAATGTCATTCCTTGAATTTTCGGAAACTTCTTATAAGATTGTAGTGCTACAGCATGAGTTTGCACCCACAAATCGACAAGATTAAGAACACCACGATTTTGGAGCCTTCTTAGTGGCGAATATGAATACACTTTATGCATTGCATAACTGTAGGATAATGTGATATGCACCACATCCGAATTGCAGTTCACTGCACTGTTGATCAATAGCACTCGATCAAACTACCAGTCCAGTGGATCAACGTTTGAACCACCCAGGAGATTCGTGGTATTCTTGATTGTGGTTGATGTTTCCAAACCAAGGAGCAACGGCTGTACATTATTCTTCGGCTTATTTGAACAGCTTTCAGTTGATTCTGTTTACTCCCCTGGTTCCCGGACGCTCATCTTTTCGCTGTCAAGGTAACCATGACAGACCCGTTTGTCCTAATATTCTAAGCTTATTTTATGACCGGACCGCAATAAGCAGCCGAAACAATTCGTCACGTATCATCTCATTTGCACAACACCAATAGTCTGCCAGTATCTATCCAACGGCGTGGGTTGACTACAGCCGAGGAAGTTGCAATAAGTTTCTTTAACCCGCTACTGTGTTGTCAAAAACGTCTCGTACGATCGCTAAGTATGCATTTGTCATGTGACGCAAATCGACCGTCCAAATGGCTCCACGGTCTTCTGCAGCGTCGCAAGTCGACCAGTTAAACGCGACGTCGGGCGAACCGAAAACCAGCCATTCGCGCCTCTACATTTGCTAACACACTAACCGAATTCAGCTGTATATTTCATTATCCATCTTTATTTTAGCCATGAAATATATGCTGACCTGAGGTTCAGATCTTATATACTTCTATGTCCGCCACTGAGTGCTTGATGAAACTACGGGAATATCGAACTATTTAGTGACGCGCTCGGCAATTCAAACAACATATTGCAGTATAGGTAGAAAACATAAAAATGAGTTCTCAGCTTACTGGCTAATCCACAGTGCATCAAAGCAGGTGAGCAAAACATATCCTAATGAGTTCTATAAATGTTGCAACTCAGGCAGAGCCTCGTTATCGGTTTTCTATTCTCGCCGCACTCTTTGACGCTGGAATTTGTGCCTATCAAGAACTGCTTGTCCGAGATTGTTGTCGCTGCCAAAACACATTTAAAATTATTGCCTATACAAGCAGTTTTACTTGGCCACTCTTATAGCATGCGTATCGTTGGCCGAAAGCGCTGGCCTATTGTAATTTGTGACACAGTATGATTTTTTATTGAATGTGCTGTCGGTACTCTCCACTGCACTTCATTAGATTTCTCTGTTTTTAGAATTAGTGGAACAGTGTTCAACATGCAGAATTTTCAATCCAACGGAACGTTTGCTTTGATGAATATATCATCTGAATAAAGATAATTTATTGCCCACAATGTGTTTCCGCCGTGTGTCATGTTCGAGTCAGTGATTTTTTCAGGCCAAAAATCGTGCACCAAACTAAAGGTGTTTTAGCTGCACTGATTCTCTTCTGAAGATAAGGAAAATAAGGGGACGAGAGCCATGCTTTAGGGGCACTGACAACAAATGGATTCTTTCTGTTTAGTGTAGCAGAAAGACAGGGCTATGCAGTGGAGGTGATAGCTTTGTCGGAGGACCGCTATTAGCTGTGCGACACAGCAATATCTACCAGGCTTAGCAACCATTTGTTTGTTTCGCTTGGCAGTTCGCATCCGGTACGACGACACATATCAACGCAACTTAATTGAGTAGTATGATTCTTCGCGTCCAGTTTCCGTATCATTGGACGAGCACCTCTGGGTCATCTGCATACAGCATAGGGTTGGGCGTGGTGGGCACCACGAGGTAAGCGGTAAAAGGACATTGCCTAACTAACGACTGGTTCGGGTAAAATTGCGATCAAATTGCTGGGAATTACCTAGTGGAAGGCAGGTGTAAGTTTATGAAGAATAAAAGGGAGTACAATGGTAATCTGAGTAGGTTAACACGGGTCGCAAATGTTGCTTCCTTGCTATCGTCTGGATATGGAATATGGTTATGGATGTTTGGCTAGGTTGTGATGTTGACCTGCTTGATATCGGTCGGCCATTGCATGTTTTTACATTCTGCAATGCTTCATGATTGACTTCTCAATCCCCGAAATATCTACTTCCCTGTCGCTCAGGGATTCGCTCGTTCTCCTCAAGTAAGCTTGTGTATTATTTTGTGTCACGTGGTTACGTACGCCTGAAGTTTGTTTGCGTCCCACTGACTTTGACGCTCCATGGACTACTGGTCCATGTACGTCATGGCCTGGGGAAAACCATCTTGTTATTCCTAATATTGTGAGCTCCATGAAGTCGATCCAAAAATCTCTCAGAGTCTCTTCTTGTGTCGCTTTTGTAGACCCTACCATAATAGAATGTCACCCTTTTCAATAGTATGCGCCGGAATCGATTAAACTTTAAATCAAAAGGATTGTAGCCCCAATCTCACTTTGTTGTCAGATGTCTGGGGTGGAATCCTTTACGCGGCCAAGGGTATGCATTGCCGATGACTTCCAGTAGTGGAGAAACTGAAATTTCAGCGTTTACTATCTTCGTTATCCACTCACTGGTTTGATCGCGCCAGAACTAGAGGAGGATTGTTCAAACAAATGTGGTGTGAATGTGAAATCTACACATTCGGAAACTAGTTACATCCGACAATATCAGCAGACTACGTGGCTGAATTTTTTCACTTAAGCAGTTCTAATTGTATGAGACTCTCTTTAGGCGATTGTTCTAACTTCTTTTTTCTTTTATGTACATAAGACTGCATGTTGAATAAATTGCAAGGTAAAATGTCCTGTTGGTGCATTTTTCGAGGGCGATCATTTGGGATTTTAAAACAAATTACTTATTGCAACAATGTAGAATGTCTGATTTCTTCTAATGCTTTGTGATCAGAATATGCTTGGGAGAGTGGTTTGCGATCACATTTGAGAGGTGACCCCAAAGTGAACCTTCAATTGACCGGGCAAACACAGGCTATCCCCTGAAGTAGATCCAGTATTATTTGGTAACCGGGCAGCAGTCTTCTGTGCAACATTCCTTCCTGAACAGTGGGAGCCACATACGAAATCTATATCTACTATTTTGCAGATTTCCTAGGCTTCATTTTCGCCATGTGTGAGCATTTTGAAAATCTGCCCATTTTTTACTCACCAGGCTCGATTTGCCAAGTGGTGCGTTGGGTGAAATCATCCGTATAGATACAGCGTTAATTGATCAACTATGATCGGGGGATAAAATCGAGGGAGTCACTCTCAGATATCCCGGTCCGGACAGAAAATGACGGCCTCAGATTTGCATTAGGCAATGCTTCGGTGATCTGTTACCATGCGTTTGCCATGAAATACACTTACTAAAATAATGAGCTTGAACACTCACAGATTTCTTTGATGCGGCATTCTTTGAGGAAGAATAAAAGACGGTCGGTAATTTGAAGAACGTCATCCGTGGGCCAGCAACTTGTTGATATTTGACAATACTAGCCCAGGTTTAATGTAATTCTGCCTAAAGTCAAGGGAGTGATCTTCTTTTTAACTTCTAATCAGAACACCAGGTAGCCAGCCAGCTACTAACGAGGCTCTCTTCGTCGTCTTGCCATTATTGTACCGGCGGATACTACTGATGAGGCATGCGAGTAATATGTGTGTTCTCGTAACGCCGCCTTCATCTAATGGAAGGTGGGATTTATTACGGAATTCGTGGAACTACTTTACAGTTTTCGCTTGCAATTTTGTGGTAGTCAATGAATGTCCTAGAGAGTTCAAGGATACGCGTTCGAGAAGAAGACGGCTATTCAGTTTTTAAAATCAGCGTGCAAATGAGAGTTTGAATTTCCTGTCCAATAATCTGTAACTGTTTAGTTGGCTTTTTCCCAATAAACAACTCCGAGGCAAAGGGCTTTCCTCCCTATATTTGGTGCCGTGACCAGAATAAGGATGAAGATCCCATGGCCACAGTTTTTTGAGGGTGCGGGTATGTTGGCGGCACTGAAGACCCTCCGCAGGGGCCGGGTGAAAGTGGCCCTGGATGCGGCCAGAAGAAGCCCTCAGAAGATTTACTGGGCCGCCACGAAGGAAGCTCTTGCAGCGGAATTCGACACACAGGCCGACCGCCAGGAGGTCATGAGGCGATTCAAGGCGGCCAGGATGGAACAGGGTTGCGACCCGACGGTGTTCTTCGCCAGCCTCCAGGAGTCGTTGGATCGGGCCTTGGCGTGACTGGACGGAGTTTCGCGCCACTAGTTGCTGTCCGGCCAGTTCTTCGAAGGAGTGCAGCCTGCGCTTCTCGCCCAGTTGCGGTTGGCAAGACCAACTGGCCAGTTGAGTGTAGAGCACCTGGTGCATCTGGCACGGGAATTGGCCGAGGCGCCGCTGACCACTTTGCAGTCGCAGAGCAAGAGGGATGTGTCAACAGTGGAGGACCTGAAGAACAAAGTGGACCAACTCGCCGAACAGCTTACAGCTATCAAGACGACATCGCGGAGGCACGATTGAACGAGCCGGTGCTACGGGTGTGGCATGCATGGCCACTGGAAGAATCAATGACCTCATATCCGACCACCAGTACATAATAAAACTTTGGACTACTCCTCTTTTTCCGGGTGGGTTGCGATTAGTACGGTTATACAGGCTACCATACAGGCCATTGTCTAGATAGACGGGCAGAAGTAGCTGTGCCTGATTGATACGGGAGTAGGGGTATCGCTGAGACGGAGAGGGAACGAA